>CM052894.1:5279680-5370597 GCA_028534135.1 Potos flavus | reverse complement strand
CCCCCCCCCCGCCCCCCAGTCATCCGTTTTCTCCCGGTGGTGGTCTCCATCAGGGGAGAGGGGCGATCCAGCAGAAGCCAGCGGCTCGGGCCCGGTAATTCCGCAGTGAGCGGCTGCGGGCCCCGCTGCGGCGAGCCCGCCGGGAGGTGCGCTCCAGCCCCGGCAGGTGCCAAGGGCGGGGCCCCGGCCCCGCTGGCCCCGCTGGCCTCGCGCACCTTGAGTCATGGCGACAGAAGACTTCCCGTCGGCGTCTATGCCGCACCTCCCCGCTGCACTACTGTTACTTAGCATTCGCCCGCCATCCATAAAGCACTTCATTGCCGTTTGTTTGTTATTTCTGACTCTCCTGAGGTTCGCTGTTCTCATTCCCAGTCTGGAGGGGAGAGGGAGGGAGACGGGGGGGGGGGGGGGAGGGCGGGGGCGGGGAGAAAGAGGGAGGGAGAGAGAGAGGGAGAGAGAGAGAGAGAGAGAGGAGACTCTGCCCCAGGCTGCTACCTGCATCCACCCCCCCAGGCCCCTGCACAGGTGGGAAGCCTGACTCCCTCCCCAAGGGCCCTGCCCCCCTCAGCGGCTGCACCTGTCGGGGGAGGGCGGCGGGGCTGAAATACTGGGCCTCACATCTGGCCCTCTCTCCCCACTGCTCCGTTTTATGACCGTGGGCAAATCTTTCAGTGTCTTTTGTGTGTCCTGAGCTATAAAATGGACAAATTATGGTGGCCCCTTCCCGCCTCCCCCCTGCATCCCCCCCCTCCCCCGCGAAGTCCTGCAGGATCTTTTGTTTTTCCCTACTGTAATAAATCTGAGAGACCAAATATGATGATCGAGAAGAAAATCCCCCGAGTTCTGAGGAAGGGCGCGTTTCGACACTCTCCTGCTCACCCACGTCCTTGCTGGAAAGGCCGTCCTCTGGGGAGACGTCCCCAACCCCTCTCGCCCTCCACTTCCTGACTTCATTTGTCGTCTGCGCCTCCTCATTTTGAGGTCCTCCCAAGGCCCCCACCTCCCGGGAGTCAACGTGCCTCCCCACCCCCGCAGTGCCTCCCGGGACTGGCCCCCCCCCCTACTCTCACCGCCAGGCCTCCTCCCCGCTCTTGCCCGGCTCGCTGGGCTCCAGCCACTCTGGCCTCGCCTTGCGGCTCCCCCTGCACACTTGCCTCGCCTCTGCCTCTCCTCCGCACTGGGTCACAAAGCCACCAGCCTGGGGCCTCACCTCCGGGGCTCCGCGCAGGTGACACCTGCTCAGGGATCGCTTCCTGGACCGTCCTTAGCACCCCCTGCCTTCGTTTCCTCAAAGCCCTTGCCACCAGCTGACAGGCTTGGCACCCTCCCTGGGCGTTTGCTCGCGTCCACCTCCCCAGACCCCAACCTGTCCAGAGCAGGGATTTTGCGGCTTTGTCCCCTTCTCTATGTTCAGTAGCTTCGCGGGTGTCTGACTCTTGGTAGGCAATAAACATTTACCGAATAAGTGAATACAGCTCTACTGTAGCAATTAATAGTGATAATACTAAACATTTGCACTACAATTGGCAAAGCACTCTGAATGCAAAGCAAGACAGGATTCATGTATTTTCTTATCTTGAAGGACGGTTTCTTGGTCACAAACTCGGATGTGCAAAGAGGTTCACTTTTTGTATACTGGGAGTGAACTTGTTTCCAAATCCCTGATTTGTGGATGGCGGAAGCGTTCCTCCAGCCCACAGGAGGCGACTCTCATTTTCACCCCTTCCCCTCTCCCCGGACAGGTTCTAGGGTACCAGCCTCTGCTGATCCGGGTCCTCTCTGGCTGGCCACGGTGGAGAACTGGCAGGCTCTGACATGTCTCACCCCGACCCCATTTTTCTGGGGTGCTCATCCTGGGAGGGGCCCACATCCTCCTGCCCTGCCAGGCTGGGGAGCCCACTGGCGGCCTCACTCTAGAGCCCCAGCCAGGGAGCAAGCAGAGTACAGGTCCTCTCGCACTCCACTCAGATGTATGGGGAGTTTTCAGTTTCCAGAGCCCTAAGGAATCACAGGTTCTTCCTTCTGCTCAGGGTTGTGCGATCTCTTGGAGACTCTTTCCTCTCAGAGTGCCAGAGGGGAACCATTTTGTGTTATCTAATGTTGAGTCTCTGGACCCATCCGGGGAATCTCAGAGGGCACCCGGGGCATTGGGTGAGAAGAGGATCCTCACCAGGGTCCCCAGCCCCTTCCCCCAGTTCTCTCAGCCGGTCCCATGGCCACCCAGGGCGAAGGGGAACCATCCTGTACATGGACTTCTCTCTACTGTGGTTCACACCCCAGCCCACCAGATTTCAGGCTTTTGTTTTGGTTTGTTTTTTTAAGATTTATTTATTTATTTTAGAGAGAAAGAGCACCAGCGGGGAAGGGCAGAGGGAAAGGGAGAGAATCTCAAAGTAGACTCCCCGCTGAAGGCGGAGCCCAATTCGGGGCTTGATCTCATGACCTGAGCCCAAATCACCAGTTGGGCAATTAACCAACTGAGCATCCCAGACACTCCTACCAGATTTCAGTTTTGATAGGCCAGTCAGGTTTTTAGAAATCCCCAGAGCCATGTCTCTCTCCAGCACGTGGTGCTTGCAAACCAAAGCAAACCAAAAGTAAGGCTGGAGGTCAAACAATGGCTGGTGTGGGCTTTCAACAGTCTGCGTTGAAACTCACACGGAAAACACAGGAACAACCCAGAGGAAAAGTATGATGAATGATATTTCAAAATATTGTCTGCATGCTTATGCATTACCAATTTATAGTTTACCAAACATTTTCACCTACGTAGGTGATATAGTCCTGTTGTAGAGAGAAAACAGAGGCTTCCCAGGGAATATGGGCACTTCCATCCTGACGTCCAGTCTTTTGGTTCTAAAACATTTTTTTTCCTACGTTAAGTTTGCATCTTCGGGCTCTAACTGGTGGTAAGTATTTGATGACATGTCCCATTAGCTTAGAGACCATATCCGACTGACTCCCACGTCCTACACTTGAGAGACTTGACGTGTCCATTGAAAATTTCTATTCTCCCAATGTAGCTTTCCTTGAGGGGATTATTACAGGAATCACTTCCCTTTATCTCTTTGTCTATTTCCCTATTTCTGGTATTTGCTGCTGTTTTCAATGTCTGTAGTGTTTTCTTGCCGTATCATTTGTTTGGTATATTTCCTTGCCTAATATCAGACTAACAAGTGCTTTATAATACTTTCAAGGAACAATTGGAAACAACCAAATGTTCAACAACTGGGGACACATTTGTCCAGTGAAATATTATGTAGGCCCTAAAAATGAAATTAATGGATGTATAGGGAAAAATTTTAAAAATATCTATATGTTAAAAAAATGAATAAAAATGGTCTCTACACTATGCTATGGTAAAATTTTACCTATGTAAAAATAAATCCATGTTGATAAGAACGGGAAGGAAATATGTGAAAAAGAAACACAATTTTGGGGTTATGGTGATTATTTTAGTCAAGGTGAAGCAGGTAGTTATAAAAGAGAAATTCTGAATCTCAGTAGTTTTCTGAACTAGATGTGAATTTTTGCTCACAATAAGTCCAGTGCAGGTATTCAGGGACCCAGGCTCCTTCCAACTCATGGCGATGCCCTCCTCTAGGGCTTTGGAATGATCTCCATTCAGTGCTGGATAAAAACCCATGTTCTAACCCACTAGCCTGGAAGGAAGTCTATTTCCACTCACATTTGATTGGCCTGAGGGAGGCACATGGCTCCATCTGGATGCAAGGAGGGCTGGGAAATGTAGTTCCAGCTGAGCTGCGGCTTCCTAATCACAATCACACACTATGGAGGGGAGCACAGTACCTTAGTATATGTAAGTACTTTAGTACTTTAAATACTTTAATACAAAAAATAAATAAATAAATAAATAAATAAATACTTTAATACTTCAGTAGTCATCTGTGTCTGTCCCAGCAATATTTTTCTCTCTTTAAAGTTTTTTTAGTCTCATTAGATGTATTTTTAAATAAATATAGGTAATTAAAATTCTTCCCTATATTCTTTTATTTCAGAACAGTGAAACAAGGACACCTAAACTCAGAAAACCAAGATGACCTGGGAGTAGAAATGGGTAGGTAAAGCAGAAAGCATAAATCAAAGTCACATCTTAGTGCATGTCAGTGTTCCCTCTCATTTCTAAACTTTTGTTCAATTATTACCTGTTATGGACTGAATTGTATCCTCCCAAAACTCATATGTTGAAGCTAGAACTCCTGCTGTGACTGTATTTGGAGATAGGGACTTTGAAAAGTAATTGAGGTTAGGGGTGCCTGGGTGGCTCAGTGGGTTAAAGCCTCTGCCTTCGGCTCAGGTCATGATCTCAGGGTCCTGGGATCGAGCCTCGCATTGGGCTCTCTGCTCAGCGGGGAGCCTGCTTCCCCCTCTCTCTCTGCCTGCCTCTCTGCCTACTTGTGATCTCTCTCTCTGTGTCAAATAAATAAATAAATAATTTTAAAAAATCGTTAAAAGAAAAAATCTAGAAAAGCGGACGTCCACAGGGCACTTTGATCTCTGATATATTGTTAGGAATCTGGAAGGCCATGCACATATTTAAGGATGCACACATGTCCAGGGCTATGCGTATGCTCAGGAAAGGCCTGAGAAGGCTCTAAGCTCTCAACTTTGAAGAACTTTGAGGCTCTGCATAGGCAGGAAGTGAGGCTAAGACAGAGTTGTAAACCATCTGGCTCAGTATTGAAGGAGTCCTCAACGTGCACACAAAGCCCCTCATCAAAGACTGGGAGATTTATTGGTTCCAGGCATTGAAGGAAAGCTCTGTCCCATGATTAGCTGGCCTTTAAGCTAGCTGTGCAGACTTCAGTCACATATCAAAGAATAAGACTTTACAGAATTGGTTTGAGAAAAGTCAATAAAAAGCCAACAGCAACAGTAATAAACAGCAACAACAACAAACCCTGGGGGGGGGGGGGATCTGATTTCCAGAGTGGGCCACATTATATTATTTTAAATGTCTAGTTTTCTGAAACAAACAAAGAAATAAAAACACAGGACTTGGAGATAAACAAGAAAGTGTGGTCCAAATAGAGGAGGACAAAAGTCAATAGAAACTGTTTCTGAGGAAGCCCAGACATTGGATTTACTAGACAAAGTAAAATATGTTAAAAAAACTAAAAAAGTTATATCATGTATAAAGAACTAAATGAAGAATCAGAAAACTTGAAGATTGGTCAACTGAGATCTTCCAGTCTGAAGACAGAAAAAAAGAAAAGAAAAGAAAAAAAGAAAAGAAAAGAATGAAGAAAAGTAAGCCAAGATCTGTAGGACTCCATGCAATATACCAACATATGCATGCTGAAAATCTCAGGAGACCAGAGAAAAAGGGAAGAAAGAATATTTGCAGAAATAATGGACAAAACTTCCCAAATTTGATGAAAAACATTAATCTACATATTCAAGAAGCTCAATGAATTTCTAGTAGGATACACTCAGAGAGTCACAGCTAACCACATCATAATCAAACTATTGAAAGCCAGAAGCAGAGAGAATCTTAAAAGCAGCCAAAAGAAGTAACTCCTTATACACAGAGGATTTTCAATAAGATTAATACCTGAGTTATTAGAAACCATGGAGTCCAGAGGACAATGGGATGACGTATTTAAAGTGCCAAAAGAAAAAGACTACCAAGGGGGTGCTTGGATGGCTTAGTCAGTTGAGGGTCTGACCCTTGGTTTCAGCTCAGGTCATGATCTCAGGTTCGATGGGATTGAGCCCTGCATCAGGCTCTGTGCTGGGTGTGGAGCCTGCTTGGAATTCTTTCTCTCCCTCTCCCGCTCTCCCTCCCACGACTCATGTGCTCTCTCTCTCTCTCTAAAAAAAAATAATAAGGAAACTATGTTTAAAAAAAAAGACTATGAAGCAAACATTAAATCTAGCAAATTATCCTTTGAAATCACAGAGAAGTTAAAATCTTCCTAGAAAAACAAAAACTGAGTCATTTTGTTTCCAACAGATCTGCCCCACCAGAAATACTAAAAGGAGTCCTCAAGTCTGAAACGAAAAGACTCCAGGAAGTAACTTGAGTCCATATGAAGAAATAAAGAATACTGGCAAAGATAATTATAAAAGAGAGTATTAATGTACTTTTTTTTTTTAAGATTTTATTTATTTATTTGAGAGAGAGAAAGTGAGAGAGAGCAGGAGAGGAGAGAAGGTCAGAGGGAGAAGCAGACTCCCTGTGGAGCTGGGAGCCCGATGTGGGACTCGATCCCGGGACTCCGGAATCATGACCTGAGCTGAAGGCAGTCGCTTAACCAACTGAGCCACCCAGGCGCCCAGTATTAATGTACTTTTAAGTCTTCTTTTCTCCTGATATAAAAGACAACTGCATAAACCAGTAATTGTAAATTTGTGTTAATTGACATAATGTATAAAAATGTCATTTGTATACTAATAACAGCACAAAGAAGGGGGGAGAGAACAAAACTCTATAGGCGCATAGTTTTTATGTAATATTGAAATTAAGTTGATATTAATCCAAATTGTTGTAATTTAAGTTGTAAATTAAGATGTTAATTTTGATCCCTGGGGCAATCAGTAAGAAAAAAAAAACTGCATTTTGAAAATGCTAAAGTAATGACAATGGAATTTAAATGGATGTGAGGAACTATTTACCATACAAAAGGTAATAATGGAGGAATAGAGGAACAAAAGAGACAGAAGACATAGATAAGGCCAATAGAAAAATGGCAGACATAAATCATATCTTTTGTAATTATATTACATGTAAATAGATTAAAACTCCAATTAAAAGGCAGATATTGGTAAAATGGATTAAAAAAGATTCCACTGCACACTGTCTATAAGAGACATATTTTAGGTTTGAGGACAAAAATAGGTTGAAAATCAAGGGATAGAAAAAGATATACCATGCCAACAGTAATTAAAAAAGAGCTAGAGTGGCTATGCTAATAATAGAAAAAACAGACTTTATGTCCCAAAGTGTTACTAGAGGCAAAGAAGGACATTTTATAATGATAAAAGTTCAAGAAATCAAGAAGATATAACAGCGATAAACATTTATGCACCTAAAATAGAGTTCCAAAATGGATTATGCCAAAACTAACAGAATTAAAGAAAGAATAGACAATTCAACAATGATAGTTGGTTACTTCAGTGCCTCACTTTCAATAACAGAGACAGCCAGGCAGAAGATAACCAAGGAAATAGAAGTTTTGAACAATGCTGTAAACCAAGCAGACCTAACAGACATCTACAGAACATTCCACCTGACAGCAGAATACACATTCCTCTCAAGTACAAAATGGAACAGTCCCCAAGATAGACTATATGTGAGGTCATAAAACAAGACTTGATAAATTTACAAGGCTTGAAATTAAACAAAGATGGGATGAAATTAGAAATCAATAACAGAAGAAAATTTGAGAAATTTACACATATGTGGAAATTACACAACACATTCCAAATAACCAATGGATCAAGCCAGAAATCACAGGTGAAATCAGAAAAATCCTTTGAATGACTGAAAACAAAAACACAGCATACCAAAACCTATGGCACACAGCAACAATAGTGCTTAGATGACATAAAATACCAATATTAGAGAAGAAAAAAATATCTTGAATTAATAACATAAACTTCCCCCTTAAGAAACTATAAAAAGAGCAAATTAAATCCAAAGCTAGGAGAAAAAAAGAAATAATAAAGATTGGAGTTGACATAAATGGAATAGAAAATAGAAAAACAATTGAGAAGAGCAATGAAGACCAAAAAGATAAAGAAATGGAAAAATCTTTGGACTGACCAAATTAAAAAAAAGACTCACAATTACTGAAGACATTACCACTAGAAAAAGGACGATGTGGTAGTACTATGAATAATTGTATGCCAAAAAATCAGATAACCTAGGTGAAGTGGACAAATTCCCATAAGAACAGAAATTACCAAAACTAACTTAAAAAGAAATAGAAAATCTGAATATAAGGAGATTGAATTAGTAATGAAAACACTTTCCATGAAGAAAAGCCCAGAACCAGGTAGCTTCATTGGTAATTTCCACCAAATCTTAAGGAATTAACACCAGTTCTTCGTTTAATCTTCCAAAGGTAGAAGAGTGGAGACCACTTCCCAAATCATTTTAGATGCTAGTATTACCCTGATATCAAATCCAGACAAAGACATCACAAGAAAACTACAAACCAATATCCCCTATGAATATGGGTACAAAAATTCTCAACAAAATACCAGTAAACTGAATCCAGCCACATATGAAAAATTTATACACCATGGCCAGGTGGGATTTATCCTAGAACTGAATGCAAGGTTGGTTCAACACCCGAAAATCAATCCATATAATGCACCATGTTAATGGAATAAAGGACAAAACCCACGTGATTATCTCAACAGATGTGGAGAGACCCTGTGTCCAAATTCTTTCTCTGCCACTCACCGACTTTGTTGTCTTGAGCAAATGTCTTGACATCTCTGAGCCTTAGTTTCCTCAGTGGTAAAGGATTAAATGAGTTCCTAGAGCTAGTATAATCAACAAATGCTAGTAATTCTTAGTGGAGAACGCGAGAAATTCCAAAGCAGTAGATCAGGAGTAGGCTTAAGTATGTGTTTGTGCATTTAACCAACAAGTTTTCATTGAAAGCAAAATATATGTGTTAATCTAAAAAAATGACATGGACAAACATGATCAAAAGCTTCACCCCAGTAGTGAACAGTTTCAGACATTTTCTGCAGCATGTCCATTTTCCCACGGCCCCGTTGGATGCGTGCCACGGGGTGCCACTGGGGTGCCCCTGGGAGCCCGCATTGAGACTCGCTGAATGTATGAACCATGGTGGCACATAGCAGGTGTTCAATGAATTTCATTTCCTCCTCTCTTCTCCTGAGACATTTCTTGTGCCTGTGGTATGATGATTTCTATGGAGCTCATTCTTATGCAGTGTTACGAACTGTAGGCTTTGTCTTCTGAACTAGCTCACGAGCTCCTCGGGTGGGAGTGGGGCTCTATCTTCTGCTCCTTTTATGCTCCCCACAGGGTCAGGTCTATGGCAGTTGGGTAGATGTGCTTTTGAAAAACACGTTGTTGAGAACATACTAGAACTGATAAGCCAAATGACATAAGTAGGTGCGCTTTTATTTTAACTGGCAAACTCATTCGGAAATGTTGTCATGTAGCGACAGTGCACTGCACACAGTAGATACGCTATTATTTCCTCTCCCGCAGGACTTAATTTCCTGCAGTGGTGGTGCCTGGGCACTGCGGACTGCAGTCGAACCTCCCGGCATCGCACCAAGAGCGTAGGAGAGGCTGGAGCAACTGTTGAATTCACTGAATGGTAGTGAAATATGGGCTCACTGTTATTGATGAGAGAACAAAGGAAAACAGAGAACCTGTTTAAGACATGAAAGATGTGAGTGTCAGGATGAGCAATGAGTTCGTACCTCCACCAAATGTGCAAAGCAGGTTTTTGGAGACAAAAACAAAAGGTTATTTTGAAGGCAATCAATTTTGTTTAATTTTAACATGGCCACATTTGTGCCAAGCGATTCACATTTTCTTGTCAGCTTAGCAACTGTGATATGGCTAAAATATTTGGCAAAACGCTGATTTTAGAAGTCAGGTGTTGTGCCAACCTTGCTAAATGATCTAGATATAATTTTTAAACTACCCAACCACTTCTCGATGATTTCAATGGGCCATAATAGCTTTCATCAAACGAAAGATATTTTTCTGGGTGGGAAAGAAAGATATATAATGTTGAGTATTAGAAGAAAAGGAACACACCGGAGGTGTTTGAAAGGTAGAGATATTGGATATTAAAGAAAAATTACTCCTGGGAGGAATCTGCCATTACGGTTCTCGCAAGGCCAAGAGCTACGGAGAGGTCCTGGGGTGCTGCTTCCCCCCGCCTCCCCCCACCCTGCTCCGGGGGGTTGCGGCGAGAATGAAGGGTCCCTACTGCTCACGTTGAAATTCATTTTTATTTTGACTTTGCCTTTTCATGTCAATTAGAGACTCTTTGTTAAAATGATAACATAATTTTCACAGAACGACGTTATTGCAGACTGGAGGAAATAAAGCCTCTTAAATGTGACTAATGTACTCACAAATTCCTGCCCAGAGCGCCATTTCTCAAGGGGGCCTTCTGCATAGCATCTTTTTAAAGTGTAGCAGAGAGAGATGTAAATGCCCAAGAGATCCAGGCAAGGCTTTTGGCTGAGATGGGGGATAAGCTCCTTGTTCAAACAGCCGACAGAGGTTGCCGGGAACGAGAGCGTCCTTTGCCTTGGACTCGTCTCCACGCTCCCTTCCTGTCTTGTGATAAGGTTACACTGAATGGGGCTGGCATCCTTCAAGGTTACTGTTCCAGAAAATATTTGCAAATAATTTGATGTGCTGTCAGCTAGCAGGCTGCAGTGAATTCTTATAATTCAACATACTAATGTAGTTTCTCATGCCTTAAGCTATAAATAAGTTGGATATGCAAAAGTTTCTATAATGTTTATTTAATAACAATATTTCAAAAATAAATCTTGATTATTCCATCGCGCTCCAGTGGAAATCTTCCACTCTGATGGTTGTCTGTGACCTCAGGCGGTTTCTTCTTGCCTTTGTCTCATTTGATATCACTGAAGAAACACGCTTGTTTTTCTTTTCAGGCTTTTGGAAGTAGCACTCTGTCGCTTCTGCCTACACGCTCCTCATCCAAGTCGCTGCTTGTTAAATGACTGAACTCAATTCAAGTCGAATAACCCCAGTGGGATGGCGCCTCCATGGGGGCGGGACCCTGGGCTGGGGCCGCAGGAAGATGAAGCAGGTGTCCCCAGACCCGCAGTCCCTGACTCAGAAAAGACCAATCTCACGGCAAAATGAGTGTCGTCGCCTTTAAGAGAACACGGAAGGAATTACTGACCAGTTCCCCGAGAAGAGACCCCCAGTGGGGCCTGCCAAGAGGTATTTAAGATGCCACTAGGTTGTGGACAGGGCGACCTGCCTGCACAGACAAGGAGGTGGAAAGAGTGTGGCTCCTTAAGGCAAGGCAAATCATAGCAGCGATTTTTCTACTGGTAAGTTTCTGGAATGAGGTCATTTAAACTACTCGAGTAGAGAGAGAGCAAATGCACTCGAGTGCATCTGCATGGCCCTGGGCGTGCCTGGCGGGAGGCCTCCAGGAACTTCTTGGAGCTGGGTGCAAGCCAAGAGCACCAGGGCTGGTGTTAGAAGGAACGGGGTCCCCTGTAGTGACCAGCATCGGTCCCTTCCGAGGGTCCAGGCTGTGTCCTACCTCTGGGGTTGCCGTCACTGATCCTAAAGGAGCCTGGTGTCTGACAGTGAAAGGACACGAAAGGGATGATCGTGCTTAACCACAGACCCATGTTGCGCTTGCACTTTCAACAAAGTTGGAGCGGGACCCCAAGGAGGGGGCCAGAGGGAGGGAACTGCGTTGTGGGTTCACGTGGTCCCCAGGGATGTCCCCAGAGCCAGGGCTGGTCCTGCCTTTGGGGAACGTAGCCATGTGCACAGAGGTGGCCAGCGGGCAGGGGACAGCTGGGAAAGAGGAGGTCAGCATCCACCCCCTCGGGGGGCAACCGGTACAGCTTCTCCAGTCACTCAGTCTGGTTTCTTAAAAAACTTAATTGAAGTATACTCCACACACCATACAATTTGCCCATTTAAAATGGACAATTCAGTGGTTTTATAGTCAGAGTTGTGTATCTATGACCACAATCAATTTTAAACATTTCTATTAAAACCCCACCTACCTTGGGGCGCCTGGGTGGCTCAGTGGGTTGAAGCCTCTGCCTTCGGCTCAGGTCATGATCTCGGGGTCCTGGGATCGAGCCCCGCATCGGGCTCTCTGCTCAGCGGGGAGCCTGCTTCTCCCTCTCTCTCTGCCTACTTGTGATCTCTCACTCTGTCAAATAAATAAATAAAATCTTAAAAAAAATAAAAATAAAAAAATAAAACTCCACCTACCTTACCTGTTCCCCATCCCCTATTCCTCTCTCCTTCCATCCCCCCCAGGCTCCCCCTCATCTGCTTTCTGTCTCTATAGATTTGCCATTCTGGACATTTCATAGGAGTGGGATCATATAAAATGTGGCCTCGCCTGCTGGCTCCTTTCACTCACATACTGATGTTTTCTAGGCTCCTCCATGTTGGAGCTGGACTATAAGCTCCTTAAGCAGCCGGCACACAGTAGGTGTTAAAATACGTGTTGGATGAAACAACGCGCAGGTGGGAGTAGCTGTGGGGCGGCCATGACCGTGACCCACCACCCGAACACCTGGGTACCTTCCTCCCAGTTCGGCCCCTCCTGCCTTCCTTTAGTTCCCCCAGGAACGTGGGCTCTGGTTCATGGAGACTTGGGCCACTCTGAGGTTGTAAAAGAGTTTTGAGATCGTAACGTGCTATCTAAATTTAGGGAAATATAACGAACAAGGCAGTTAAAGAACGCAAATTAGGTTCAGCCTCTGGGGCAGAGCTAACTTCGCAATGGCCAATCGCTTAGCGGCACGGTTAACAATTTTATTAAGATTTCCCCCTGCCTCTTTCCTCCCCCACAATAAAATATGCAGGTGAGGGTTAAGCCAGGCTTGAAAATATTTTTGTTGCTTTTCAAGCATACACAATTTTGGGGAAAGGAATTTACTCATTGTAGTTATATGCTACTGAGCAGAAATATATCTACAACTATGATGTCTTTTTATATTTTAAATAAGTAGACTGGCTTCTTTTTTTCTCAAGCAAAGTCATAATTGTATTTATTTTAAATTTATATCCTGTCTGCTTCAAAAAGGAATTTGAGGCAGCCAGGAAAATCATAAGCTATAAAATGAGCAAGCTCCATTTTATACTAATAAAATAAAAGTTAGGATCTCATCAGTGAAACAACTTCTCTTTGTGCTGTACTGTGTGCAAATATTTGGATTACTAAAGTGAATTTATGAAGCAATTACTTTTAATGCTATAAGAGGAAATTAAGTACTCATTGATTCTTGATTTATAAGCTAGAGCTAAAGATCATGAAAAAGCAAATATAACTTAATTAAATGTCCCTTGGCTTTGCTACTATTGAGGTCTTCACTCATAAAGTTAGTAAAACAAACCATTCCTAGAACATAAATGTATATTGGTTCTTCCAGTTGGGAAGGCAAATAATTTACTGGTTAAATATATTCAGCAAAGTTAACCCAAGTGAGAGATTTTCCCAGTGTCCTCTGGGGCTTGAAGAGATAAAAGCCATTGTAGTTTTAGGGAAACCATTGTCCTGGGAATGATAGGCACTAACTTGTTGTAAAAAGGAGTAAACAAAAGGGCATCTCATTTTTTTTCTATTAGAAAATATATTTTAATATGCTCACAAAATAGACTATAGATCTGTGAAAGAAATAGAGCTTGATCGTCTATTCATTGGCTATATACTTGTGGTTATTCATTGCTGACAGTGAACGCATTAACCTGGGATAATTTAATTGAATCTTCTAGTAATGTTGCTATTTTTCTACTCTGAAGTGTAAATGATTTTTAAAAATTGGGTTCTAAAATGTAACACTTCAAGTGATGTATACAGCAAATCAAGGAGCCGGCAAAAGTCCCCTTTTGTGTTCCACGAGTTATTGATTAGAAAAGAAAGAATAAGAAAGGAAAAATAAAAGAGAGATAAAACATAGCAGCAAAAGGGTGGGAAATGGAAATTAGACCCGTTGGACAAGGAGTGTCAAGAACCTCCACCCGCACATCTCTCCCCTGCAATTGTCGGTCCTTTGCAGGGGTGAGTGGGGTCAGGGTTTGGGTCTCCAATCTGGAGGATATCCTCCCTAAATGGGAGGATTTATTCAAGTAAACCGTAAATGAGCATGGCCAGCCAGAGTTTCAAAGTTTCTCCTGGCTAATGTAGATTTTGACAAATTCTCTTCTCCATCACTAGGATAGATTGGAATCTCATCTTCGAGGGCATATCCCACTGGTTTGAGGAGGAAGTAGCAAGAGAATCAGCTTTTAGGTTCTAGCCAGGAAGTGTAAAGATAACCATTATGAAAAATAGAATGTACTCACTTCAAGAGGATGAAATCGTCAGTGGGATCTGGACTTCATGGACATTTTCTAGGAACTACTGATGGGCTAGCAGACTTTCTCTTGGGTTGGCCTTGTGCTAGGCAAACATTTTTATCTAGTGGTTGCTTTGGCATTAGGGGCATTCTGTGGTGATGGAGATGTGTTTTCCACCCTGCGACTGAGTCCATGACCTTGGCCTCACTGGCAATATATTCTAATCACAGGTACTAACTGGACCCGGTTTGCAGACTGGGTAGACTAAGAGTATGCTAAGAATATAAGAAAATCAAAGCGAAGAGACATATTAGTTTGCTAGGGTTGCCATAACAAGTACCACGGACTGAGGGCTTAAACCACAGACATTTATTTTCTTACAATTCTGGGGTCTGGGAGTCTGAGATCAAGGTGTGTGTGGAGTTGGTGTCTTTAGAGTCCTCTGTTCTTGGCTTGCAGATGATCCTCTTCTTTTTCTCCCTGTGTCTTCACATAGTCCTCCTCGGTGTGTCTGTGTCTTAATTTCTTTTTCTTGTAAGGACACCAGTCAATGGATTAGGCATTATCTAACTACCTACAGAGGTAGATTAGTTTTCCTCTTGAGAGCAGAGAGCATTTGATGAATAGGATAAACTTGAACTTTGATTTTCATAACTCCTTGGGAATGGAAGGCAAAGCTCAAGTTTATAGGAGGATGGAGTCTAAAAGGAGAATCCCTACTGGTACTCTAAAGCAGTAGTTCTTTCCTAACTGGGGGTGATTTGGCCTACCAGGCTACATGGGGCAATGTTTCGAGACATTTTTGATTGTCATGGCTGGAGAGGTCTACTGGCATTTTCTGGATCAAGGCCAGAGATGCTGCTAAACACCCTACAATGTACAAGACAACCTCCCACAACAGAGAATCATCTGGTCTAAAATGTCAATAGTGACAAAGCTGAGAAACCCTGTTCTAAAAGGTTACATTATTAGTATAAGAGTGAACTAGAAATTAAACCACTTTTCTCTCATCCCACAAAATGCAAGTAAAATTATGTTTCTAAAACATGGTGCTAGGGAAGGCGTGCCTCCATGAAAGTCTGTAAGCACAAGATTTACACCTCAACTTTATTCGGAGGCTATTTTATCTCAGGCAAATTTAAAGGGGTTCCAGGCTAATCGTCCTCCTAGGTGCTTGGCAGAAGCAAATTACCTCTCTCTGGGCAAACCCACCTTCAACTTGGTTCTCAACTAACCCACACCTACAAACCTCTGAGAAATACACACATAGTAAAAGCCACAAGAAAATCAGTAAGAGTAAAAGTCAGCAGAGAGAGGATCAGATTCCCAAATAAGTCAGTTGTTGAAAGTAACACATAGAGAATATACAATAGAGTTAAATGTTTAAAGAAATAAAATGAGTACATGAAATGATGATTAAAGAATAAGAAACTATACATAATGACTGAGCAGATTTGAAAAATTTAACATATAGAATTTTAAAATGAAAACCGGAATGATTAATATTGAAAACTCCACAGAAGGCAATTAGACACAGCTGATGACAGTCAGTAAACTAAAAGGCAGGTGTAAAAATGTTCCCAGGGAAGCACAGAGAGATTAAAACATGAACAAGTAGAAAGAAAGACAAGGAAGGAGATGTGCAGGATGGAATGATACGATCCAGCATATGTCTGATCGGAGTTTCTAAAAGAGAGTAGAGAGAAAATGGCGCACAGTCACTGTCTAAAGAGATAATCGTTGGTCATTTCCCACAACGCATGAAAGATGCCAGTGTACAGAGTGAGAAAGCCCAGGTAAGTCCAAGCAAGACAAAGAAGAGGAAATCCTACACATAGGCTCATCATAATGATACTGGAGACCATCAGGAACAGAGACAAGCTTAAAAAATATTCGGAGGGAATTCAATTACCTTCAAATGAATGGCCATTAGACTGACCACTGATTTCTTAGTAGGAACAACAGAAGCCCAAGCAGAGTAGAATGCTATCGTCATCACCCCAAGAGAAAATCACTATCAACCAAGAGTAATGTACCCAATAAAATATCTTTCTAGAAAACGGAGAGACTTTGCTATCTGTAAACCTCTAAGCACAGGAAATTCTAAGAGGGTCTTTAGGCAGAAGGAAGGTGATCAGGATGGAAGGTTTGAGATGCGAGAAGAAACAAAGAGTGAAGGAAGTATGCACCCAAAGAAACATGGGCTGAAGAAAGCAATATCAGCAATTCTCCTGGTTGAAAAAAAAAGAACTCTTATAAAATAGCACTAATGTCTGGAGGAGGTGCTCAGAATTAAAGTGTTCTAAGGCCTTGTATTGTTTCAGAGGACAGTAAAGATAGCCATTAGTTATACATTTTGGAAAATTCAATGTGTGTGTGAAAATCCCTAGGGTAGCTATTAAAATAATGAAAACGAGATGCATAATTTCTAAACTAATAGAGGAAAAAGGGAAGGAACCATGTATGAAAGTTTGAAAACAAAACTAAAATAAATATCATTTAGGGTTACAAACATGTAATAAAACTATAAAGAAAAATAAGAGTGATACAGGGAGTCAACCCAACCGTGCACTGAGGCGGCGGGGTATCTGTCACCACTTCCCTGGCAGTAGGTGACGCTGCCTCCCAGGCGACCCCTCTTCAAACGGCTGGCTTGTCCTGTGTCCCCATCTGGAGACAAAGCCTGTGGGCAGGACTGCGCTCCTCCTTTGGCTCGTAGAGGCGAAAACTGGGGGACATGGGCAGGACACCTATGGCATGTGCGGGGGCCCTGGCAGCCTTCCGGGTAGAACGCTGAGATTCGTGAGCTCAGGCACGAGTGTGGCACTTAGCCTTGAGGAAATCCGCAAGAGAAAGGAGATGTGAGATAGGAAAAGGGGTTGAAAATAAAGGGCAGCCACACGGAGTGCCATGGTCCCAGTGGCAGAAAGTGGGCAGATGTGCAGGGACGCCCCAGACCATGACAGCTGTGACAGTAACTGGGCTTCTCTGAACCTGGAGGTGCAGAATTAAAGACACTGCAAGCACGAGCATTCTACAGATGGTGAGGCTGAAAAGATCACCAGCAAGTTGAAGTTGAAGTTGAAGCTCTCATGAGAAAGGTTAACTTTTCCATGTAGAGCAGATGTGTCAAGGGGTGGTTTGGACATATCACTCCTAGGAGTGAATCAATGACGTGGTTTCATTTCTAAAGGACGTAAATAGATAAACATATGGGAACCTACTATATGGGATAGGCAAAAATAGGGCAAACAGAATGAGCAAAACAGATTACAGTATGAATATCACATAAAGAAAAATTCAAGGAAAGAGGCATTGAATGAGATAATTTCTTTGAAGGTAGTGAATGAGCAGTTGTTGATTGTTTTTCCAGAACCTGTTCCCCCAATGTCCTGATTTCCCTTGAGGGGAAATCCCTTGAGGACTTTATCCTTCTTCCATTATTAGCCATGTGTCTCGAACTGAGGATCACCCACTTTCAGCTTTGGGACGAAACCGCAAAAGAATACACATAAGCCAAAAGACAGAATAGAAAGAGGAAGAGAAACCAAGATCTTGGTGGGGTCACATAGGGCTGCTGGATCAAACTTCACCTAAAGCTTGTTCGTTAGTTACAGGAACCAGTACATTCCATTTATTATCCAAGCAAGTTCGAGTCAGGGTTTTCTATCATTTGTAAAGTAAAGAGCTTTTACCAACACAAAGGGTATAGTACACAATCAAGATAAAATTGTCATAATCTTTATTAAGTAAATAAAATCTATCATTGAAATATATAAAGGAAAAAGCTCAAGAAATGGAGGAGAAAAAAATAGAAATAAAATTTTAGTGAGAGACTTTAAAACTCCTCTTTAGGGACCAAATAGGAAACAAAAGCGAAGATGTAGAAATGTGAATAATGTCATTTAACAAAGCAGATCTAATCGATATATCAATTTTATGCAGTCTACCTTTTCAAGTGCCAGTGGTATATTTACACATTTCCATAGTTGAACTGTGACAAAAACTGAATGTGTTCCCTAAGGAAGAAAAAGTGCCATGGTCTCTACCAAATATTCTGGTTGCTAACAACAAAGGTGGAAAAGAAACAAACTCAAAAATCCTCCAAACCAAATAATCTCCCTTTTAACCCATTTTTTAAATCAAAAAGGAAATAAAATCTGTAACTATATATAGAATATCTGGGAAATACTGACAATAAAAATACAATTTTAAAGTCAATCAGAGAAAGACAATTATCATATGATCTCACTGATATGTGAAATTTAACAAACAACACAGAGGATCAGAGGGGAAGAGAGGAAAAAATGAAACAAGATAAAACCAGAGAGGGAGACAAACCATAAGAGACTCTTAATCATAGGAAACAAACTGAGGGTTGCTGGAGGGGAGGGGGGCAGGGGGATTGGGTAACTGGGTGATGGGCATTGGGGAGGGTGTGTGTTGTAACGAGACTGATGAATTACAGACCAGTACCCCCGAAACAAATAATACGTTGTATGTTAATTAATTGAATTTAAATTTAAAAAATAGTAAGAAAATACAATTTTAAAGACAAGATATAGCTGAAATTGGATTCCATGGGCATTTTCTATGAAGCACTTGATTAAATAAAAAGGAAAAATATGTAACTCAAGTGTCCAATTCAGATAATAAAAAAGAATCTACTTTCTGCTCCATTTTGCTGTGAACCTAAAAATTAAAATCTGTTTTAAAAGAGAGCTCGCTGGCATGCCTGGATGGCTCGGTTGGTTAAGTGTCCCAAGTGTCCACTCTTGATTTCGGCTCAGGTCATGATCTCAAGGTGCGATTGAGCCCCAAGTTGGGCTCTGCACTGGGCATGGAGCCTGCTTAAGATTCTCTCCCTCTCCCTCTGCCTGTCCCTCTCTATGAATGAGTGAATGAATGAATGAATGAATAAATAAATAAAAGAGAGTTCACAAATTTTAAGAAAATAGAAGTAAAAGCAGACATAATATTACATATTAATAAATTAGAAAATGGTATAACTAATAAATAGAAGAAAGAGTTCTTTGGGAGTTTGAGGGATAAATAATGCCTTGTATTAACTAGCTTAGTCAAGATCTGGGAAAGAAAGCCCAAATACACAAAACTCGGATTCACACAGGGAAACTAAGTACAGATGTTGATAAAATTTGAAAGACACTAAGACAATACTTTGCTTAGTTCTATACTAATCAACTTAAACACAAGACTGAGGTAGATAATTTTCAAGGAAAATAAGATCATCATCAGCTGAAAGGTAGCTAGAAAATTTAAGCGGGCTAATAACCAAGGAACGGGCTCAAGGAAGTTAAGAAGTTAGTGTGTAAAGGTTTTACTCTGAGGTTTCACGGTCAGTTCATTCAAACCTTCAAGGAACAGATAATTCCTATGCTTCGTTAGCTCTTGGAGAGCACAGACAAATAAGGAAAGCCTCTAAAATCTTATTCGAATGCCAGAATTTGTAAAATAGAGCATGCACCAAACCAACGAACGTACTGACAAATAGGATGATCTCACTCAACCCCAGGTAAAGCTTAGACTCCTCTATTGGAATATAGAGTCGATGATATATTAAAGGAATTTTACCAAGAGGTATACCAAGATGGAGAGGTGTTCTTAGTAGAAGAGTAAAGATGATTTAATAGTAAGAAATCTACTAATGTATTCCATTATATATTATCAATAGATAAAAAAAATTTATTTAATAAGTTTCAATACCTACTCATTTTTATTTATTTTTTTTAAGATTTTATTTGTAAGTAATCTCTACACCCAACATGGGGCTTGAACTTACAACCTCGAGATCAAGAGTCACATGCTCTATTGACCGAGCCAGCCAGGTGCCCCAGAATATCTTCTCCTTATTTTTAGAAAGCCCACGGTAAAACAGAAATAAACAGATACTTCTTAGATATAAATGTGTGTGTGTATGGTATGTGTGTAAATTATGTCACACAAAACAATAGCCAATTTCTGCATAATAATAAATACTAGCAGCAATGCCCATTAAAGTCAATAAAAGGCTGGTTATTATTACAATTACCACGATCTAAGAGTTACCACCAGATTTCCCCACTACAGGTTTTAACAATTTATTCTCCCATCAACTGAATATGAAAGCACCTGTTACCCTACACTTTTGCTTACACTATGTCTTACCACTCTTTTCAATCTCTGTCAACTTGATACAGAAAAACTGCATTTTATAGTAGTTTTAATTTTCATTTCTTTGTTAGTGAGCTGAATTTTTACACATTTAAAAACCACGTGTACTTTTGTGAGTAACACATTGAAGTCCCGTACCCATTTTTCTGTTTGGTATTCCATGTGTGATACAGTTGTATTTGCAAATTAACGATGTGAACCCTTTGCCATGTATCTTGCAAATATTTTCTCAGCTTCTAATGTGTCTTTAATCTTGATGGTATCTTTTGACATGAAGACATTTAAATGTTTTCGTATAATAAAATATTCGATCTTATCTCTAAAGTTCTCTGGCCTGCGTGTTTATATTGGGGAAATTTCTATTACAGGAGCATAACAGTCTTCCCCACTGTTTTATTCCAACAGTTTTAGAGTGACAGTTACAATTTTACATCGAGCCCTCTGATCCAACTGTAATTTATTTAGGTGTAGGGACCAAGGTGAGGCTACAAATAGTTGGTATATTTTTCCATATCCGTATCTGTTTATTAAATAATCCATCTCTCACTCATTGATTACAGGCATCGTCCCTAAATATTATGTCTTCTCTAAGCTCAGGTTTGCTTGTCGGCGCTCTAGCCTATTTCACTTGTCTGTTGCTGGGCCAGGACACGCACTGTTCCAGAAACCAGCATGATCGGTTCCGGTGTTTGCCAGGGCAAGTCCTCCACAGTGATTCTTCTAGTTCAGGATTTTTCTTGTTCTCACAAGGTAGTTCTTCCAGAGAAGCTCCAGAACTCTTTTGTCAAGTTCCAAAGCAATTTCATTGAAACAACCACGTAAAGGTGAATTAAGGGACGGCAATTTCCCACGTCATCCCCCACCCCCAGCCCCCAGAGTGCTCGGTCTAAGTGTAGCACGCTTTTGTTGTTTGTTTTGTTGTCGTTTTGTTTTTTTGTTGGCCAGGACCCAAACTGACGTGGTCGCTATCTGTGCAGGACAACCGAAGCTCAGCCGTGGACTTGGCCGCCGTGGATCCTGACTTGGATGGCTCACAACGTGCTTTTAGCATATTACATCACACTCTTCGGCTTCAGATGATTATTCTGTAATAAATGAAAGGATCACATCCTCTCATGAAGAATAGGCAGCAATGGTAGATCAATTTCTTAAAAAGATTTTCTCTTTATTACTGTCAAGGGGTTAGATCTAGGATAGTGTAGCATACAGATAATAAAGGTGAAATACAGGATACTTTGCAGATAACTACTATCCACTTTCTTTTTACTGACAGTTATGGAGGGAAAAGAAAACCACAGATGTCTGATAAGACCCAGAGACGTCCTTTCATTATGTGTCTGAAGAGATAGGAGCAAGGGAGAATAGAGTAGAAAGAGACATCAGAAAAAATTAGGAGGGGAGAGAAAAAAAACGGAACCATCCTGCATTATTATATGGGTGGTTTCTGATTACTGCACATCTGCGGACAATATCTGAGATTTATTTCCTCTCTCTGGGGATTCCTTTGCCGGGCTGAAGTTGGCGTCTACAGCTCTGCAGAGCTTCTGTGGAAGGGTCCCTTGGCAGATTAAATTCCACGGGTTTGTCATCATTCATAATCCATACTTTATACATCTCTGCAAACAACCACTGGAATTTAAACTAGAAAGTGACAAAATGGTCCTGGCTGTGGGTCTAAGCAAAATCAGAACATGTGACTCTTTTGAAGTCATCCCTGATCTCTGTCCCTTTACCACTAGGCTAATCTTCTCCCATTGAAATGGTTCTTCCTGGCTTTTAGGATTACCAACAGTGAAGAATGAAAACAAAGACATCACAGCACAATTTCTCAAAATAAGTCTCTAGGCTGACCAGAGCCATACGAAAACAGGAAGAAAGTCACCAAAAACATCTAAAAGAGAAAAGAAGAAGGAAAACGAACTTCTCACCACTCCCTCTCCACACTGGCCCAGCCTTGAGAAGACAGTAAAAGTCTGTCTATGAGTGACCACAAGTCACCATGGGCAGCTTCCAGTTTTTAACAGAATTAGTTTTGAGGTACAACCCATAGGTCACTGTTAGCAGGATCCCAGATCCCAGAGAAGTCCAAAGATGTTCATTCATCCACATGAGCAGGAGAACCCCCCCCCCCCCACAGCCTTCACTCTTGGGATCACTGAGACACTATGCCATGCCTAGGTATGGAAGGCGGGGTTCCAACTGACCAATTTTTTGGTCAGTCTGGAGATCTGGGAAATATCTAGATACACTTTAATTTCTGGTAAAAATATTTTCTTTTTCTGTATTTGTTTATAAGGGATTAATATTCTATCTGAAAGAGAAATGAGAATACAGATTACAAAGAAATTATGAAACAGAGCCCATGAAAATAAATATATATATATAAACATAAATACAACCAAGTAAATAGAAAAAGGAAAACAAGGATCCATAATCACACCCTCCTAATACTACTATTCCTAGCATTTTAATTCTTTCCCTTCTCATCTTTTTTCCTATGTATATATGTAGGTAAACACTTTCTTTTTAAAGAACGGTCATATTCTCATTGTGATAAAATGTGTATCTTGTTTTTCTTAATTAAGCTTGATATCATAAGCATTGACAAAGTTCCTACACAATCTTAATAATCTTTTTAGTGGATTTACCGTCATTGATTATTTTCTTCTGACAAATGCATGTGGTGTCTAGATGTTATGTGTGTGCGTATATATCGGATGCTTTTATGCATCCTGCTTTCCCTTTCTTTCTTCTTCCCGCTCCTGCGTTTTCATCTTTATTTCCTTTTACCCCATATCTCTATTATTATTCCCCTCCCCGCCATAGAGAACAATGCTAATTCAATGAGTTTGTTTTTGCTGGTCAGAGTTTTTCCAAAATGAGCACTGCTGTTTGTAGGCATGCATTTGTATTTTACATAAATGAGATCTGTGTCCTTGCTTCCCTCCGCAGTCAACAATCACCCCAGGCCTAGTAAACCAGCCACTCCCCCCGCCCGCACCACCCGCCCCATTGCTATTGATAGCCCTGTGCTTGTATATGTGCTTTTTGGGAACACGTTTGTACGTGTCCCCTTTTGGATCTGCTGGGAATTTCTTGGGGATTCACATCCAGGGTGAGATTGCTGGATTACAGGGCCCGTAATACTTACTTTGAGCCAAAATTGTTCTCAGAATGGCTGTAACTTTTTATATTTTTACCAGTAGTTCATGAAAATTTCACATCTCCGCGTCCCTTCAATGCTTGAAGTCATCCCACTTCCTAAATGTTTGCCCGTCTTAGAGATGCGACGTGTATCTCCTCACTGGTTTAATTGTCACTCTCTGATTACTAACACATTTGAGTGTCTTTTAATTTGCCTGCTAGCTTTTTGGGATTCCTCTTCTGCAAGTTGTTCGTTCGTATCTTCCCCCCATTTTTCTATTGCGGCTGTCCTTTTCTTTTGATTCGTGGGACTTCTTTGTAAAGTCCAGGTTTATCTCTGGTGTATTCTCTATTTGTTGGACTTCTGTCTAGAGGTCCATCAATTACTGAGAGTGGAATGTTAAAATCATTAACTATGCTCTTTATCCCCAACTTCTCCCTCTAGCAGTTTATTTCTTACTGTGTTTCTATGCTCCGTGATTGGGTGCAAACACATTTAGAATTGTTCTTTCTGATTAGTGGACCCTTTTATTACTAAAAATCTCCCTCTTTATGTCTCGTACTTCCTGCCTCTAATCCTATGTCTAATGTCAATAGAGCCACAGCAGTTTCCTGTGATTTATATCCCCAGTAAAGATTATGGTTTCTCGTTTCTATCCTTTTACCTTTAACCTACCAATGCCTCCATAGCCTTTGTATTTTAAGGGAAACTTTCGTAAAGAGGAAATCGGTCTTGCTGTTGTTTTTGCTTTTCAAATCCAGTGGCATTAAGCTAAGAAGAGTCAATTCAGAATAAAGAATTTATTACACCATGATGAGTCCGGGAAACCAGCAAGGAAGTGGGAATTGGTTTAGTAACCAACATGGTGTCTGGTTAATTCGGAAAGAAGAACATTGAATTTACTAAAGTTTTTCTTGACCTCCAGCATTGTGTTTTCTCGACAGTCCCGACTCAAGACTATATTACAGGAGGAGGGAAGGCACTTAATTTTAACCTCTCAGGGGAAAAAAACAACAAGGAAAAAAATCAAACCAGAAACTTTTGATTGCTTCTCTTTAGAACGCTGCCCATTACTGAAGATGTGCTCACCGGATAATTAAGTATCCTAGTGATAATCAGGGGCTTTAAGATGCTGGAACGGAAAGGAGAGATTTCATTATTTTCCAATAACCTGTAGTCTTTAGGCTGTGATGCTCCTAAGATCAATATTTTTATCTCTGTGAGGGCAGTGTACATTCATTTTGTTACACATCCAGCATTTCCAAAGAGGTCATTGTTTCACGCAAATAGAGTCGACCTGGTGCTCTGTTGTTATAATGAATTCTCCTCCAAGACGCATAAAGTACTTAGAAAATTGCAAACTCCTGTTTTAACCAGCATGATTTCCAGCAGTTTTAATGAATGTTTTTTTAGAGAAAAAAAAAATTACCTTGACAACTAACAGTTGTGTTTATTATCTCTGCCACAAAATAGTAAAGACCTGACTGTTCTTCAGGTAATCAATTTCCAGGAATTGCTAATAACAGACTTAGTAAGTCTCCCAGGCTCCGCAACTCAACAGTTTCGTGTAAGCTCTAATTTGCATTAAAAGTAGTCATCTCGTGACACAAATCCTGAGATCATACTAACGGCCAACTTTCATGCAAGAGATATGGGTTGTTATGTACACGATATAGGCTGTCCTTTAAGGCACCTAATTGCACAATTAAGGTTTGTCACGGAATTTTTATATATCAACCATTTTACTTTAACCTCCAAGCTTCATTTTTTAGCCCTCAAACTAATGTGGAAATAAGGTTTTAACAATTCACGGTTTTAACATGTGACACAGTTGCAGACTGACCTTTTTGAAAGAGTTTGCTAAATTATTAGAGGAATACTAATTAAAATTCAGGCTTCAAGAAATGTATCGGATCATAAGTTGAAATGCTGTTTACAAAACTTTCCCTGACTCGTGTTACGGTTTTGTAGATGAAATAGATTCTCTGCCGTGCTGTCTTTGAAATCTGAAAGAGGAAAATTTAGTTGTGAGGGTGGTTGTCTTCTAACTGTATTTTTGCATTGCCTCTGACTTTGGTTCACTCTGCTCCATGAATCTGATCCACGAAAAGGCCACATTAATGTGACACTTGCTAGGACAACGGCTGAGGTCCCTCTTGGTAGCTGAAAATCCAGATCATGAATCTTGATGGAGGGAGATGTCATTCCATAAATATGTAAGATGTCCTTAAGCCAAGAGATCTATCATTGTGGCCCTGTCAGATGCCATTCTCCTGAGACATTGGGGGGGGTCCCAGCAGGGGCCCCCCCTTCTGGAAAGAAGACTTTCAAGGGAAGCTGGCCCGAGGACTGAGGACTGTTTACTTCCTGATTATGTTGCCAAAAGGACATCCAGCAAAAATGAAAGACAAAGGACCATTATTTAAACTATACAGAGAGAAAACCCCAGCAATCGAGACCAGCTACAACCCTAATCATTTTGATGGGTGAGGCAGAGAAATTCAGGTAGAAGATGGATGTAGGTAAGTGTTTAGTTCAGGAGCAAACCACGCTCTTTTATCTACTGTGTGAGATGTCACCTTTTGCCTTTAGGTATAATTACAAACCGGAAGTCAGACCCGGAAATTTGGGCTTTGAATAATAATTTCTCCCTTGGTCTTATGGAATGCCTGACTCCCAAACATTTAAGCATGTTGAGATAACAGGTAGGAAATGTGTAGCATAAATCTTCAAAGCCCACCTTCTATGAAAATGATTGCACATGATACCAAGTGACTACAGTTTATGGTTCTCTGGGAAAACAGGAGGAATCACATTATTCATGAAGTCAAATTTTGGATGGTTATCAACGGCCTGGAGGAGACTAACTGACAGGTAAAAATGCTACCCGCCAGCACCAAGTAGATGATATGACCTACGCTTCCATACACTCTGTACGCCTCTAGCATCAGAGACTGCCCCGTACATTCGACAGTAGGAAGGCCATGAGAACACGCAACGCCCACAACAACTTAGTTTTATTTAGGGAAATAATGCTCTTCGCCGCCATTCGTGTTTGTGATATGTCAGAGAATATTCATCAGGGAAGTGGGGATTGGTGAGGGGAGATTTCTGGAAATGTAAACTGTAGAGACAAAAAAGTTAGAAAATGAAAAGGTAGACAATCTTTCTAGATGGTCTCTGTTTTGCTTTTCATTAATGAATGTCGGCTATAACAGTTTAAACACACTTTCAACAAATATTTTGACGTTTGTCAATCTCAGAGTCTTAAAATCAAGCAGGGAGGGAGGGATCACTGAAGTTATGTAGCTCAGCGTTCCCCTCAAGGCAGGAATTTCTTTTTTTTTTTTTCCTTAAAGATTTTATTTATTTATTTGAGAGAGAGCACGAGAGAGAGAGAAAGAGAGAGGGAGAGAGAGAGTGTATAAGCAGGGGAGAGGGAGAAGCAGGCTCCCCACTAAGCAGGGAGCCCAAAGTAAGGTTTGATCCCAGGACCCTGTGATCATGACCTGAGCCAAAGGCAGACGATTAACCGACTGAGCCACCCACGAGCCCCACGGCAGGAATTGGGAATGGACCAGCTAGGTCCTTTGGTAGATCTATGTTTAGCGTTTTAAGAGAAAGCCAAAAGTCGCATATCACTTTATATTCCAACTCACAGCACATAAGGATTCATTCCAGTTCCCCCGGATTCTTGCCAGCACTTAGTGTGGTCGGCCCTTTTCCTTTCAGCCATGGTGGTGGATATGTAATAATACCACGTTGTGGTTTTAATTTGTATCTCCCTAATTGAGAAATAATGCCACAAGGTTTTTCACGTGCTTATTTGTCATCTGTATATTTTCTTTGATAAAATGTTCAAATATTCCCCCATATTTAAATTGGGTTGTTTTCTTATTATTCAGTTTAAAAAGTTTCTTTATATATTCTAGATACAAGTCCTTTGTCAGATAAACATTTACAAATATTTCGTCCCAGTTTGTGGCTTGCCTTTCATGTTCAGAACAGAGACGTTTAAAGAGTGAAAGTTTTAAATTTTAATGAAGTCAGTGTACTGATATTTTATTGTGTAGTTTGTGCTTTTTGTTTGGTTTTGTTACATTTAAGAAATTTTTGACAAATCCACATCATTAGGGTTTTCACTATAATTTTAAAGACTTTATTTCCTACATTAAGATATGTGATCTATTTCGTGTTAATTCTTGTATATGGTGTGAGGTAAGGGTTTTTTGCTGTTGTTGTTTTGTTTTGTTTTTGCATTTGGAAATCCAATTGTTCGGGCACCGTTATACTTTTTTCACCAAATTACCTTAGCCCTTTTACTGAAAAGCAAATAAAGGGTGCCTGGGTGGCTCAGTGGGTGAAAGCCTCTGTCTTCGGCTCAGGTCATGATCTCAGGGACCTGGGATTGAGCCCCACATCGGGCTCTCTGCTCAGCAGGGAGCCTGCTTCTCCCTCTCTCTCTCTGCCTGCCTCTCTGCCTACTTGTGACCTCTCTCTCTCTGTGAAATAAATAAATCTTTAAAAAAAAAAAGAAAGAAAAGCAAATGATAAATGCTTTGATACATATATTTGATACATGCTTTGATCTATACATGGATTGATTTCTGAACTCTATTCAGTTCCATCGATCTCTACGTGGCAATACCACACTCTCCTGATGGCTATAGCTTTTGATTAAGTCTTGAAATCTATACGCTCCAACTTTGTTCTCCTTTTCCTAGTCGTTTTGGTTATTCTAGGTCCTTTGCATTTTCATGTACATTTTAAAGTCAGTTTTCTGGTTCCAACTTGCCTTTCTGCACAGTGATGACTCTAGGCATTTTTGCTTTACTTGGGCCCCTGGAAAAGGTGGTGAGTGCAGCCCCTGGTATAAGACAACAATCAGGGAAAGTTGTCCTATGTCTCTGCCTTTCTCTCTCTCTCTGTTACCCCTAAATTGCTTAATTATTCAAGGAATATTTCTGGCAATGAAAATTCTTATTATATAGTCATGGTCTATGTCAAACATGTCTTCGTGTTGAATCTCTTTCTCTCATCTGGATGCCAGCAATCAGGATTCGCTGCGCAGAGGAAGATGGCGGAACACTTATTTAATAGGCTGGAGGACTTCTTGGCACGTTTGGAGTAAATTGTGCTACAGTCATGTGGAACTGGCTTAACGCCTGTTTTATAAATAAGGTCCAAATGCTATCACTTTGCAAAGTGGAGCAGCCGAGTCCCCAGGTTACCTCTCTGTCTGCTGTGTTAGGGACCATTCTCGTCCTTACCGTCCGGTTTTTAACTCGGTAGTGGAGGGAATGGACTTTACGGGATGGGGTGCGAGGGAGCTTCGGGCGGCAGCCCCGAGTGAGCACACACGGGATCCAAGCGCACAGGCCGTACTGGACGCAGGCCTGGAGTAGCGAGGGGAGAGCACAGAGCCTCCCTGCCGGAGGACGGCCCTGCGAGCGGAAGCCGCGGGAGAGGCAGCAGCTGCGTGCCCCCTCGTCCTCGCCCCCGCCCGGCCCTGCAGGACAGCTGGCCAGGGAACGCTCGGAAGACGACCTCTGACTCGGCCATCAAGGACTCGGTTTCAACCGGGGCTCCTGTATTTCCTACATTCTTTTACATTTATTAGAAAAAAGATCTTGGGGGCACCTGGGTGGCTTACTGGGTTAAAGCCTCTGCCTTCGGCTCAGGTCATGATCTCAGGGTCCTGGGATCGAGCCCCCTATCGGGCTCTCTGCTCAGCGGGGAGCCTGCTTCCTCCTCTCTCTCTGCCTGCCTCTCTGCCTACTTGTGATCTCTCTCTCTCTGTCAAATAAATAAATAAAATCTTTATAAAAATAAAATAATAAAGGCGAATGAGAGCTGGGACGGCTAGGAGGGAGGGACAGGTGCCTCCTTGGGCTGCTCGAGCAGGGAGGGGCCACTCCACTTTCAGGGAGAGCCTCAGGGAAGAGAAGGCATTTGAGCTGAGCCTGAAAATTAGCACCCATCAGTTTTATCCATCTATTAATGGTAAATACTGACAACACCACCATATCACAGGTAGGAAGCACTCTATAAAAGCCAGGCATCTGCTGAATCTGGACCATCTCCTCTAATCCTCAAAACAATCCCGTATTGACCTAGGTACATATAATTATTATGTTATATGCAATTATGATTATATTATACGTATTCTAGTTATAATATGTGTAATGTATTCCATATGCATATCGCTCCCCTTTCTCAGATAAGAAAACCAAGGCTTGGGAGAGGCTAAGTCACTTGGCCGAGGTCTTGCAACTAATAAGCGTAAGAGCCAAGATTTGAACCCAGGCTCTCATGCCAGAGCCCAAACACCGGCAGAGGAAAAATCTTTCTTTACGTTAAATAGACTCGTGTTAAATGCTGAGGGGAACCATTCTGGCTCTTTTAATTTGGAATGTTTCAATATTTAAGCTTCTGGGGGTTGAAAAGGTGCAACTCAGCTCGTCCTCTCCATTGTCAAGTGCACGGCCACCAACAAGTGAGAGCTTCGGCATGCGCACAGGCTGCAGTGGGGACCGCGCGCGCTGCCCCGGTGCCCCTGCGTGCATTCATGGAGCTAAATAAGACTTTACAGGCTACAATAACATCCGTCAGTTATCTGTGCTGTAGTGTAAACAATGAAATTCTTATTATGTACTCAGAACCCACAAAGCCATTTCCATGGAAACTCTGTTTTCATGTCATATCTTTAATGAATAGGTAATGAAAAAAATGCTGCATTTACAACTTCATTACTAGTTTAAAAAAGAAACAGAAAAGCACACGCTTGCACACACACAAGCCCAGCCATAAATTTGAATTACGGTCACTGTCATGTCTCAGAGCGCGGGGGAACATCACAGAGTTTTCAAGGCTGTCAGGTTGAATTGAATGAATGGAAAAAGGACAGACATTTTTTTGTATTGCCCAAACCCTACCTCCCGGGCCAAAAACTTGGAGTGTGAGCCTCACTTTTGATCTCATTATGATTTTAGTCATTTTGGCACCAAATAAATCCCCAGGCCTACCTCAGAAACAAGCGTGTCTGGGGATGGAGAAGAAAAACCCAACACGCGCTCCTTGTTTCCTGCAGGGGCCCCAGCGGACCTGTGTCTGCTTTTGAGACAATAGGGATCTGGTTTGCCGTTAAAAGATTGCTTTAACGTAGCATGAAAGATCGTCTAGTCACGGCATCTAGTCACCAAGGGGAAGAAATCCATTCTTGCAACATCAGTGCGAGTATCTTAAAAAGGACATTTATGAGAATTATCAACAAAGAACTGGGTAGTCTCCATCCTGATGGTATGACCAAGACATGGGTGCTGGTCTGAAGGGACAGCCGTGCAGCCATAACATGATAGGGAAGAGGAAGAGGCCGTGAGGCCGTCTCCATATACACAACCACCCACCATCTTCTGGAATGTTCTGCTGTGGACAAGCGGACCGGTGCTTCCCTGATGCTGCCCCCACCCCTCTTCACTCCATGCCATGAGTGGAATGTACAGATGGAGTACAAAATCGCAGCAGCAGTTCGAGCAGCACGGAAAAATATTTAAAAGCTGATGCCCACTCCATCAGTCCATCCCGTCTCCCCATCCTTGCCCAGGTCAAGTGTCTGATTGGCTAGGAAATGCTGCACATTTCCATGCACGGTCATGAAGTATCCTGCCACTGAGCAGGGACATCTAGTTAGTTCACAGGACAGCAGGTCCTCGTTCAGCGGACCCCATCACGTGGGGTTTGTGGTAATCTCAACAATAACTGGGCTGAGGCTCACCCTTGTCCGTTCCTGGAGACAGTGTGCTAAGAAAGCCCACAGGGAAAGAAAGATGTCAGGGAAGATACATAGATCACTTCCAAGGGATGCCCAGTTGTCTCTAAAACGTAACTTATCTATTCATTAAAATTCTTTCCCTAAGAGCTTTGGACAGGTGATAATTTTTGTCAGTGTAACTCTAAGTACATGAAAATAATAAGTGTGCATTGCTTTAATCATACTCTGTGGATGAGAGGCTTCGTGCTATCATGGAGAAAACATTGCCTAAGCTCCCTTACGAACTGGCTGTGTGGCCTCGGGAAACTCACTTCCCTGGGCCTTGGCTTCCTTATCTATACGTGGAATGGGGGGCGGGGCACAAAGACGATCGCAGAGTCGCCTGTCCGATGGTCTGATGGTCTGATGCCAACACTGCTTTGGAAGCATCCTCGGGGCTCCTGACTTGGCCCAGGTCCCTGTGTGTTGTCTCTGTCCCCAGTGACACTGCAGGGCTTCATCCACACAAGCCCCTGGCTTCCCTGGGGGACATTGGTCTGTGTCTTTGCGGACCTTCACGTGGACTCGTGCGGGCTACATCGCCAGCACCTTACAGGAGCGCCGCGTGGTGACAAACCCAGAGATTTACCTGAACGTGTAGACCTGGGTTTGGGGTCTGTCTGTGTGATCCTGGGCAAGCCAGTCTGAGCTTCCGTCTGCAAGTGAGAACACGAACACCTACCCCCTGAAAACTGTTTGGGGCGGTGATTGAGGTCCCCCCGAGATAATGAGGTGAGATTGATTTGTAAACTGTAACACGCAATACGAAAGCATCATAGGAAAAGCAGAGCAGCTCTGCCTCCCTCGGAGAACGCACCCGGCTTGCCAGCTCCTCCCCCATATAGCAGTTAGTGTAGGCTGCTTAGGCTATCGGGAATGAAGAAGGAGATGCCGATGATTCAGGAGACAGAGGATAAGCCAGTCCTCGAGAAGGTGTTCAGTTAGGAGCCGGACACGTAGGATGAATCGGGCAGGGGTGGCTGGGCTGGTGGTGTCGGTCACGGGAAGAGGAGGATGACACGGGAGAGCTCTCTCGTGTGTGTGCACGCGTGCGTGATGATGGAGAAGTTACGAAGTAGGGTCATGGCTGGTGCCCACTAGGATTCATGGCAGTGAGTTCTGTTGTCCCCCCACCCCCAGCGCAAAGGTGAGCTTCTCTCCGGCAGCATCCAGCTGCTCATGTGTGCACGGGGAGGTAATCTGGATGATCGCATTTCTATAACGGCCAAACTAAGAAGAGGGCGAGGCAATGCACTAAATGTTCATGGTGGGTGTCTTTTGATGGCGAGACCATGGTTGGTCTTTTTTCCCCCTCCTTTAAATTTTATATATCTTCTACGTGTCCTATATGGAGCTTTAATAATAGTGGAAAATATAATTACAGCTTTTTAAAAGAAAAAAATATGGAAGCCAAGGTGAGGGTCATCACAGCTCCCTATATGTGGGATGTTTCTATCTGCCAGGCTTTCTCCATGACATTCCAGCAAAGCATTCAAATCAGCGGGAGAGTCTTCCCAATTCGCTTTTTTAAAATCAGATTTTATTTTGGGTAATTTGAGGTTTCAAGAGAAGTTGCAAAGATAGTACAGAGAATTTCCATATACTATTCACCCGGATTCCATAAATTGACAATATTTCAGATACGCATGTTAAATTCGTCAAAATTAAGAAATTATCACTGGCACCTTACTATAAATCAGGTCACAGACGAGAATGGATTTTGCCACTTTTTCCATGAACATCCCTTTTTTCTTCCAGGATCCGGTCTAAGATACCACATTGCATTTATCCAATTAGCTCTAAAAGATTCCCTGGCCAACGTGAAAAAATTGTTAATTTTATTGACCTCATAGGGTCACTGTGAGAATTAACTGAAATAATCTGTAGGAAAAAGCTTTGTAAACTGTAAAGTGTTGCATTGTATTGGATAATGATGATGGTGCAAACCTCACACTGGGGCCAACCCCAGGAGCTGAAATGGAAGGGAAAATGATCAGAGAAACTTGCATTTGTATACCATCTTTACTCTTTGTAAAAGCTACTGTATATTGTTTACTATGTATGTTGAGCTCTGTGTTAAGTGCAGATGTTAGTTTCCTGGGTGCTGTTGTAACAAAATGCTACAAACAGGGTGGCTGACAACAGAAATTTAACATCTCCCAGTTCTGGAGGAGGGAGGTTCGAAATGAAGTGTCCGTGGGGTTGGATCCTTGCGGACGCTCTCAGACAGAATCTGTTCCGTGCCTCTCTCCCAGCTTCCAGAGGGTGCCGCCATCCTCAGCGTTCCCTGGACTGTAGATTCATGTCTCCAATCTCTGTCTCTGCCGTCACAGGTCTTCTCTCTGTGCGCACGCGCATGCGTGCGTGCGTGTCTATGTCCAAACTTCCCATTTCTTATAAGGATACCAGACATTGGAAGAAAGCGCTCTCTAATCCGGTATGACCTCATCATAACTCAATTACATCTGCAAAGACCCTATTTCCAAACAAGGTCATGTTCATAGGTTCTGGGTGAACCTGAATTCTAGGGGGACATTTGTCAGCCTAGTATTGAGCTTGATTCATTAGCTCATTTCATATGACTTGTCAACTTTTGGGGGCAGATATTTTTATTAAATCTCAACTTACAGCCAAAAAAATGGAGACTTAGAAATAACTTGCCCTAAATCCAATGGCTTCCGTGACTGTACTCAAACATTGGTCTTAAGCTCCATACTCTTCACTATCCTGTGTTTCTCAGAGTAGAGTTCAAGGTCATCTTCTTGGGATGCTTCTAAGCCTTAAGAATAATTCAAAAAATATTGTTCTTTTATTTTGACAATACTCTTCTGAAAATCCACGCGAGCGTATTATGGAGCCTTGTCACGGGACCCAGTGGGCTCCCAGTGCCTGCCCTTGCAGCTGTGGCTGGGACCGTACTGGGGTCAGGCTGGCCACAACACAGAGGACCGCACATACGAAGAACTCAGTCCGCCGAGCCAAGCCCAGAAGACATCGCAGCGTGCGGGACAGACCAGATTCCTGCAAGGTGAGTGGAGAACAGCTCCTGCGGCAGGGAGGTGAGGATAGCGTCATCACGAGACCCTGGGAGTAGGGTTCACAGAACAATCCAGACCCCGTAGGGGAGCAGCCGGGAGGAGAGCCACACTGCAGAGACTTAGTTCTGGCGCAACATCATCTGCCACATTAAATCCATGCTTTTAATTGGACTTTTATAGGTTTTATGGTTTTGTTTGTATTTAATCTTTAAATTTGTTTTGGTTTTTATAGATGTGTAAAAGCTATAAACATAAGGAGATTATATCTAATTTATGTTTCCACATATTTGAGTAATGTTATAATAAAAAGAATTAAGGTCAACTCGAGGAAGTCATGAGATTTTTCTCTAGCTGGAGAAAAAACATTCTTTGCTCTCCCTTGCCCGCTGGCCTCTCTCTTGCCGCGGCCGGCGGAGGAGGGGGGGCTGGAGGGGGGGTGCTCTCATCCTGCGTTAGTGGGGAGGACACATGGTCTCGGGGGAAGCAGATGACTTCCCGAGTGGTGTCACACAGATGGGTCAGGGGAGAGCTGAGAGGACCCACCCACCGCCTGGGACTCCAGCCCGCATGGGGCGACAAACCTGCGGAGAACCTACAAGGGATTTATTGGTGCGTGTTACTGAATCAATCAGGGGCAACGATTACTTTAGGCTGGTTTTGACCCAGGGTCCAGATAGATGTCCAGGACTTGGGTTCTCTCTTCCTCTTAGGGCCCCCCATGACTTCTCAGGGCCACTCTGCCCCCAGGGTCCCCAGATAACTCCAGGCGGCTCCCAGGACTTGGCTCTTCTCCCTCCAAGCCCGGCAGGGACGTGACCGCCTAGAGGAAAGCCCCACACGTACTACTGGCTCCGACTGGGCCACTTTCCCATCTTCACAGCGGCCTTGGAGCCAGCAAAAGAGGGAGCTAAGTTGGTTTATATCAAGGTCACGTGCTTGCCCAAGAGCCAGTGGTGCAGTCCCCCCACCGGGAGCCCATGGGCTGGAATCCCCAGGACATCAGGTGAGGTTACTGAGAAAAGAGCAAATGGGGCACCTGGGGGGCTCAGCCAGTTCAGCGTCTGTCTTGGGCTCAGGTCATGATCTCAGGGTCCTGGGATCGAGTTCCGCATCAGGCTCCCTGCTCTGTGGGGAGTCTGCTTCTCCTTCTCAACCCTGCTCACGCTCTCTGTTGCCGTCTCTCTCCTCTCAAATAATAAATAAAATCTTAAAAAAAAAAAAAAGAGTAAATGGATGACCAACACAAACATGACACGTCCGGGAGACAGAACACGTGGTTGAGATCGCAAACTCTTACCTGAGTTTTTACCCCAATGATGCCATCCTTGCTATGTGTCCCCAAGCAGTTTCTTAACCTCTTAGTGACACGGGGTCCTCAGCTGTCAAGTAGGGATCACATCTACATCTACATCATAGTGTTTGGGGTATGGTTTGGTTTGGTAAAAAGTAAATCAGATAATACACATAAAGTGACCGGCTCAGCATCTGGGACATAGAAGTTGTCACCCACAGTTAGCTTTTATTCATAGCGGTTTTTAATTTGCTGCCCAAACACAGAGGTAAATAACGAGAATGATGTCTGGGGTGGGGGCGGGCGGGGTCTGCTCCCGGGCTTGACCGGCTGAAGAACCTGTGTTTGCTTAGGATGACTATCCCTGGCTCAGCTCTTCGTTTCACAGCCTCTTAAAACTGGGATTGGTGGCAAGGTTTCCTTAAGGGTGGAAAAGTTCAGGTTCATGGATGTCCAGTATCAACAAAGGAATGTGTGCACCTGTGTGCATGTGTGCAGAACGTGTGTGTAAGTATATGGACACAGGTGTCTGTGTGTGTAGGGAGTGTGTGTGTGTGTGCGCGCGTGAGTGTGCACACACACATAGGGGGATTTGGAATAATGATTTCTTTCCTAAAGATTTTACTTATTTATTTGTCAGAGAGAGAGAGAGAGAGAGAGCGCAAGCAGGGGGAGCAGCAGGCAGAGGGAGAAGCGATGCAAGACTCAATCCCAGGACCCTGGGATCATGACCCGAGCCCAAGGCAGCCACTTAACCAACGGAGCCACCCAGGCGTCCTTGCAATAGTGATTTGAGCTCCTCAGACTGAGTTAGGTTTGGGAACCATGCAGGTAAGAGAACATGGAAGGTCAGAATGTTCTGTGGGGACAAAGGCCTTTGAGTCCTGGAAACTGCCTAAGGCCAAGGTGGGGTTGAAGCCCCAAGCCTGGCCTTTCTCCCTCCAGTGAGGCTGTGCTCTTGCTGCTGCTGAATTTGGGTCAAGACCCCCGGAGGAGCCCAGGTGTAAAACCGTCCCTTACATCAAAGCACACGGAGGGACCGTGCAGCCAGAGTTCAGACCGTGCAGACCGGAGTTCCGGCAGCCAGTGGTGGAAACCCGAGGATGCAAAGACAAGGGAATAGCAGCCATTCCTCTCTTTTCTCTGAAACTCCGGCAGGACCCAGCTGTGCCACGTGGGGAATGAGGCCAATGGGAAAGCACCCCCCAAACAAACAAACAAAAAACCAAAAAACCAAAACAAAAACAAACCACCTCGAAACAAAACAAAATCTTTAAACAACAGAAGGCTTGTTGGTGGGCTCTACATTTGTCTGTGGAGAGGCCCTGCTTCTCACCAAGCTCGGGATCCTTGGAACTCATACCAGGGGTGTGTGTGTGTGTGTGTGTGTGTGTGGAGAGAGAGACCCCTTTGGCCACCCAGTCAGTGGCTTTCCTCTCCCTCCTCGTCTGGTGTTAGAACAACAAACAGCCCCTCTGGCGGGCACCAGACTGTGTCGGGTGCTATGCCAATGGGGCAATATTTCTCAGGCAGCGACAGAGAACGTCCTCAACCTCGTTGATCTGCAAGGAAAAACAAATCCCGCAAACGTTCAGTCCGAGCTGGTTCCAGTTGATGAGAAATCTGCCAAGGGGATTTAGATGTCCTAAACATGCTTTCAAAAGTTCGGGCTTTCTCGATAGGGTTCTAATTCAAGCCGGTGTTGAAAATTTAATTAAAAACCATGAAAAGGAATGCAGGGAGTAAATCAGGGAGGGTGCTGCTCACGGGAGTATGTCATTTTTCTTTTAAAATGGCAGGGTTTCTCTCTTGATAGGCGGTTTGAGGATTTGCCGCATGAAGGATGGAGAATCAGTTTAAAAGATGAAACTGCAGAAAAAGAGGTGGGTATTGATGCCTTCACAGCCCTGGCTGGCTCACAACCGGGAGGAAACAGGAGGATGCAGTACATAAAGTGCCCCGGGATGTACGTACAGGGAGGCTCATCACCGAGTATTCCTAGTGCTGGAAACGAGGAGACAATTTAACTTTCTAAACCAAGGGAATGGTTCAAGCATATTACATTCACGGTCTGGACTTTAATGTAGTTGTTAAAAATCTTATTCGAAAAATATTTAATGACCAGCAAAAACCCGTAACACAGTGCCCAGGATTAAAAAGGAGGGTTCAAAACTCTATGCTTCGTACGATGACAATATCCAGAATTGGTTAAAATGTACAAAGAAAAGACTAGAAGGAAATCTTCCAGTTTGATAACAATGACAGCAAAAGGTATGTGTTTATGGCTGGGGGGGTTGTGATTGGCGGTGTAATTTACTTTCTTCTTTAGATTTTCTTTACTTTACAAACTTTTTGCAAGTGAGTGTCCAGGCGTCATCAGCCCACAGACGTGTGGGGATTGATGAGGTCCTTCGGGACAAGACAATCGGAGGGCACAGGAGGAAACCAGGAGCCTGAACGTTCAAGAAGCAAATAGAAAGGTGTAAGAGGGAATGAGCTAGAGAAGAGTGCGGAGAGAGGCAGGCACAGAAGCAGAAGAGCATGGTGCTCACACACGTGCACACATGTACCCCCACATATATGTAATATCACATACATAATGATCAGGAAGCGATTTGGAAGATCTTCAGAATCGCAGGAAACAAGAGGCATCGGGGTTACAAGTGCACATCACGAGTGGAAGAAGGGCCTGGACGGTGACCTCGAGAACCCTCACAGAGCTGCAGGAACATGGAAAGATCCAGGCTTCCCTGTCCTACAGAACCTTCCCTTCCCTCTACCCCTTCCCTGATGCCGCAGACTCTCGCCTTCTTCCTTCCCTTTACATCCAGCCTTCTTGAGCTTCCTCCACGTGCCATCTCTCTGTGCACCTCGTCCACCGTGGTTAGCTGACCTGCGCTCCGCAGCTCCATGGACGTCCATGGTGTCCGCCATTGGACCGGTGACGCCCTCCTGATGGACAAACGTCTTCTGCCCCAGTCGGCACGGGGTCTGCCATAACAAGCACCATGGTCTGCGGGGAGTAAATCATAGACATCTGTTTTCTCACAGTTCTGGAGGCGGGAAGTTCAAGATCAAGGTGCTGGCAGGTTCATTTCTTCTGGGGCCTCTCACCTTGGCTCGTAGATGGCCACCTTCTCCCCGTGTCCTCACATGGCCTTTCCTGTGTGTGTGCACACACTCCTTGTGTCTCTTCCTCCTGTACGCCTCACCCTTAGGACCTCATTTAACCCTAATTACCTCCTTGAACACCCTATCTCTCTCACACCTACGTCCTCCAAGTGAGTTTGCACCCCCACACCCTCTTTACTCCATTGCCTCAGCCGAGGGCTTCCTCAGGTCTCCTGCTGCGGACCATTCTCCACTCCTGACCTCACCGGACCCAGGAGGAGTCCGTTGGTCCCTCCTCCTGGCTGTCACAGCCCTTGTTCCCCTCTCTGTTCTAGACATACATGAGATTGTCCATCTACTTGTGCAGCCTGGACACTGGAAGCTCCTGAGAGCCAAGACCAACTTCGGAAGGCTCAGAAATCCAACGGAGGTATCCGGCACATAACAGACATATAAAGAAGGCTTGTTGAAGAAATGTACGTCCAGGTGTGGCCAGGGGACTGATTCAGGGTACGAGCGTATGGGTGTACTTCTTTATACAGATCCAAAACATCCAAGTAAAAAGTGGATGATCCTGAGGCACACACAAGCATTTGGGGAACTGCGCCTATGATGATACTGAGTCTTGAAAACACAGGTGAGGCCCGCAAATTCTCTGGGCTCAGAACTCCTTCCTCTCTTTACATTGTTTTTCTTCTTCCTGAAAAAAAATTTATTTTTAATTTGCAAAATACATAAAAGGGTACATTGGAAAGAAAAATCATCACCATCTCACACTTGATAGGGGAGGGAAAAAGTGACTCTTCTTGCCTTTTCAGTCCCTCTAATTTTACCCTGAGAGATAACCACTGATAATAGTTTGGAGCGTATCCTTCTAGTTATTTTTCTGAAATGATATGAATGTGTAGACACCTGCACTTTAAAAAACAAAATGTGATTATGCTATATGTATGCTATATGTATATGTATTTATTGTTCCTTTTATCCTTTATCCTTTCATCCCTTAAAATAAATATGTATCAATATATGTCATATGTCATTTCAGGGCACCTGGGTGGCTCAGTCAGTTAAGTGACTGACTCAGTTTTGACTTAGGTCATGATCTCAGGGTCTTAAGATCCAGCCCCACATCAGCCTCCATGCTGAGCATGGAGTCTGCTTGAGATTCTCTTTCCCTCTCCCTCTGCCCCTCCCCCTGTTTGCATTTTCTCTCTCTAAGTAAATAAAATCTTTTAAAAAATGTATATAGATATCATTTCCCAGATGGTACATATGCAGCTCTTTTTCATTCTTTTTCTTTTTTTTAAAAAAAGATTTATTTATTTATGAGAGAGAGAGAGAGAGCATGCTCTTGGGTTGGCGGAGGGGCAGAGGGCAAGGGAGAGAGAAATCCATAAGCAGCCTCCCCACTGAGCGTGGATCCCAATGTGGCGCACCATCCCTGGGCTCTGAGATCGTGACCTGACCCAAAATCAAGAGTTGGGTGCTTAACTAACTGACCCACCCGGGAGCCCCATCATTCTTTTTCCCAGGTGCATAGCATTTCCATCCTCGGGATATACCATTCTGCTCTTGCAATACTACAAACTTCCGCAATGTAAAATAACATATTCGTGACTAATGCTAATAAACTATTTTGAAGGAACTGCACCCCCAGTAAAGAACCATGGGCCTAAACCCTTAACTAAGTAGAAGAAAGGTGTCAAAATGCATGGTCACTTGTAAAAAAATGCCTTGCCACTGAAAATAAAGCCTTGTCTCCTCCCTCACCCCAGACTTCTGTTTGAGCCTGTGTGGAGATCACTGATAGTTTTACACTTATCGACGAAGTTTACGAAAGCTTGGAAAAAGAAATGGTCTTCCTCAGAGAGCCTGCTAAAGGGGAGGCGAGTCTCAGCACCCCAGTCCTCTCTCCCAGCCTCCTTTCACTCAAGAAATCTAAGTGTAATTCTGTCTTCAATGCACTATAGAAAACTTGAAAAGATTCAGTAGAAGGCCATTTGAATTGTTTGGGAATTTTTGAGTTATGAGTTGCTGGGATAGGCGAATGCTACAGGTAAATTACCGAACAAGCAAGAAGTGCTCAGAATCATTTACCTCCAGGTGTATTTGTTTACAAAGAGTTAAATTCAGCAGAACGATTGAATGCGACAATAGGTTTGGTGAGATAGAGAAGTCCTTGCTTCCTTTAAAAAAATAACAAGACCTCAGTGTACCATAGCAATTTGTTTTTCTTGACACACTTCCTAGAATTTGTATTGTTTATGATAAGAATATACTACTCTCTGTTCATTTATAAAGTCAGCTAACCAGTGGCCATGAGAAAAATAGTAGCATGCACAATTTCAAGATGGAATTTCTTTTGTTGATGGTATGTGGGTGTTACTGAATATAAGAGACCAAAAACACACAGCTGAGCTAGGAAATATCAATGGAGTTGGGATTCTGTGGCTGAGCCTAAAGGATCTTTCACACCAGCCCCTTCCTCCTACCTTGGTGGTCTCCTTAAACTAAGCAGGAGATTTCAGCGACATGCATTTGGTGATGAGTAGTCTGAAAAACGAAGTGATTACAAACAAGTTAGAATCTCTGCCAAAAAGAAGACAGTGAGGGGCAGGATGTCTTTAAGAGGTCAGATATGAAATGAAATCTTTCCTGATCCCAAGAGTGGACCTATTTATTTAGAGTTTACTTAGAACTAGAACTCTTGGGGGTCACCTGGTCCCACTCCAATGCCTGACTTTACGAAGGGGAAATCTGGGGGCTACCATGGAAGACTCAGCAAATCACTTGGCTGCTCAGAGATAGACATGAGGCAAGTTCATCAGAGGGCAGAATTTGAACTTGGCAGAGAAACTGGACGTGTAGGGGACCACAAAGAGGAGGAGTTCCCAAATCTGAGTGCAAACGATGTCTAAATCCTTAGCTGGTTGCTGAACTGTGTGAGATGTTCTTTTAACACTTGAGTGCAAGGGCACTAGGCACTGTCGAACCTCGTGCAAGCTGTGGCTCATTTACTAGCTCACCGTGTGGATGGGGTGGGCAGCAGCCAGACCTGCAGCTCTGCCAGCTCCTGTTGGGTCCCTCTGGCTTCTCTAACTCCGGGTCCAAGCTCATCTTGAGATGCAGAAGCAGCAACTAGACATAAACTGACCAATGAGCTCCCGTAATTACGTGAAGTCAGATCCGTTAGATAAATTGCATATTTCCTATCATTTCTAGTGGTTCTTATGGGTTTTTTTTTAAGATTTTATTTATTTATTTGACAGAGAGAGAGACCACAAGTAGGCAGAGAGGCAGGCAGAGAGAGAGGGGGAAGCAGGCTCCCCGCTGAGCAGAGAGCCCGATGCGGGGCTCGATCCCAGGACCCTGAGATCGTGACCTGAGCCGAAGGCAGAGGCTTTAACCCACTGAGCCACCCAGGCGCCCCCTTATGGTTGTTTTTTAACTGATATACTATTCAAAAGGAAAGACTTAGAAAGCTGGAATGACTGTATTAATGTTAGATGAAATAAACCACAAATCAAAGAGAATCACTAGAGACCAGGATGGATAATTCATAACAGCAACAGGGTTATTACAGCAGGATGATACAACAATTATGAATGTGGGCCCATATAATAACAGAGTTATCAAATACACAAAACAAAATGGCGGAACTAAAAGGAGAAATTAACTACTCCACAATTATAGTTGATTTCCACACTCCCATTTAAGTATTAATAAAAATAACAGTAAAGACATAAAAGACTTCACCAATACTATTAACCAACTGCATCTAGTTGACATTTATCCCATCTAATAAGAATGGAATGTACATTTTTTTTCAAGGACACATGGAACATTTAATAAGATAAACCATACACTGGGCCATAAAATGTCTCAATAAAGATTCTTAAAGATTGGAACAATACATATTATGTTTTGTTTCGTATTATGTATCATAACAAATGAAATTAGCAATCAATAGCAGGATGATCTCTAGAATATCTCCCAAATATTTAGAAATTAAACAAACACTTCTCAATAACCCATGGGTCTAGGAAACAATTTCAAGAGAAATTAGAAAATATTTTAAACAGAGTAAAAATGAAAACACAACTTTCAAAATTAGCAAGATGCAGTTAAATCAGTGCTTAAAGGAAAATAAACACCCCTAAATGCTTATGTTAGAAAAGCAAAATGTTCTCAAATCAGTAATCTAAGTTTCCACTTTAAAAAAGCTAGAAATACATGAGCAAATTAAACCCAAAGTAAGTGGAAAGTGGGAAATAATGAAGAGTAGAAATCGATGAAACTGAAAACAAAAAACAGACAAAATAATTAAAACCAAAAGTTTGGGTTTTTTTTTGAAAATATCAATAAATTTAATAAACTTCTACCTAGACTGATCACGAAAGAAGAGAGAAGACTAAATGTACTGATATCATGATAAGTGAGACAAGAGGCATCACTAAAGAGTCTACAGGTTTTAAGAAAATAATAAGGAATTATTATAAACAACTTTACCCCAATGAATGTGACAACTTAGATGAAATGTGCCAATTCCTTGAAAGACAGATGACCAAAATGAACTCAAGAAGAAATAAAAACATGAATAAAGAAATTAAATTCTCGATTGAAATCAGTCCTGCAAATAAGATTCTAGACATTCATGGCTTTACTGGTAAAGTCTACCAAACATTTAAGGAAGAAATAAAACCAATCCTACAGAAAGTCTTTCTGAAAATACAGGAAGGTGGAACACTTCCAAGTTATTTTATGAGGCCAGAATTACCCTGATATCGATGCCAGGCAAAAACATCAGAGAGGAAAAAAGAACATATGCGCCATTATCATGCATGAACATATAAGCAAAAATCCTTAATTTGTTAAGAAAATGCAACATTGGTTTATTATTAGAAAATTAGTCACTATAAATCATGATAGTAACGGAATAAGAAGACCACATGATCTTCTCAATAGAGGCAGAAAAAGAATTTGATAAAATTCAATTCCTGAAAACTCTGAAGCCAGCAAGACAGTGAACCTTTCTCAAACTGATAAAGAGAATTTACAAAAAACCTACAGCTAATATCATACTAAATGATAAAATAGTGAACGCCTTCCTTTGAGATCAGGAATGGTCAAAGGATGTTCACTCTTACCACTTCTATTCAACATTATAATAGAAATCCTGGCATGAGCAGTCAGGTACACACACACACACACACACACACACAAGCATACTTTGGAAAGGGAAAAGTAAAACCATTTTTACTCTTAGAACACATGACTCTGTATATAGAAAATGATTCCTAAAGCATCTCCAAAAAGATACCAGGACTAATCAGTGATTTTAGTAAGATCCCAAAATAAAAGGCCAGTGTAAGAGTCAATGACATTTTTATGTACTAGCAATGAACAATTAGAAAACAAAATTTTAAAATATCATTTGCGGTAGTGTAAAAATGATAAAGCATTTAGGGATAAATTTAACCAAACATGTATAAGACCTGTACACTACAAGATATTGATGAGATACATTTAAAAACACAAAGAAAGGGCAAGATATAACATATGCATAGATTGGAAGATTTAGTATTGTGAAGAAGTCAATGTTCTCCAAATTGTTCTACAAACTCAACAAAAGTCTGATCAAACTCCTATCAGGTCTTTTTTTGTAGAAACTGACAAGCTGACAAGCTGCTTCCCAAATCTATATGGAAATTCAAAGCACCTAAAACAGCCGAAATGATAATTAAAAAAAAAAGTCGGAGAATACACACTACCTGATCTCTTTAGTATAAAGTCATAGTAATGAAGACAGTATGGTATTGGCATAAGGGTAGACAAACAGACCAAGACTCTTATTTGTACGGTTAATTGTTTTTACATAAAGGGAACAAGGTAATTCAATCTGAACTTTTGGTCCTATCAATTCCTGGTGCTGGAATAATTGGGTAGTCCTACAGAAAATATGAACCTCAGCCCTTCTCTCTCACCATATATAAAAATTAATGTAAGATAGGCCACAGACTTAACTGACCTTAAAACTATAAAACTTCTGTAAGTTAACATTAGAGAAAAACTTCGTGAACTTTGGCATGAAAAAAAAGATTTCTTAAAAAGGAAAAAGGAAACCCAAAAGAAAGAAAGGAACCCTTTGCTTTTCATCAAAATTAAGAAAATGGGAAGGTAAGCCACAGCCTGGGAAGACATATTTGTAAAACGTATATCTGACAAGGGGGATGGTGTTCAGAATATATAAAGAACTCTTACAACTCGATAAATAAAAAATAAAAAGACAACCCAGTTTACTTTAAAAGATCTGAACAGATATTTCACCAAAGGAGACCTTCGGGTAGCCAATAGGCAAATGAAAAGATGCTCAGGGAAGCAAATGGAAACCAAAATGAGACACCACTAATCAATCATTTGGGTGGTTAAGCAGCACCTGACGACGGTAAATATGAGAAAGGACACAGAGCAGGTGAACTTTCATGTATCACTGGCAAAAACGGAAAATGGTGGGGCGCCTGGGTGGCTCAGTGGGTTAAAGCCTCTGCCTTCGGCTCAGGTCATGATCTCGGGGTCCTCAGATCGAGCCCCACATCGGGCTCTCTGCTCAGCGGGGAGCCTGCTTCCCCCTCTCTCTCTGCTTGCCTCTCTGCCTACTTGTGATCTCTCTCTCTGTCAAATAAATAAAATCTTTAAAAAAAAAAAACAAAAACGGAAAATGGTGTAGCCACTTTGGAAAAAAGGCAGTTTCACCGAGTCTAAACATGGACTTGACAAAGTACTCTAACAATGCCACTTCTAGATATCTACTCGAGAGAAATGAGCTGTGTCTATACAAAGACCTGTACCTGAATGTTCAGAGCAGCATTATTTACAATACATACAGCCCCAAACTAGAAACAACCCAATGTCCGTCGTATGGTTAAACACATTGTGATTTAGCCATTTGATGGACTATTACTCAACAATGAAAAGGAAGAAGCTACTGACAGAACAAAACAACATGGCTAAGTCTCAAACACGTGCTAAATGGAAGAAGCCGGACGCAGAAGACCACAGACCGTACCATCGTAGGGGATGGGCTGCAACGGAGAGCAGGGGACGTTTGGAGGGATGAAATGTCCTGTGTCACGATAGTGGTGGAACTTATGTGACCGTGCACGTTTGTCCAAACTAACCCACCTGTGCATTCTACATGAGCGAATTTTCCTGTATGTAAATCATACTCCCCAAATATGTCCAGAAAAAGCAAGAATAATTTCTGTACCAATAGAGACTTTAAGCAAGACGTTTGCAAAAACTGACGTGTTCTCCTCCCTTGTACACACACAGTCTATCGCTTGGGAAGTAATCAGCCGATTCTTGCTTAAGACAAGAGACGCTCGTCAGAATCGATTAAGCCTGTTGTTCCCAGGGGGTCCCAGGGGGCTTTGCCTGCGGATCGCCCACAGCCCTGTGCAGCCGTGGTGGCTCTCTTTTCCCTCTATCCTCCAACAGCTGCAAACCTCTGAGACCTTGGCTTAGAATGAATTGTACACCTGCGTCCCTTCCCTCTTGTCTAGATTTCCTGCAGGCAGGACCAACCAATGAGACTATCTTCTTTTAGCCGCTTACCAAGGGGCGTTTGAACTTTCCCAGGACCTGATTTCACTGCCAAGTCCTCCTTGTCTGCCCCAAATCCCTAATGCTTCCATTTCCACTTACTCCTCTTTTCTTCTGAAAGACAATGAAGCACAGCTCATAACCATCTTCTGCAAAATAACCTCTCATACCCTTGAGGAGAATCGTTCCATCATATTCCACCCGTGTATGGAGACAAGTGTTCCTTACGGCCCATGCCTCTCATGTTCCGTATATCCCCGCCGAGAAGGGCCCCCAGACCTCTGGCTGAGAGCACGCTGGGGGAAAAGGCACCGTTTTCCAGGAACCTGGCCTCTTGTGCTCCAGGAAGCGGGGAGTGGGTTCTGCTGCTCATTCATTGTGTGACCTTGCGGCGAGTGACCTCTCCAAGGCTTGGTCTCCTCGTCCGATTATTAGCTGTCGTAATATCTATGAGAAGGGCCGACCAAGAGCAAATGGCCCGATTCTCCCCCTCCACCCTCGCTCTCCAATCCAGAAACCTACGAACTCCCTTGTCCCTTGGAAAGTGTCCCTTGGAAAGTACTATGACTGAGCTCGACTTATCTAGGTGATTAAGATATTGCTTAGACCCTGTATTTTTGAAAATTAATGAAGCAAGATAATCATACCTAGTATTGATATAGTCTTTTATTCTGTTATCTTAATTATGCTTTATGAAGCTACTATAAAACTGTTTAGTAAGATTACTGCAAATTAATTAATATTTATTATACTCTTGGAAGCAAAGTAGAGCCTTTACATTAATCAGGTACAGTGAACTAAAGAACATTCTTCCTGAATTTGCAGAATCCCGGTGCTATGGCTGCTGTTGATCTACAGCTAAATTAACCCTCCTTTTCAGCCAGGACTGCTGAAATCAGCAGGGACCCCCGGTAGCAGAGCTGGCCTGAACTAAGAGCTAAGAAGAAGGAAATCATTGAGGAACTATAGCGCATGGCAAGGGATGGGGCTCCAGCTGATGCCCGTAGAAGGACCAGAGCTATCCTCATCCGCTTTTGTCCCCGTACTTCGTACTTGACTTTCACTCTTGTCCACGATTATCTGATTGGTGGTCTGTCATTAGTATACACCTGTTCTTTCAGGGGGAGGGGTCGGAAGGGGCATCAGAGGTGGGGAGGGAGGAACAGAGGGCAAGCGCTGGGCCGAATGCAGCTCCTGACTTAGCGAACAAACTCTTGATTTTATACCGCAGCCATATTTCTTTTGCCTCGACGCTTTTTTTTTTTTTTTTTTTAACCGTGTGGGCTGGTGGCTCTGCAATTTGGTGACTTAAGTGACTAGAAATATTTGGTGTCACTACGTGCTTTAATTCCCAGATGCCTTAGATAAAGCATGAACATGCTTTGCATACAGCCCCCTGCCCTCCCGCTTATTATCAACACAGATTTTCTGCTCAAGTTTGTTTCAGCATTGGTTCACATGTAATTGTCTAATGGAATATCTTGACCAATGGAGAGAGAGAGAGAGAGAGAGAGATTGGTTATCCTACAATTAAAAGTTTACCCTGCGCCCAGAATAGGCACGTGTGGGCGTGTGTGTACTCTTGGGCACACATAAATCATAGAGAAATATTTACATAGAACCATATGTACAAACCATATTTGTAGGATTTGTTTAGGTGTTGGAATTTACCTACAGCATGGCGTCAGGAAAGGCATATGATATGACATTTAGTAGAACAGCCCCGAGAGCAAATCCCACCTCTGGCACTCACTGGCTGTGAGGCGTCAGGAAGTGAATGTGTGCGCTCGCTGCCTCAGTTTCCCCATCTTTCAAGGGAGGACAATAATCCAGCAATAATAATCCCAGCCATCTCACCAAAATTTCTTATTATATTTTCCAGGCACACAAACCAGGCATTTGAAAGTGTTTTGTAAACTGTGAAATTCTGCCCGAGGCTAGTTATTGCTTCTAGAGTTTATGGGAATATGGATATCCAGATTCTCAGACTGGCATTGAATTTGGTACAACTTGAATACAAAATTTCTCTAATGATTAAAAAACCCCAGAAAATCCACACTTTTCCACGGGTTTCCACCTCATACCCATTAGAATGGCTACTACAAAACTCAAAAAAAAAAAAAAAAAGCTGACCTAGAAAATTACAAGAACTGCTGAGAATGTAACCCTTGTGCATCGGCTGGTGAGAATACAAAATGGGGCAGGTGCTGTGGAAAACAGTATGGCGGTTTAAAAAAAAGATTAAACAGCATTACCATATGATCCAGCAATTCCAATTCTGGGAATTTACTCAAAGGAACTGAAGGCAAGGACTTGAACAGATATTTGTAAACCAAGGATCTTAGCCGCAGTGTCCACATTGGCTGAAACGTGGAGACAACCCATGTCCATTGGTGGATCGAGAGGTAAACAAAATGTGATCCGTCAAGGGATGGAATATTCTTCAGCCTTAAGAAGGAATGGAATTCTGACACCTGCCCCAACATGAAAGAAACTTGAGGATATTTTGCTTCCTGAAACACGGAGACACAAAAGGACAAAGATTATGATTTCACTTCCGAAATAGTCAGATTCATCGAGACAGTAGGCTAGAGGCCACCAGAAACCGGGGAAGAGGAATATAGGGTGCGTTAATGGGTACAGGGTTTCAGCTGGGGAGAATGCAAAGGTTCTGGAGACCGATAATGTACAGCAATGTCAATGCACTTAGTGTCACTGAACTGTACAATTAAAAATGGTTAAAAAGGTTAATTTTGTGTTATGTGTATTTTACCACAGTAGAAAAAATTGCCATGCTTTCCCCGGATCTAGCTACTTTGACTTAACTATCATCAGTCTTGTAAATATCAAATTTCAGTTATCCAGCTCAAACTGATTGACGAAGAACTTCCTAGAGTGTGACCTTGGCCACGTGACCTCATCCCCCAGGAAAGTGCAAAATGCTTTTGCTCAGCTGTGCTAGCTCTGATTTTAAAGTATAACCATGGTTTCAAGTTTGCTGATATACTGATACATATACCCTATTCCATAGTGTTTTCTGTACCTATTGCACCCCCTTTTTAAAGGCGTTCATTTTGGTTTTGTGTTGGCAAGTTTAGTTTTGTTGGTGAGGCGGCGACTTTTGGTTGCTTTTGTTTCGCGTGACCCCGAGCTTTGCTTCCTCTCGTGGCCTGAGCACACATTTTGCACTTCTGGTCACACCTTTGCGTCGTCCACTGTCCTGACTTGTACTGACTCCTGGCGCCTCTCAGCTCATTTATCGTGCATCAATTACAATGCAGCCCTTCGCCTGTGCCATCAGCGCGGACAACCTCAGACCTGTCTGGCTTCCTTCCAAGGCTCTTCTAACTGCAAACTCAGCGGCTGCCCCATGTCTGGGTAGTTTACCCTCCTCCCCTCTCCCATGACAGAAGCCCCTGTCTGTCTCAATCAAGACCTCTTCCACGATATTCCACCAATAGGTCCCTATCTGCCTTCGGTGACAGCATTTTCTCATTCCTGGGAAATCAAGACCTCTTCCACGATATTCCACCAATAGGTCCCTATCTGCCTTCGGTGACAGCATTTTCTCATTCCTGGGGACATGTCCCTCCATTTCTGCGTCTGGCGTGTTCTCAGTGCTCTCCCAAGGCCGCGTGCTCTGGGGGGGGAGGGGTACCTGGTACTGTTGTTCAGAGCCTCTCTGCTCCATCCCTTGCTGAGACATATCTCTGCCTTGCATTCTGCCTCTTTCTCTGGGTCATTGTCATCTCCCCTGCTGGTGTCGACCCTTTGCATAAAATTTCTAAACAGAAAATTGGAAATTTGAGAATGTTTTCTACGTTCTTCTTTTGCAAATGACTTGGTAGCATGAAAAGCATCTGACTCCAAAGAAAATCCCTGAATTTTATGATGGCTGTCCTCCATTGTGAGCTAAATTCACCATCTTTTCATCACCTTGGTGTTTAATCATATTAGCCTTACTGTCCCAGGAGATGAGCTCGGTCTCCGCCTTGCCTCATTGGCCCTAGACCCCGGCAGCCTTCATGGGACAGTGGGTTCGAACGTGGCCCTGGGCAGGGGACAGCTCAGCACAGCAGTTCTCAAAATGTGGCTCTGAGCCGGATGTGGGAGTTTGGACCCGACATCCACCACTTGCTGGATTTTTGTTTGCTCTGTGAAGTCGGGCAGGTAAGTCAAAATTGTGAGCCTTGTTTCCTTGTCCGCAAAATGAAAGTCTTTACAGTATCTCACTCGCTGTGGGAATCGATGAGCTACCATGGGTCAGTGCTGGGTGCCAGAGCCCCTGCCCCCGTTGGTCATCATTCAATGTCTGGACTGCGTGCTCCCTCCCCCAGGGCAGGACCTTGTCTCCCCTACTGTGTCCCTGGGCCCCATCCTGCCTGGCTGGCACAGAGGTGAGCACCGATGGAGGCAGGTAGGAGGATTGAGATGAGTGATGCTCTCTAGCTCCGTGCACGCCCCAGGAGACTCCAGCGGCGGCTCGTGGAGCCCTCTCTAATGGCACCCTTCTCCCGGGTCGGGCGGGCCTCTCATGCTTGTGCCCACAGAGAAAACGCACACATGCTTCCCTTGCAGTCTCCTCCCTTCGGTTCTGGCATGCTCCTCATCGTCAGAGATCCTCTCCTTTCTTCCACACTTGGATGCCCTCATACTTTTCTTTGGTTTAGTCCAGAGAAAGCTTGCCTCGTCCTGCCCAATCCCCACCCCAGGCCAGGCTCCCCCATGGCTTAACTCCTCTTTCACCTTTCCCTGGTTCCCCCCCAAGAAAGGAAATCTGTGATGTGCCTTCTCTTTTCTTTGCCTGCCTGCCTTCCTTCCTTCCTCTTTTCCTTCCTTCCTTCTTACCTTTTCCGTCCTCTCTGGGCCTCATCCGTACATCAGGGATGATAACGCTCGCTGCGAACATTGAACGGGATAATGCTGTAAAATGCTTCATGCGTAGAGTGTCGTAATGTTCCCAGGAAGTATTTTTATGAGACTCCCACCACTGGTAACAAGTCTTTCCATGTTCTCTCGTTTCTGCTTTTTTCTCAGGCTGAGTCACCCAGAAACTGCAGGGAGAAGTTGGGCAGGGCGGAGCTCGCTTCTGGTTCCTGCCCTGCTCTGCAGCCACGTTCCCCTTGCCACACGGCCCGTTGGCTCCCTCGGCGCCCCTACTGGTGCCAGCAGCACTGGGTGAAGGAGAGTCCGAAGACGCTTCTCTGGGCATAGCCGGTAGGTGAAGCAACTGGACTTGAGTCCAGACTTTCTGCTTTGGGGCCTCCAACAATGACCACCTTCTGTCACTTGACAAGCCCTGGGAGCCAGGCTCAGGGCTAGGTGACACAGAGACACTCCCCAGGACCCTGGTAGCATGGGATGGCGACAGATACAGAGGGCCTCAAAGACCCCTCAGGAGGGACAGCCCTGGGGGCCAGTGTGTGCCCCAGCCGCCACCCTATCTTTCCTGGACTCCTAAGAAAGCTCCCAACTGGGCCTTCCACTCCTCATCTTGAACTCTCCCGATCTGTAACCCGGCCCCAAACCAAGCTGATTGTTTTCCAACTAGAAATCTGGTCATGTCTCCAGCACTCATTCCCTCCTCCAGCTTCTGCCTGCTCCCAGGGTGAAGATCCAAGTCCTCGCCAGGACTGATGGGGTTGTGTGATGCCAGCCTCCACTTGTCCCCACACTGTCTTCCTCTGTCCCCCCCTTTGTCCCCCCATCCTCCCAGGCCTTTGAGCGTCTTCTACTGGGAGATTCTGCCCCTCCACGCTCACCCCGGCGCATCCTTCAGAATTCCGCACTCCTAGCCCTCCCGCAGGGAAGCCTCGGGGGCCTGGTCGGTCACACATTCTCGGAGCTCCCTGTCCCCACGTAGCCCGCACCACACTGTCTCACCCCTCAGTCTGCGACTGTTGCCATCATTCCGTCTCTGTCACCAAGCTCCGAGTTTCCCTGAGGACTGCTTTGCTCACTCAGGTCCCTCCGGGGTCTAGGACACTAGTAGAAACGCAATATAAATTAATGAATTCCTCATTATTAATTTAGAGGCCATCAAGCAGAGACCTACCAGTGGGCTCCTTAAGTGTGGAATTTAATGCCAAATTCCTATGTAATTTTAAGCAGTTCTTTTACTAAAATTTGGGGAGAAATGCCATAATGAGAGCCACACGGGGGGTACATTTTACACACATTTGCAGATGGAGAGATGTAAAATGACATTTTCTGCCCAAATTCTCGGACTATTACTTATTAACCCAAGGTTAAACCTGGAAGTCCCTTCCTCCAGGAGTGGACGAGGAGGCAGCGCGCCAAGGTGTGCCGTCCCCGCAGAGACCTCTGAGCTTCGTGACTTTGGAAGAGGACAAAGAAAGAAAGTTCTCCAAGCCGGCCAGAGTGAAACAGAAATGCGTTTGCAGCAACGGCTCTGGCAAGTTCATTTGCGGTTCTAAGACGGGGCGGTGCAGACAAGGAATCAGTCGTATCTATCATTAAGGCGCTAACGAGAAAACCTCATACACGGATCACTGAAAGCTGCATCGGAAAGCATCACTGTATCCCTGGAAGAGGCGAGACGCGGAGTAATCAACATCAACAAAATCTATTGTTCCCAGCTTGCAAAAGTGAGGGATTATTTCTACTGCAAGTCAGAATGAAACCTGTTTACGTTTGTCAGCAAAAGGATCACATTTTACACCATTAACATTTGGCAAGACGGAGCACCCTCCATTAGCTAACCTGCAGGTGCCCCAAGCACGGACTCAGGAAAACAAAGAGCCAGCACCGTGCGGACTCGTCCCCACTGAGCCAAAACGATGAGCTAAGGCTGCATCTGGGTTACAACTCAGGTGAGGCCGCGGCATGGTGGGGAAATGGAATGGTTCATTAAAACAATTCAGGATCTGGTGACTGCTGGGAAAAATGTCACCAGGTTGCATTAAATGTCAGGAGGTACTCAGGCGAGGACCACTGGCGCATTAAGATATGCAAGGGGTAGCTGTAAAAGGCTCAGGACATAGCAGTAAATAAAATAAACACCTCTCATCAACTCAAGTCTCAAGGACGGTGAACTGGCGCCATGCATTGAGTTCCGACGTCCTGTCTTGAGCCCCCAGTGCTGAAAGCTGGGTCCTGGGACCCCTCGTCATTCCCCAGTGTGGCTTTCTCTTGGGGATGTGGCCACGCAACAATGTCTTTGAGTTTCAGTCCATCTCGGTGGCATCTAGCAGATGGCTTTCCCAGCTTCCTTCTAGACTCAAAATTCATCGGATGTCTGTGAACTAAGGTCTGGTTCACAGGTACCACCTACCCCTTGGCCGTCGGATATTCTCTCCAGGGAGAGAAACCATCAAAAGATGTTGCAAAACAAAACTTGTGGCATAAGGCTAGATGTAGCTGAACAGTGAGCAGTGGGACCCTGCACGTAGAGGGGGTTCCCAATGACTTGGGGAAATTATCCAACAGATCCATGAATGGTACCAAGACTGAATACTAGCAATCACTCCCCCAATTTTCCTTGATGAATGGATTTCTTGAGTCTTATAAATATGAATCTAAGAAAATATTTAGAAATATAGACACCATAAGACTTACTAAGAATCATACTTTGGAATTTGTGCTGACACATAGTGGGTGCTCAAGTCTTTATTGAATGAATGAGTGAATCCCGACCCCAAGAAGAGACATGCACCACAGAGTCGAGTAAAGCATTCCCTCTTCTGTCCTTCTTCACAGAAATATGACAAAAGCTAATCCACACGAAGCAGATAAATGTAGGGTTCTGGGGGCAGAGCTGCTGCAAGCATTTGTTTTGTGCATAAAGATTAGTGGTTGTGGACACTGAGATACGAGATTCGTCGGTGTAATGACTCTTCGTCAAAAAACACCGCCATTTCTTACGCACCGGAAGAACAGCTTCCAGTTGTCATGACTGGGCTAAAATCCAGTTGGAATCTTCTAGCTCAGAAGACTACCCTACGTACTTTTCCAGTGTGGCCCCTCATGCTAGGATAAAAACGCCAGACTGACGTGAGCTCCAGACAATGGCAACGCTATTTTCTATTTGTGTGGTGCTTTGAAAAGCGCTTCTATCCTCTATCTTGTTTCCACACAAAGTATCTCTGGGAGGACAGTGGGACAGATCTTGTCAACTCTTGTGAAGATGGAAAACCGATACTCTGGGAAGCTCCCCAGCTCGGCCTCGGTGGGCTGGGGGGCCGGGCAGAAGCCCCCCTTCTTCAGACTCTTGGCTCTGGCTGCACCTGGCAGGAGACCCAGTTCCCAGCATTCCACCCGGACACCAAATTCTTCCCACTTTTGACCACTTGTCCACGTATTCTGCCTAGAAAATCACCCTTCCCCCACCCCATCCCCGTATTCTGTGGGTAGAGAACATCACATCTCAGCTTAAGCACACTTTTCAGAGAGGCACCCCATTCAAATTTGTCCTACTCTTCGCATCCTTCTCAGACGTTAGCGAACTCTGCAATGACGTATTTGTCTCCGTGTTTAGGTCTACCTACCTCAGTGGCCCTGAGCTGCACGTGGGCCGGAGACCCTTTCCGGTTTGTTCCCCGCTATAACTTACTTCGTCGTCGGCAGCCCATCCTCACTGTGTCTGTTATTAAGTTCCGTTTCTGGGCCCCAAACCCAGCCTTCTGTACTCCTCCTGCAGCGACGGGGGCTGAGTCTCGGCAAACTCAGGTCTCCTCTGCTAGCTGGTCCCAGTAGGGTGTGGGGAGGCACCCAGTAGGGTGCAGGGAGGTAGGTGGCAGGACCGGGGAGGACGGATTCTCCCCTTTCTTTTTGCCAGTTCTTCCTGCCAGAGTTTCCCCAGCAATTTCCAGAGTTTTTTTCTTTCCACCTGCTCATTGATCCCCGTGAGCCCTCACTCCCCAACTCAGAGGCATAGGTCCAGCTCTGCAGGGTATCCCTGCCAAGGCCATAGGTCATATAATATCTAATATATTGTATATTACATAGTATATATCATATGGTATATATTACAGAATATCATAGTACATATCATATGGTATATATTATATAATAATAATATATATAATAATAAATATATATATATTATATAATATAAAATATATATTATGTACCAGATTATATACACTCTATTATATATATATGCTATATATTTAATAATTTCACTGTTCCCACAGCCCTAGCTGGGAGGTGATTGCTTTCAACAGTTTCTGTTTGTGTTCCCCTTTCCCTTCTGTTCCCCAATGCTTATTCGGACGGTTTCTCACACTAAATTCTCTCTGTTACAATCAGTTGTCGCTTCGGTTTACTTGACTAGGCCCCTGCCGAGACAATGGCCCTAGCCATTATCCTCACGGTCAACACTTACTAAACGCTGATGACCCACCAGACACTGTTCCCAGAGCTTTCCGTGGATCCAGCGAGTTCTCCAATCCTGCGCGGTCCACGGCGGTTCCTGGAAACTCACCAACAGCAGTGGAGGAACAGAGAGATGCGGTAAGTTGCCTGAGGTTTCACAGCCGGCGGGAAGTAGAGCGGGTGTGCTTCTGAAGGAATGAACGAGGACGGATGGCCCAGCCAGGGACCGCAGCCCTCCGTGCGGGCGAACGTCGGGGCACACCGCGGTGCCGTTTTCCTTGGGTCCACGTCCCCCCGGCTTTCAGAAGCCTTTCAGTTTGCTTTGGTCTCTAGTCCGACCATTTCCGGGCACTGGACGTTCGGCTCATTCTTCGAGAGTGGCTGAGCTGGACAAGGAAGGCCACCTTCCCCAAAGCTCATCTCATTCCCCGTCTTTGCCTGCCCTGGTCGTCCAACCCCGTGGGGGGCGGCGAGCACCTGCAGGCAGTAGGAGTCTTGCCGGGACGACCTCGGGTGGGTGTCCCTGTGCTGCCCTGTCTTCCGTCTCACAAGACACCGAAGGGGCACCGGGGAAGGCACGGCGCTTCCTGAGGACGTGCTTTAGGGGCATGAAGCTTCGGGACGTCGGAGGATGCTGACACGGAGAGCACTTACCCTTTGGGCGTGGTGGTGATGGTGAGCTTTGTTGCTGCCCTCTGGCCGAGGATGCTCGGGAAGACGAGAGGCTTTCTTCCACTCCGCAGGATAATTACTTCAATTTCCCTCACTCACATGGATGTTTAATTTTATAACACTGCTGTTGGGCCCAGAAAAAATCCCCCCAGAGCCCATTATTAACATCCTGAAAATGGAAAGCATAATCTCAGAACAAATAGCTAAAATAATATTGTGCCGGGGTTTTATTTTTGCGTTGTGAAGAGGGAACGCCAAGCAGTTGTTCTCTCTCCCTTTTCCTCTGGAGTTTGGTGTGCTAGAACAAAGTGCTTTAGAAACAAAAGAAACTGAACTGAAGGGGGCAGGAGGGGCTGGGCGGTGGAGACTATTCCCTTCCAGCCTTTGGGTCATTACCACGCCCTTCCGAGAGGGAACCCAGCCTCCTACACCTTGCTGCAGTGCTCCCCTGTGGTGGTTGGGCCGTGGATCGGCCAGGGGCAGCTTGGTTCCCACAGCACCCTGAAAACAGAGACAATGACAGCGACCTTCCTGTCACCAGAGGCCCCTGGCTCTCAGCACTGAATGGGTACCAACGGGCTCCATCCAAGCATTGCTTCGTGGGTCAACCGTGGATTTGCTGTTGGCCTTCCTGAGCCTTCCTTTGCTCTAGGAGCATGTGGGTGCTCGGCGTCCGTCTTGCAGCCTTAGCCCCCAGTGCAGGACCCCGGCGCTTGACGCATCGCTGCCCTGAAGTCACGTTGGCTCGGCAGTCATTGCGAAGTAATGCATTTATCAATTTGTTGGTATAGGAAGCTCTCACCCTGAGACTTATCCAGAAACACGTCTTAAAACTAACATCCAGGAATGCAATTTAAATTTTATATAAATGCACTAAACAGCACAACGTGAATGAAGCAATGATGTGAGCTTAGGAGTTGCGCAGGGACCTTCTACAGATGCAGAAGGCTGGGCACAGAAGAACTTCCTTAGGGGTGGAGGTCCGGAGAAAGAGATGGGCCGACCATGTCACAGGACTAGTGCAGATTTCCGTCACGATGGCAAGTTCCGTGTCATATACTAATATGTTAGATGCTGAGTTAAAGAGTCTTCTCCCTCCTCCCCAGCGGCCCCGTCCTCCCGCTCTCCCCTCCCCAAAGCCTCTTCCGTGCACGCTTCAAGCTTTATTTCATCCACTTAATGCACTCTGCTCTGTGCTCAGGTACTTAAAATCTCCCATTACTATCACTCTGGCTCTTTTACGGCTTTTTTTATTTGCTCTATCATTTCACAGTCCAGTTGTTCTTTTCGGTCAGGTGGACTATAAAATACTCCGATAACAAGTTCACACTAGGAGCCGACGCCGGGCTCCATCCATAATGACCGCAGACTCCTCTATGACTAGCGGGTCCCAAATCAGCGCTTTCAAAAGGCTGCACGTTCCCCTCCTACCCAGAGACCTGGTTGGTCTTCCACACTCTTCTGTGGGCTGCTCTGAGCGTGTCTGCTTTGATATGAACAATTTTTCTTTTTAATAACCTGGCCTTTGTCACCCTTGCTTTTTAATCACTTCTCTTCTCTAAAGGTATTCAAATCGATGGCTGGGCATTTAATATTTTTCTCTCTACGCTGGCATTGGTAAATATGAAATAAATTCGGTGACGTAGTTCGCTCTGCGGAATGTCTTCATGGGCATGCTACCTTTGTCTACCTGCACGGCACAACTTTATAGGCTCCGTACCCAGGGGGGAGGGACAGTGGCCAAGAGCATCGCCCCTGGCGTCCAGTGGCCTGTGGGTCCACCTCACGCCATCTGGTGGGTGACGCTGAGCCTCTCTGAGCTCATTTCCCATTCCATCTACGAAATGGGAATAATAATAATAGCTCCTCCTGCCGGGATGATCTCGATGATAGAATGAGATGGCCCATGTAAGTACCTTGTATGCATAGGTCTTACTACCATGAGTCAGATTGCAGGGTTTCTCTCCCCGGGGGGCACATCTCATAGAACAGCCCTAGCTCAGCTTCTTCTTGCCTCCATCTCAATCAGGAGTGACCCAGAAAAATTCATAACCCACCATTGCTGCTGGCTGGCCCAAAGCCAAACCCATACCAGCCAAATGTGGCTGGTCTTTGATGGTTGCCTCCACACAAGGAAGTGTGGGCATTCACTCACTAATTCAGACCCAACATGATCTTTAGGCTTGTGTCCCTGCATTTCATTAATCCATTCATTAATCTTTAAAGAATTTAAAGAATCTAAAGAATCTTTAAAGAATCTAAAAACATCTCTGTGGTTCATAAAATCAGTAGAAATCTGGTATCAACCAGACCAAATTCCGGAGTATTATTATTGCTATCTTTCTTAAAGAAATTTTTAATTATCAGGGCGCCCAGGTGGCTCAGTCAGCTAAGCATCTGCTTTGGGCTCAGATCCTGGGATCAAGCCTCTTCGTCGGGCTCCCAGCTCAGCGGGGAGTCTGCTTCTCCCTCTCCCTCTGCCCCTGCCTTCCCACTCGTGTTCTCTCTCTCATTCGCTCTGCTCTCTCCCAAATAAATACGAAATCTTAAAAAAATTTTTTTAAATTATATATTAACTCTACACCAAGTGAAAGGCAAGGTGTGGGGCAAGTACTCTTCACTTGTAAACCTTGCAAGGTGGGTGTTATTTTCACCCATTTTACAGATAAGGAAAACTGAGGCCCAGAGAGATGGAAAGTCCTTGCAAGATCACGAAGCTGGAAAGCAGCAAGATGGGATGCAGGCTTAAGCTTGCCTACTGCCTATCACCTCCAAATCTGCCATGCGGGAGAGGTGTGCCTTTCTCACCGGCCACCATCCCTCGCGGTTTCACTTAGGCTGGCCCCTCACTTCCCACAGCTGCCTGGAGTCCTGAGACCGTGGGTCAGAATGTGCCAGTGGATCCGAGCGTTGGGGAGCCTGGAGCACCAGCTCTGGGTATGGAGGGTGGAGTATTTATTATCTGCAATCATTCTTGACATCGAACTCCTGCCACGTTGATTATCGGCTGAATGGAATATGGCTCTATCTAATGACAGCAGTACATTCATATCACATAAATTTCATTTTGCATAAAATTTGGGAAATTTTTCCTCTCAACATCCAACTAAAAATAATAACCGAAAAGGGAAATGATTCTCTCTTCCATCTTATTTTTCTCCCAGATATATAGTGTCTTTTCCCAAATGGAAAGCACCTTGAAAATAATGAGTGAATTTATCAGTAGGACATGAAATCTACTTATGATCTCGGGTAAGTATATTTACTTATAAGGGACCCCCATCCATCTCCGAAAATTGTTGGAGGTGACTTATGGTAACAAATATACAGATGCCAAGATCATACGACAAGTAAAAAGAAATGTAAAGACTGTCTACGTAGAGAGGGACATGTGATACTCAGCCCAGTGAGAGCCTCCCGAAAGTGCGAGGTCCAGTGGTGATGGATCATTACGGTGCTGGTCATTACACCCGCCATTTGCTAGCACATACTCTGTCCCAGTTGTTTCATATACACTATTTCACTGAAGCCTTCCAACCAGCTTGTAGGTGGGTGTTTCTATCCCTGGTTTCAGGATGGAATGGCCATCCAGTGGGGACGGTAATTTGCCTGGTGCTTCAACTTCTGAAGGCCAAGGAATGCTCTGACTGTGGGATTGGCTTACAGAAGCTTCACGAAGCTCTCCTCTGCACCTCTGTCCCCCACATCCCAGAAACTCTCCCTTTCCAGACTCCGCTTCTTGGACCACTTGTTCCTTCCTCTGCCTGTTCCCTGAGGCTAACCCATCCCCTGGGATGCCTCGTTTATCTTCTGCCCACTCCTCTGGCCTTGCCATTTTGGGGTCTGCCACACTTCCTGTTCCAGCCTGGCATGAAGCTAGCACTGCTTCCTTTGGCCATGGGGCAGTTCTGTCTAGCACTTTCCATCCCTCTTCTGAGCAGTCCTGATTCTCAGCGCCCAGACCACCCTCCTGTTGGCCCCCATCGCCCCGAGTAGGCCTTGGTCTAGTCCTTGACCCACCACCAGGCCATAGCCTACCTTATGGACTCCACGTATCTCCCCAAACCCTCAATTCATATGTTGAAATACTAACCCCCTATGGGATGATAGTAGGAGGAGGGGCCTTTGGGAGGTGATTAGGTCATGAGGGTAGAGCCCTCATGAATGGGATTAGTACTCTTACAAAGAGACCCCAGAGAGATCTCTCACCTTCTCAGCCATGTGAAGATACAACGAGCAAATGGCAGTCTGCAACCTGGAAGAGGGTCTCCCTGGACCCCGACTGTGCTAGCCCCCTGATCTTGTACTTCAGCCTCCAGAACTTCGAGAAATAAATTTCTGTTTTTTGTTTCTTGTCTTTTTTTTTTAGAGAGATTTATTTATTTATTTAATTTGTGAGAGAGAGAGAGAGAGAGAGAGCATGCGTGCATGCACACACAAGTAGGGAGTGGGGGAGGGGGAGGGGGAAGGGGGAGAGGGAGAGGCAGAGGCTCTCAGGTAGATTCCCCAATGAGCGCAGAGCCGGATGCAGGGCTTGATCCCACAACCCTGAGATCGTGACCTGAGCCAGAATCAAGAGTCAGCCACTTAAGCGACTGAGCCACGCAGGCGCCCCACATTTCTGTTGTTTATAAAGCACTCAGTCTAGGGCGTTCGATCACAGCAGCGCCAGCTGACACACTGGCCAACCCTCCCCCTTTCCGCGGGGCCACCAGCTCTCCACCGTTGCCCCTGGGGGGACTTGCTTATTGGGACATAAGGGAGCATGGAGTGAATAACCGAATGAATCACCAAGAGATGGAAATGCATAGCTGATGGGCAGAAGTCTTGGGCTCTGCCTGGGAGGGACACCCAAGTTCACACCCCTGAACCCAAACCCAAGTCTGTCAGCCCCTAAGGTTTGGGCTCTTTTGTCTGCACCCCGGCCCCCTCGGCATGCCGCGAGCCCTCGGGCCGCACACACACCCACGCAGCTCCGGGCGTGTTGCACAGGTCTCCGCCCATCCTAGATCCCACGGGGCGGGGGTCTCCTAGAGCCAAGCAGAGTGGCAGCACTACCCTCCCTTTGCTACCTCCACGCTTCACAAAGGCTCCCTGGCATCAGAAAAGTCCAATCCCTGCCATTCCAGAAGGCTGGGCGTGCCCCAGTGCCCTCATTTCAACACAAGGACCTATCCGCTGAGGTTCCGCCAGCCGGTCCTCTCCGGAAGGCCGCAGGGCTCAGAACAGGACCGACCTTGGCTCTCCCCAAATTTCAGAGCTGTCTCTGCCCTGGAAAGTGATGGAATATTCCCTGAGAGTCACACTTGGCTTCCTTGTAATGCCCATTCAATACATTGTTTTGATGGAAACATCACAAATCCATTTTATGAAAGCCACTGATATTTGCACCCAAGAATTCAATAATAGAACATGAAACTCAGGGAAAGAAATAATCAAATTGTCCATCCAGAGTGGAGTTAAAATTGTCATAAACATTGATCCTTCGTTGCAGGGAACAGAAATAATAAACAGTTCCTGAAATTGCATAGCTGCAGAGATTTCATTCTCTAATTGTCAAAAAGCATTAAACATCAACTATTTATTTTGCAGCAGAAGAAGCAAAAACAGACTTCAGTGCATCCCTTCACCAGAGGTTGTCCCTAATTGTCATGCATAGATTGCAACAGAGGTTACTGAGAAAAATTGTTTGCATTTATTAATCAAAAGGAGTCAAAGGCACACAAGATATCATCAAGGCTCCCTTGTGCTGGGGGGAGGCTGACAACTAACATTCCTGATGAAGTGTTTGCAGAGTGTTTGCAAGCTGTTCAGAGCCTTTTTTCTTTGCAGGTGCAAACCTTTCCATCGGAAACATCAAAGAAACAATTGAAAATTAAACATAGTAAACATCGCGAAACAGGTTTCAATCTTCCATTTTTTAAGACAATGGGAGAGGTATAATTAATTTCAAAGCAATATTTGTGTTCTTTCGAAATTCATTTGTGCACATTAGCATTTCATTAGTTGTGTATGAAGCTTTGTTGCTCCTCTCTTTTGCCCCTTTTGTTTTTTAAAAATAAGAAAGTTGAACTACTCCCCAAGCATCCATGCATAGATAATTATCTTGCTCGGCCTGTTTGATCAGTAGAATAAGTCAGAACTGCTCGGGTAAAGTAGGCAGTAGGAAAATAGATTAAGGGAAAAAGAATTCCTTTCTGGTAGTGGTGAGAACTTCAGAAGCAAACACAGCCTCCCTGAATTTTGCTACTGAAAAATGTATTTTAATATACTCATTGTAGGTACCTTTTAATATGTTGGATTTCTTTAATTGCTCTCCCCGCCTCCACTCCATTTGGTTTTAAACTCATCTCCACGCAAGATAAATGAAATGAAAATATAGCCAGCATATATTATTGTGTTTGAGCTAAATGTTAGAAGCGTGTTTTTTTATATTTTGTTTTTAACCAGTATCTGGCTTTTGGACATTATATTCAACGAGTTATATTTTCCTGCATCATCTGAGTTACATACTTAATAACCTTTTCCCTTAAGGTCTATTAATTTTATACATCTTGGACAGGAGATCGACTGTCTCAAAGAGTATACAAGGTCACTCACATTAATAAAAATATAACCCTTTATTGTGCTCCGTAAAATGATACAATGTAACATAAATTCTGTACTGGTATTTTTTAGTAAATAAGAATGCTGAAGCTTTTGATTGAAAATATTTATTGAGTTACTTGGTTACTTTGTCCATTATTCGATTATAATATATATAATTATTTTATTTGTATTTAAAAACCCTTAATTTATGTGGGTCCAGTGGGTGGGGAATGGAATATTTGCTAAAGAAAATTCAGTAGGGACTCCTCCCTCCAAATGTGTCTTAACCTGGGACGGGGGGTTGCCTTCAGCTGTATTTAATGTTTGTTCTGTACACATCAGGTGCAACAGGACATGTGCGGCCTGCCACTTTCACAGGTATTTATGGAATGTCTATTGAAATGCACTCATGAATATCACTCCTCTCTCTCTGCTGTAGCACCCTCCCCCTTCCAAAAGTAAGCCTGGATGAGCAATAATTTATTTTAAAATTGCTGTTGACCTAACAGAGTGTTCTCAAAAAGCTGTAACTGGAAATCCATAAATATTTTATTTGACTGACTTGAAAGCAACAATGCAGGACTGCTCCTGTGTCCCCCGAACTCAGCACCGAAATGGCAGGAAGAACTGACACAGCAAAATACAAAGTGTCACCCAACTGAAAACCATCCAGAAAGCCCATAGATTGCCTGGACCAACAGTCGCAGCCTTGGAGACACACAGCCACGGGTATGTGGTTCCTTGGCTTCCTCTCTCGGATTTGGGGATGTGTTATTGTCTCTCCGATGGTACCCCTCTGCCGGATCTCAGTTACAGAGATCCTAGCGACCACCAGCAGAGCTAGTGGGCAGTCTAGAAGACTTGCGGGTGAACCTCATACCCCAAGGGAAAGAGAAGAAAGGATCAGCTAGTGACTGATACACCTCTCCTTACTTTAAATCTGGTCCATTTCTTTTGGTTGAGAATGCAGCCAAATCGGAAGGAGAATAAGCCACGGTGTTTGGTGGTGGAGCCAGGATGAGAAGATTCAGGCTTCTCCACCTTACCGAGGCAGGCAATGACTTTGAGGCTTTTCTTTTTCAAAAACCATCGACGAGGCTTGCATTTTCCCAAGAGTGGTATGAAAATGCCCTCTAATTCCTTTGTTGCTTCTGCTCCCCCCATTGTGATCTTTTAACGTGAGCCCCCGTGTCGTTCAAACAGCACACGGAAAGCAGAGAAAATCAGCCATGGAACCGAAAAGTCACTTTTTTAAACGCTTACTTTATCACTTTATTATAACGTCTGACCGCAAGCCGGGCTAACTTCTCAGAGAAGGCAAAGCCAGGGTCTTAGAAAATCGCGGAAAAACCTAAAAGAAAAAAATCTTCAGAAGAGTAATTTTTCATGCCTGGAGGGCTCCCTTCAGGTGTGTGTCACCTGCGTGTCACCTGCCTGACGGCTCAGGTACTCCTCCTGCTAACTCCGCGGGCTCCTCGGACTCGGGGCCGCTTGCATCTTCACCCGATGTCATGTTGAAACATCTGACGAGGTCCCTTGCAAGAGCACCGGTTTCCGTGTCAGCCTCTCTCCAGCAAGCAGTCGTTCAAGAACATACTCAAGTTCGCCGGTAATTGGCCTGTTCGGGACGCCCCGCGCGCCGGCGACAGTCGGCCCAGAGCTCGGCTTGCCCGCCGGGAGGGGCGGGTCTGGAAGGGCATCTCCATCCCGCCAGGCTTCCGGACAATCGGGTGTGCAGCCTCCCCGCGGCCCTGTGATGAAGGTCAAGTTTATGTGCCAGGTCAATCACTTCAATGACTTCTCTTCAAAGACTTCCTTCAGCAAGGAGAGAAGTGATTCTGCTCAGATGCGGGGTTCAAGGGTCTTCGCTGAGAAATGCTGTGTTTTTCTTTTGAGAGCCTAAGGCCCCATTCGGACGGAAACCTGCAAATTCCCTTCTCCGTGGAGCCCGGTGATTTGAACCGTCACGAGAAGTCAAAGTGCAGAGCTTCCCAAAAATGTCACATGCCTACTGAGACTTGAGAATGAGGACAGTCTGGAGAGATTAAAATTTCTATTCAAGTCAACTAACAAAACACTTTTCACGCTCCCTTTTCATGGTTCTAAGATGATCTGCCAGGTGACCAACGGGGAAAATGTTCATCCCTTCATTTTGTAGCAAATAGTTACTGAGTCCCTACTGTGTGGAAAGTCCTAGGCTAATTTCTAGACATAAAGATAAAAATACATGGTCTGTCTTCTTCTTTTTAAAAAAGATTCTATCTATCTATCTATCTATCTATCTATCTATCTATCTATCTATCTATTTATTTAAGAGAGGAAGGGAGAGGAGCAGAGGGAGAGGGACAAGCCGACTCTGCACTGAGTGTAGAGCCTGAAATGGGGCTCAATCCCATGACCCTGAGATCATGACCTCAGCCGAAATCAAGACGCAGATGCTCAATCGACTGAGCCACTCTGGCACCCCCAAGGTCCTTCTTCTTAAATGGCATATGTCTCCCTGGGGAAATGAACAGGCCATCAGGAAGATTTGCGTTTACAAGCCTCATTGAGCTTCAGTGAAGGTCCCCATCATGCTAGGCACTGGGGACTGCGCTGGATGACTGGGACCATCTCTGTCTTCATGGGGCACAGGTGTCCTGCATGAGACACAGACATGAAACAAAGGATCATATAGTTATTTACCGATGACTGTGGCAGGGGCGGTAAGCCCATGGCACAGGGTGTCAATCCTAGTTCAAGGAGCCAACTCAAGGATTCTGAGCATTGCTCTGGGGACAGGAGAGTTTTAGGTAGCTGAGTGGCCCATCAGATTTGCATTTTTGAGACCGCTCTCTCTTTGGTATGTTTGGGGGAGGTGGGGTGGGAGAGGAGTGGAAATGCAAGGAGACTGGTGAGCAGACCCCACAAAAAATCATAAGAATTAACTACTGTGTACAGAATACTTCCTCTAGAAATGGTCCAGGGGGAGCCAGCAGGAAGGGCTGCTTGGCGCTGGCAGGAAAAGGTCCAGGGGGTAGGCACAGGCAGGAGGCACTTCTGGGTTTGAAGAAAATAATTAGTTGTTTTTGCAAGGCGGAATGTCTGAGGCAGGACTTTCTGGGAAGAGGGAGAGGGGTGTGAGTTGGAGGCATCGTGGGGATGGGAGGGGCCTGGGGGAACCACGTTCCCGGGATCAAGCCCCACTCCCGGCTTCCTGCTCAGTGGAGAGCCTGCTTCTCCCTCTCCCTCTGCCTCTCCCCCTGCTTGTGCTCTCTCTCACTCATTCGCTCTCACTCTCTACCTCAAATAAATAAAATCTTAAAAAAAAAAAAAGAACGTGAAGCTCAGTGCTGCAGATGGGGAGACTAAGATGTTCCAGTGAAATACAAGCCGTGTTTCTAACATCGCGACAATATTGCATTCATGACTTTTCTATCCATGGCCGTCTTTGAGTCCAGAGAAGACTTCCATGTGATGATTCTAGAGGATTGCTGACAGGCCACCACTTTAGTCTTCCCACCTCTAAACGAGGATTAATAAGATACCAATTGCTGAACTGCCCCCCACCTTCACCGTATCCTACTGGAGCTGGCCCCCTTTCCCCCAATCCCTCCTTAGACCATCGAGCATGAACTTCCCTCTTCCTATTGAGATAATCCCAAAGATCCTTGGGGATACATCCTCCCTTGTTGCATCAAGCTAGTAGACCTAGACCTAGTGTTGCTGACTGCAGGTGTGTCCTTGCTGATCTGGGGCCGGTGGCTCCCACACACTCAATGCGCAAACGCTGAGGAGCAGGACACTATGCGGGGTTTGGGGCTGCCCAGTCTCAGGTCCAATTCTGTGGCTGACCAGCTGGAGAGCTTTTGGAGAGTTACGTGATCCCTCTAAATTTCAGCCTCCTCATCCATAAAGTGGGGATAATAGTACCTTCCACCTGGGGTTGTTAATGAGGGCAATATGCTGTAATACATTGACAGAGTTCCGCACGCGGCGCACAGCGAGGACGCTACGCCTGAGACGTGGGACATCATGCTGGAAGCTTCTTCCTACCTCTGGTGGCTCTGAAATAAGGCTGTACACAATAAACAAAACTGGGGATTTTTCCAAATGTTAGTTTAGAGACTGTATGAATGGAATTTTCTGGGAGTCTAGGCACCCTTCACCGTGAAAGCCTTACTCTTTAAGACCGATACAAAAAAGAAAGGTGCATAACAGATGAAATGTGGGTCGTTCTTGTCGAGCACGGGAGACAAACAGCTAAACCTTAAAGCCATGTCTTTTTTTTTTTTCAAATGGTTGAATTCCTGAGTGATCAATTACTACTGCCTAGAAAAACCCTTCCAGATGGTACTATGTGCCTTCCAGTAAGTGGCGGTGCTAATAAGAAGTTACATCCACTTTAATGCATGTGGCATGCAACAATTTATGAGAGCTCAGTTGGCGCTGACAGGCTCAAATTCTCCACCCCCCACCCCCCCAACACCCAAAGCGAAAAGTCTGAGCCGCTTGGAGTCTCAAGATTGTCGAGGTCTACGGAATGGACTGCATTGGGCTCCCTGGATTTGGCATGTTTCTCAGTCTGTAAAAAGCTGATCTGTTGAGAAGGAGCCTGTCTCCTGTTGTTTGACATGTGACAGACTCCCTGGTTCTTGGACGAAAGTCTGTTATGGACTAAATGTGTCCCCCTCCCCCAACCCCCCAAATTCATATAATGAAACCTGACCCTCAGTGCGATGGTGGTAGGAGGTGGGGCTTTGGGGAGGTGATGAGGTCACCTACTCACTAATGGGAAGTGCCCTTATAAGAGGGACTCCTGAGAGCCCCCTTGCCCCTTCTGCTGCAGGAGGACACAGCAAAATGTCATTGATGATCCTGGAGGCAAATGCTCGCCAGTGAATCTGTGGGTGCCTTGGTCTTGCTTGGACTTTCCAACCACGAGAACTGTGAGAAATAAATATCTGTTTTTATAAGCCCCCCGGTCCGTGGTACTGTTACAGCAGCCTGAACTAAGAGTCTCTTCCAGAATCAAGAGCCAACAGATTTGTTTTAGTTTTCTTTATTTTTCTTTACTTTTATTTTTTAAAGATGTATTTATTCCAGAGACAGAGAGGGAGAGAGAGAGAGCATGAGCAGCAAGAGGGGCAGAGGGAGAGAGAATCTCAAGCAGACTCCCCGCTGGGTGCGGAGCCCAACACAGGCCTCAATCCCACAACGCCGAGATCGACGACCTGAGCCGAAACCAAGAGTCAGATGCTCAACTGACTGGGCCAACCAGGAGCCCCCCGAGGTTGTTTGGAAAACAAGCTGGCGTGCTATCCCTGTTTTATCCCATATTAAGTCATAATTAAAATACCCAGTGACATTAGCCACTGAAATTCATTCACAAGAGTATCGCCTCCTTCAACGGCCACCAACCTCTTCCAGACTTTTCGCTGCATGTTCCCATGTTGGGATGCAGCTACAAAATATTGGGAGTCCCAAATATCAAACACCATTTCAACCAAGTCCTAATGCATATGAGACAGCTTTTCCGAAGTGAAGTCCTGGACACACAAAGGCAAGATATAAACACCAGCGATGGAGGCAGAGAGAGAAAATGCTGGAAGACTCCTGTTGGCTAAATTCTGAGGAGACTGTTTTGCAAAAGGTGCCGTTGCTTCCAGATTCCTATTTGTTCCTTCAGGATATATTTTTGGAATAAAATTAATTATTTCTCTTATCACGGAATAAGTCACTCGTTATTGAAGATTTGAAATAGACAGTAAAATAGAAAACAAAGGGAAAAGAGTCACGTAATTCCAGGGTCGAGAGTTTTCCCTACTTCCTTTTCTCAGCTTTCCTCCACAATTTATATTTTATTGTGTGTGCAGGTTTGCATTTTCAGTGAACATCACCAGATACGATTTTGTTCTCACTATTTTGTATTTTTCATAAATATCATTTGATACATTTCCAAACACTCCTTCAAGTGGCTCCTCCTTGATTTATATGACCATTGCCCTATTGCTCTAGACTCAGGTTGTTGACTGTTTTTTCTTATTCAACTTACACAGCAACTTGCTTGTACATCAAGGGGTTCTATACATATATTTTAAGTTATTTGCTTGACTCAAGGATGAGGTGTAGGGTTCCTGGGTTTAAAAGGGGGTGAGATTTCAGGGCTCTGGAGACTTCTGGGGCATTGGCAGGAGGTGTATCTTATAAATCACTAACCATAGACAGAAGCACGTTGTCACATTGACCATCTGATGGGGCTCACCGTTTGCTGGGTCCCTCCACGGAGAGCCTGTGCTCAGCGCTGTGGGAGGAAGAGAATGGATGGCACACTTCTTGACCTCAGGCAGCCCTTCGTCTATCCGCTGGGGGTCACCGGCAGAGGGTTCGTGCACCATGTCGCCTTCCTAGCGCCCATTCTTTCCTCTGGGGCTGGTTCTCTCCTGCTGTCCCCCGCGCCCCTGCCCGCCTCTTGATCCATTCTCTGGGGTTGGGTCCATGGACAGCATGGACAGATTAGAGAGTGGTAGAGGGAGGAGAGGTCCCACCGCAACCCCATCGCAGTTCTGGTGGCTTCTGTGCTTGCCACTGCTAATGGAGGTCCCGCTTCCAAGCTCTTGCTGGGCCCAGGTAGCAGCAGTCCCCCTTCGCCCCGTCAGGATGGGAACGTCTTTCCACCGCAGCAAGTCCCTGCACGCTTCACCACGAACCGTCTCTGCAAAGAGTACCTTCTCGAAGCTCTCCGCCAGGTGAGTCCTCTGACTTTTTCATCTGTTTCCTCCGGGCGGATATGCCCCCTCACCCTGCTTAGAGTCACAGGACAGCCCACCCCCCTGCCCGGCCAGTCACCAACTCCGGTGACACGAGCTGTCTGCTCACCTCAGGCCAGCAGCCGAGCTGCTGAAATGAAGTGGGTTCTACCCTCAAAATCAGCACATAACACCGCGTGATGATCCTTCTAAACGTCCTTGGCACCTTGGCCGAGGCCCCTTTCCCCATCTCAAAATAGCCATTCCGTTCCTTTCCTCTTGCCCCAAGCCCCTCGCTACCCCTCCGCATCCAGCATCAGCATTTGCTAATCATGAAGTCTGCCTACTTCATGCCCCTGGCCTCAGCCACCGACACTCTCCCGCGTGTTGCCATATTCTGACTCCACCGACGTTCCCTAAATGTATGAAGTTCTCCAGCCCCGAGAAGAGAGACACCCTCCTGTGCCCATCAGCCCATGCGCCCAGCTCCTTGCCCTGGCCCCCAGGCTCTGAGCCTCCCCTCTTACACTCTGACAGCAGCGTCCGTGCAAAGCAATGCCCCACCTCGTGTCCTGCCTTCCAGCCCCGGGTGCCTGGGCGCACGATCCCGTGCCTTCGGCAGCTCCCGTCCCTCTCTGCTCAGGCTCGTCTCCGGGAGCACGTAGGCAGCTCGGACACCTGCCGTGGTAAGCACCACCGCCCGGACCCCCACGCCTGGCTCTACGGACCCCCTGCTCTGCTCCCGTCGCATTCACGCTTCTTGGAGGTATCGGTGTGAGTCTTCGCCTCCTCCCGTCCCGTCCTCTTCCCAGCCGTCTCCCCACCCGCGCTCCTGCCCCGGCATTCCCCTAAACTGCTCCCGTCCGAGTCATCGACGGTCCTCCGAGCTGCCCCACACGGTGGTCCTCCTCTGTCCTCCCTTCCTTTAACCTGTTAGCTGTGTCCCAGAGTTAACCGCTCCCTCCTTGCAAGTGTCCGTCTCCTGCTCTTGGCTTTCAGCTTGTCCCGCTCACCGATGGCTTTCTTCCCAGTTTGCGCCTGGTGCCTCCTCCTCTGCTAGCGTCTAAGTGTGCGGGAGGCCGATCTCAGCAAGCTGCCCCTTTACCTTTATCTGTGTCCCCCTCTTACTAGTTTCATGCAGTCTCATGGCTTTCAGTGCTACTGGGGGGCTGATTAGACCCCAGTTTCGGGTCCAGGCCCCGCCTCTCCCTTGGGCTCATGCAACAAGCTGTTTACCGGGCATCTCCAGGCACCTCCAACGTCATCCGGCCAAACAACACTCTTGATTCGGCACCTGCCTGTCCTCACCTCCCACGTCCAAGCACATGCTGGGGAGGAGACGTGCGTGTTCTTCTCCAGCCTGTCCCCCCGCAAGGACTCGCTCCACCAGCCACCGCTCGCTGGGACTGGACCCCCTTCACTCCTTCTCGATTCCTCTTTTGTCTGCTGCTCCCGCGCAGATGGCCCCACCCCCAAACTGCTCCCTCAGTCCACACTCATGGCTCCGTCTCCCGCTCTCACCTCATCCGGGATGTCTTCACTGACACCTCTACTGAGACAATCAACCTCCTAACCAGTCCCCCACCCCCACCCATGTGCATTACAACGGAGTGGCTCGGAGCATTCTTCAAAAACCTTCCTGTGTCATTGCCATGTGTTAAACTCGCCACCAAACTAAGTCCCCGTGCGCTGGGAATGAAATTCATACCTAGAGTCTGGCCAAGAAGACCCGACCCGTGCTGCCAACACCGCTCCCACCCCCTGGCCGGCCACCCATGCTCTCCCCCTTGCTGCCCATGTTCTAGCACCACACCTTTCTTCTCTTTCTCAAGCATTAGGCTCTTGGCTGTCTCGGGCCCCCCGCCTCTGTGTTCCCCCTGCTGGGAACGCACAACCCTCAGAGCATCTCAGGGCTGGCTCCTTCCTGCCGTTGAGGTGACAGATCAGAGGTCACCTCTTCCCTGAGGCCCTCCCTGACCAGCTCACCTGCTCCTGCCTCTGTTCTCCCACCCGGTGCATTTTCTGTACGGCACTTAGCATCTGACCCGACCTCACTCGTTTTGTTCGTTGCCTTGCCTGCCCCCTCCTGCCCCACTAGACCATGTGGTCCGGAGAGTGGGGATCTGTTTTGTTTTTTCATAGCTAGGTTTCCCACCCAGAACAGTGCTTGGCAGATAGTATGTACCCCAAACTGTGTGTTCCATAACATGTGAATTCAGCAGCAGCATAAGCAACAGTAGCCATGACTGAAATAACCGTAGCACGTGGAAAGTAAAACACATGCCCTATGTCCTGGACAGGAACACGGTACCTTTCAGCTATGAGCCGGCTGTCTTATAGAAGGCTCTCAGTGAGACTGCGAAGTAGAGGTTGTTATCCCTATTTTACAGGTGAGGAAACTGAGGCTCACAGAGCTCGAGTGACTTGCCCGGGGTCACCCAGGGAAGAGAAGGAGCCACACCAGCCTCGGCAGTACTTCTGGGCTATGGCCCATGTCCAGGTCTGGCCTAGGATGCCTGTGACATCACAACTATTAGATGTCTATCATTCTGTGATAATTAATTTTATGGGACAAGTTAGCTGGGCCATGGTGCCTAGATATTTGGTCAAACATTATTCTGGATGTTTTAGTAGGATTGGTATTTAAATCAGAAGAGATTGGTATTTCAGATTGGCTTTTCAGATGAGATTGGTATTTAAATCAGAAGACTCTGAGTAAAGCAGATTGCTCTCTATCATGTGGTGGGCCTCATCCCATCAGCTGAAGGCCTTGCCTTAATAGAACAAAAACTGACCTCCCCTGACCAAGAGGGGATTCTCCCAGCAGATTGCCTTTGGAATCGATCTGCAAATCCTCCCTGAGTCTCCAGCTTGCGGGCCTACCTGTTCTGGATGGAAATGGGATTCAAACCATTGGTTTCCAGGACTTCAGCATTCTTTCCACTGGGCCACAGTGCTTCCTAGACAAAAAGGAAGAAATGGGCACATGACCAAGAGAGACATAAAGATGTGTAGAACTTCAGACAAAGGGTGAATCCTTCTTGCAGTGGTGGAAGTGATCGGGGACCAGGCTCTGTCCTTCTGGGGGCCCAATTTGCTGGTCAAGTTCCTGATGAGACTTTCTGGGCCCACTGAGGGCTGATGGTGTTGATTTCTGGCAGGGTTGCAAGTGGGTAAAAAAAGTCTTGCTAAAACTCTTAACATTTTAATACTAAATTACGAGTTGATGAAATCTGACATCCTAATGTCCTTTAATTTCCCAGCACAACCTGTGAAGCCTCCTTCTGAGGACGTTAACATTCAGATAAAACCGGATCCTGCATCAGGCAAAAAGGGGCTTTGATGAGGTTGTTGTCACTCGAATCCCCACATGGTGTCTGTGAAGATATGGCCCAGAGGCACTTTGTTGAGAAGTTTGGAGAACTTAATCCAAATAGTAACTCAAGCCCTTAATGTGCTATTATGTCCCAAAATGCTTTTAAATTGCCATGTTTTTAATAGAAAGATGAAAACAGCGATATTTTATTAAATATTTATCTCATTAATAAACGCGAGATAATCACTGCTTTTTATTTTGAATTAACTTTCCCATTTGGGTTCAATGCACATTTCATAGACATATTCTTTTCTCTTGATGTGAGGGAACTTAATTACAAAAGCACAATTGGACTTCTACTCTGTATGAAAATGAAGCAAACGAAATTGCTTTTGCTCCCACAAAGGTTGTCGCTATGAAGAAACACAATTGAATATGACAGTTCTCTGCTACCCAGGAATTGTTTTTGGATGAAGTTTGGGGATTATGTGCAATTATACAACAGTAAATTTTCCATGACCGTTCATGTTCGAGGACTTATTTTAAAAATAAAATGAAAGCCTAAGCACAGACTAAAAAGAGCCGCGGTAACAAGTGTTCTTTACACTCCGTTACGGTGGTAAACAGATAGTGTTGTGTTCGTCTATCGGAAATCAGTATAACAAAAAACGTGCGGCTGGAAGCAAACGGTTCATCGGAAAACCGTATCAGCAAGGCAAGGCATCTTTTGGTCCCTCCTTTTCCGTGCTCCAAATATCTGCTCTTCCTCCTGGTTATGTAGTTCCTTCTTCCTCCCTCTCTGGCAAGATGAGACCAAGTGAAAGACGAGTGAGCACGGCACCTGGCAACTTGGCACCGTGGGGGGCCTGTGGATGGATGGACGTGGCTGGCTCCTGGCTTGCTCCCCCAGTTCCCAGAAGGTAAGTCTGCAGATGGCTTCCCCCACCCAGAACCGTGGCCCGCGGACACTGCCTATAGCCTTGAGGGCTATGGACTGCACGATGGCAGCCGGCGGGCAGAGGGGAGGTGGGCAAAACTCACGCGGACACCAGTGAGATGGGAGCCCTTGGAGTTGTCCCATGTAGTGGCACATCCTATCCCCTGAACCAACCCCTTCAGAGGCCGGGCTTTATCCCACCCCTCTGGCTGGCCTCTGGCACCTGGCCTTCTGGCTCCTTCTCTCCGCTGACCCCAAATGTACCGGGGGCCCTTCGCAGCATCCAGCCCTCGGTTGAACCGTGTTTCTGCAGCCCCTGAGTGCAACTGCTCCTGCCTCACTGCTCTGGTTGGCTCAGGGATCTCTGATGAGGCGTCGGACTCAGTTTTCCTACTTAGTGATGGTGAGCTATCCTCCTCCACAGCCCAGTTCCTCATTCTGGGGTGGAGGCCCAGCCCACTGCCTCATCTAGCTCTTGCTAAACTCCTTTCTTGGGGGCTGAATCCTGCCCTAATCCTACCCTCGAGCTTATTGTCAGATGTTCTGGAACAATGACTACTCTTCCTGTTGGATTTCTGATTTGCCTCTGGATCCCACCATCCCGGCTAGATACCCAAAGATTCCAAGATCCGGGATGAGTGAGAATGGTTGCCTTCTCAGACACACTGTTTGGGGTTGCCTGGCTGTTATCTTTACGTGCCCCCCCCCCCCAAGCTCCCTTCTCCCCAGTGGTGACCGGGCTCCCATGACCTGGGTTCTGTCTCCCCCTGGGAAGTGAGCAGGTCTCCAGCCAATCCTGTATGCCGCTCCATCTCCAACAAATGTCCCTTGAGAAACATTTCAGAGAAGAATTTTAGCTGATCACTACAGGCAATGATCAAAGAAAACTAATTCCACTGTGTTTGTTACAACGACATCAGTGAAAGAAGTCAAGAATATAGTCTCAGAAGGAGCATAAAGTATGCAATAAAGGCCAATACATAATTAATGAATATCATGTCTCTAACATAGTGTTCTGCAAAACTAAGCACACAATGTGTAATTATTCCTCACATCATCATAAAATAGGGAGTGGGTAGATGCTGGTTGCTTCTTATAAATAAGGAAACAAGAGAAAAACCAAACAATTTTCCCAAAGGAAGCCCAACAGACAGCAGAAATGAAACCCAATAATCTTGAAACCGAGTTGTGACGCACTTAACATGGCAGTATGGGTCTCCATCTCAAATCTCCAGGGATCTGAGGCAGTCACTTGGTGTGTGTGTTTTACGGCATCCGTTGTTGACAATCCCTGTGTAACCACAAGTTCCAACCGGTCTGGGAGTCACACAAGGAAACCAGTCCATTGACTTACAAATGGCCCCATGGTATGATGGGTAAGAGCATGGAACCTAGGTCATGCCGCTTCTATGCCAATCCACTTCTACTACTTAGCTCTTTGGTGAGATTAAATCGGTACATAGAAAGATAGCTGATGATGTTTTGATTAACATATGTGCTTGGCATATATGTATAATTGGCACATATATCATGGTAAGTACGATAGAAGCAGTAGCTCTATTACAATATATTCACATTTCGTTTTCACCCCAAATTGGAATGAATTACCATCTCGATCACTCTTGTTATTCCTCACAATTGATTTGAAAGATCTCTGGGTTTTTTTTTTAAAAAAAAAGACCCAAATATATCCTCTAAGTTAGATAAATTGAATATATCCAACAGAATAATTCTACAAGTTCTAAAGGCATTATTATGAGAATTTCCTGAAGGGGCCACAGATTCAAATGTCTCCAGGTAGGTGGCATGAAAATGAGACGTAACCGGGTATAAGACAGTAGGAAAAAGTTGAAGGAATATTGGCTAAACAAAGAATCCTTCAGATGAGGCTCATGATGAATTAATTAGTTTTAATGTACTTACTTGCACCTTTTTGGTATCTATCAAATCGCCGCTGTCTTTCACACTCCTAAAAGAAAGGTTTAAATATATATACGTGTGTGTATTATATATATGTGTGTGTGTACGTATTATATATTATATATATTATATATATATAATTACATTGTATAGGCAGACCTTCGTTCATCGGTTTACTTTAAAGGGGCCCGTAACCAATTTTCGGTTGCCGCTGAATTTATGGAACCAGTCTCCTTCGGTTTGGATAATTCTAATTATTCCACAACTCCTCAGCCTGCAATTGGTGAACTATATTTGTACCTATTTACGTAAATCTAATTTGTGTTCTTGGGAACTTGGGTTCTCTTTTCTCTGTTAGAATGAAGATTCCTCCAGTGTAAAAACCATATTTCCACTGAGCCTAATAATCAGACATATCTATTAAGTGCCTAATTGTATCCAATGCTGAGCTAGGCAAACAGGAAGCGATCTCAGAGCTCAGCCTTGCCTCTCATTCTCGTGGCTTCTGAGGTGGCTCATGCTCACAGTAACGGTCCCTAGAGCTGTGATGACCTCTACGGAATATTTGCTGAGGGGTTACACTATGTCCGATCTCTTCTGAGTGCTTTATTATTTCCTTTAATCCTTCAACAACCCCCTAAGGCCATTCTTATTATTATCTCCATTTTATAGATCAGCAAACTGAGCAGAGGAGATTAAGTCCTTTGCTTGGTACCATAGCAGGTGAGCGTAGACTTAAGAGCAGAAACACACTGTAGTCTCCAGTCTGCCTTCGCCACAGCCCACGTGTGCACCGCGGACCCGCAGAGCAGGTAAGGACCCCTGGAATTCTCGTGCAGACCTCCTTGCCCCCCAATACAAGCACTTTCTAGAATATGGACTTCTGCACACATCAAAGAATCATACAAAAGGCAGGGTGACTGGGTGTAGGTATCTCCTCTTACTCCTGCATCCAAGCCCTAGACAGTAGGGGAAAAAAATATTTAATATTGCCATCATCACACGGGGAGAAAAAGAAATGTTAGTGGTTTCCTGGGTAAAAGAAAGCAGAGGGGCTAGGATTCGTGGCGAAATGAGAGCGCAGGAAATCACGGCACAGGAAGACCCTTTTCAGAACCTACAGATCAAATAGACAAAAACAGAAGTGAGGCCTTGGAATAGTGGAACAGCACAATTTATAAACTTGATCTAACTCTGTACAACTTTCTAACCTGAAATAGAGAACAAATATCCTCTTCGAGCATCCATAAAGCAGTCACAAAAACAAAAGGTGAATTCTGCTGAAATTAAAATCTCAACTGTCCCCGAAGCAGGAATCTTAGAAGTCAACTTTCAAAGTTGACTTCTTCAGATTTTTGCATTAAATCTGAAACTAGTACTCGAGGATAGAAGAGAAAAAAACCAAACCAAACCAAAAGAAAACAACCCCCACACCTTTAGATATGAGGGTAAAAAAAATCCTTTTAATTTGCTCCATGTTATTTATAAATATTATTTCCAAATGGATCACAGGTGCCATGTACATAAATAATAGCAAAGATGCAGTGCCAGCAGTTTTCCTAGGGGTGTGCGGTGGATGGAGATGATAGTGGGCTGAGAGTGATCTAGAAGAAGCACAACCAATCGACCTCGGGAACCGATTTGACTGCCCTCACCCCGCCCCGCCCCCACGCCCCAGCCCCTCACTGCCTGGGCTCCTGCCTTGCTCAACCTGAGCAAGACCTTGTCTGGCTTGTTCGGCACTGGATCCTAGGGCCGAGCACAGACCCAGACCCAAGCCAAGGGATTCATATAGCTTTGGTGAAAATTTTTACTGAAGTCTGTCCACTCAGCACATAATCCCACCCAGAAGGGGGCATTTAGTTACAACCCTCCCCCATCCCAGCAAATACCATGCCTGGCCAAGCTGGGGGAAAAGCCCTTATATTTATATCCACTCTGCAACTGACCAAACTCTTGAGTGCTAATTATCTAGTTTTGATCCTAAAACAAGATTACTATTCCCATTTTTCAGATGCTGAAGTTGAAGCCCAGCTTACCCAAGGTCATGGCTGGCAAGTGGCAGAGCTAAGATTTAGACTCAGTCTAAATGAAAATTGAAGAGTCCATGAAAATAAGTAAATACGCTAATATTTTTTTATTTATGGAGTCCCTACTTTGTGCTAAGCATGGGGCTGGTGTTTTATGAAAATTATTATCTTATTCTGTCCTCACAAGGGCTTTGCGGGGTATTTATAATTTGCATCCATTTTCTATACCAATGAGGACACCAGATAGAAATCTGCCAAGGTCACAAGTAGAGGAGCCAGAATTTGAACCCAGGTCATGGGTCCAACGTTCATGCTCTTTTCCAAATGTACACTGCTCCTCATCAGACCCCATGGTTTCAACTTAACCATCATCAAGGCATTGACAAATAAGCCTTTCAGTGCAATTTAGTTCTGATCAAGGAGGATGTTGCTTTTGTAATATGAAAGTGATGCTTTATGAAACTAACTAAGCTTAGGAACCATTTGAGAAAGTGAAACGCTATTGATTACTTAATAGTTACTGCATAAATCACCTTAGACACAAATCGTCTATTACTCTCTAAAGAGCAGGAACCCAATATCTGGAAAAAGCTGGATAAATGTAGCACAGTGCATATTAGAATCTAGTTGGAAAGACCCACAATAAAGGTTTATAAATATTTCATAGGCTCACTAGTTATTTGTCCTATAGTTTTAGTTTTTATAACCATCATAATTAGTTATTTTCTAGAGACTATCTGGAAGGGAACCTTAAATTCTGATAGGTAACTACAGCAATATTATAAAAGCACAAATCATCTGGATTAATTTTATGTGAACTGTAGTCTAAAAGATATGAATTTATTGATTTAAGAAATAGGGTTGAAGACAGAAGCAATTCTTGGATGCCTTCATAGAGCAAAATGAATAGCTCTAATTACTGAGTGTGACACCCACTTTGTGTTTCCTACAAATTGTAGAGCCATAAATTTTAAAGCTACTTAGTGTTCCATATTCTTTAAGTGTCCTGAAGTTGGGATCAATGTCCAGCCACAGAAGAAAATTGTCCTAAAAGAATAAATGGTACATTCCCATTTTTCAGAGGGAAATGAAACTATTGAGGCATTTATACCAGGACATATAACAGGCTGGTAACTGGACTGATTTATTCGTTCTTTTACTCATGCATAAGTTCAAGGAACAACTTGGGATAGTTACTAGGTGCCTTTAGTTAACAGTGTGGGGGAAAGAGGTGAGGTACAGGTAAGCTGGAGGTAGTACACTTCATTGATTAGTATCCTTTTAAAATACCTTTGTTGAGATATAATTGACATATAATAAATGGTACGAAGGATACAGTTTGATACATTCTGACGTGTATACACGCCTATGAAATCTTCACAATTAAGACAATGAACATATCTATCACCCCCAAAACTGTCCTCAGGCCTCTTTGTAATCCCTTTCTCCCACCCCTCTCCACACTCCCCTCCTCCCTCTGATGCCCCAGGCCACCACTGATCTGCTTCTGTCACTATAGATTAGTGTGCATTTTGCAGAATTTCATATAATTGGAATCACACAGCATGCACTCTTTTTGTTTGGTTGGGTCTTTAACTCAGTATTATTATTTTAAGACTCATCCATGTTGTTACATGTATCAGTCATTTATTCCTTTTATTTCTGAGTAGTAGCCTAGGGTGAGGATACACCACAACTCACTTTTTCTCTTCGTTTGCTGATACTTTTGTTGTTTTCAGTTTGGGTCTATTACAAATAAAGCTGTGCACATTTATGTACAAGTCTTCGTGCAGATTTAAACTTTCACTTCTCTGGGATAACTTCATTGTGGTGCAATGGCTGAGTCATATGGTAGGTGTATGTTTACCTTTGTAAGACACTGCTGAGCTGTTTTCCATATTGGTTGTACCACGTCACATCTCCCACCCCCCCACCCCACCCCCCCCCCGCTCCAAGGGTAAGAGTTCCAGGTGCTCTTCATTCTCTCCAACACTCCTTTACCGTCAGTCTTTTTCATTTTAGCCATATGTGGTTTGCAAATATTATTTCCAATTCTGTAGTTCATCTTTCCATTCTCTTACTATTGTCTTTTGAAGAGCAGTAAAACACATATATAATAGGATCTTGGGTTTTTTTGTGTTTTTTTTTTTTAATCCAGTCAAATGTCCCCCCCCCTTTTTTTTTTTAAAGATTTTATTTATTTATTTGACAGAGAGAGACATAGTGAGAAAAGGAACACAAGGAGGGGGAACACAAGCTCCCCCGCTGAGCAGGGAACCTGATGTGGGGCTTGATTCCAGCGCTCCGGGATCATGACCTGAACCCAAGGCAGATGCTTAACAACCAAGCCACCCAGGCGCCCCTAAATGTCCGCCTTTTAATTGGAGCATATATTCCATTGACATTTCGCGTAATTATTGAGGTGGTTGGATTTACCCCTACCATTTTGCTCTTTGTTTTCTTATGGTTCGTGGTTTCTTTGTTCCTCTGATCCTTCTTTATTGCATTCTTTTGTAGTAAATAGATATTTCCTAGTATGCCATATTAATTCCTTTGGTGGTTTTTTTTTAAACTGTTTCCAGCTATTTCCTTGGTGGTTGCTCTGAGGATTACTATGTACATCTTAATTTATCATAATGTACTTTAGATTAATACCAATTTAATTTCATGAAAATGTAGACATTTTTCTCCAGTATAGCATCATTCCCTCCTCCTTTCTTTGAGCTGTGGTTGGCATATACCTTTCATCTACGTATGTCCCAGACTCAACAGTACAGTTTTGTAGGCATTGCTTTTTTACAATCTTCTTTTAAAGAAGTTAAGAGAAGAAAGAAGAAAATTGTATGCGTAGAGTCTTTTATATTAATCTACGCATTTGTCATGTCCGTACTCTTCATTTCTTCATGTGGATTGGAGTTACCATTTGGAGTCATTTCTTTGCTCCAATATACCTGCTTTCCCGATCTGCTCCATTGTGCTCTTATTGTCACGTATATAAAAAATTTATAAGTGATAAGTGACATATTTTTATAATTATCTTACAATTATTTACAATTTTTACAATTATTTTTATAATTATTGTTTTATAATTATTGTTCATGAAACTGTCTTTTAAACCAATTATCAGAAGAAAGTATATATTTCTTTTATAATTACCTACATAATAACCTTACTGGTAAGCTTTATTCCTTTATGTGGACTTGAGTTATAGCCAGTTGTCATTCCCTTTTCAGTCTAAGGAACTTCCTATAGTATTTCTTAAGCATAGATTTTTTGGTAATCTACCCCAAATGAAGTCAGCCTCTTGGCCACCCCCTGGGAGAAGCACAGCACCATGGAGCCAGTGGGCAGGGAAGGAAACCAGCAGACCTCGCTAAAATTCCACAGGCTTCCATGTTTCCTTCCCAGGTCAGTAGTTTTTCTGAATGACCATTTCTCAATCTGTTGTCTGCCTTTGTTCAATTTCTAGAGTCCCAGAATGATCCTTTTTGAATGTTTTGTCTAGTTTTGTGTTGCTTTTTAGGGAGAGGATTTGCCGAGACCCCATTCATGATCTAAAACTACCACCTTGGGGCTCCTGGGTGGCTCAGTTGGTTAAACATTGGATTCTTGATTTCAGCTCTGGTCATGATCTCAGGGTCGTGAGATGGAGCCCTGTGTTGGGCTCCGCACTCAGCAAGGAGTCTGTTTGCAATTCTCTCTCCCCCTTGCCAATCCCCCCCTTGCACGCATGCACATGCTCACATGCACATGCTCACATGAGTGTGTGCTCTCTCTCAAATAAATAAATCTTAAAAGAAAATAGAAGTATCATCTTGATGTTCTTGTTGCTGTTCCATCAGTTTTTATGCCTTATGTGGATGAACTATTTTAAAATTCTATTTTATCTACATTGTTGGTTTATTAGCTATTATGCTTTCTTTTGTTATTTTAGTATTTACTTTAAGGGTTATATCATATGTACTTAACCCACGGTCTACCTTCAGATGATGTTCTACTGCATCACATATGTTATAGAAACCTTACAAGACTACACTTCTTCACTCCTCCTGGCCTTTGCGCTATCGCTCTCATATATTTCACTTCTGCAAATATTATAAGCTCCATAAAACTTTATTTTTTTTGTTTAAATACTTGATTACTTTTTAAAGAGATTAAAATAGTAAAAAAAAAAATCCTTTCTCTTCGTCTATGTAGTTACTATTTCTGGCGCTCTTCGTTTCTTCATGTAAACCTGGATTTCCATCGTGTATCATTTTCTACCTGCCTGAAAGAGTTCTTTTAATATTTCTTATTGTTTGGGTCTGCTCCTGATGAATCGTTGTAGCTTTTGTATGCATATGTATGTGTCCCCTTTATTCTGAAAGATGTTTTTGCTGGGTAAAGAATTCTAGGTTGAGAATTTTTTTCTTTCTTTCTTCAGTACTTTAAAAGTAATGCTTCATTGTCTCATAGCTTGCAGTATTTCCACAAAGAAATCTGCTGTCATCTGTATCTTTGTCATTATGTATATGATAGGTCTTTTTTTCCCTCTATTTCTTGAGATTTTCTCTTATCACTTGTTTTTAAGTGATTCGATGATGATGTGCATTGGTAAACTTTTATGTTTCTTTAGCTTGTGTTTGTTGAGCTTTTTTTATCTATGGATTTATAGTTATCATCAAATATTGAAAGATTATGGCTATTTTTCCTTCCTTGTTTTTTCCTGTCCTTTAGAGACTCCAGTTAGGTAAATTAGGCTGTTTGAGGTTGTCCCACAGCTCGCTGATGCTCTATTCACTTTCTGGTCATTTTTTTTTTTTTTTTCTCTGCGTATGTCATTTTGGATATTTTCTACTGCTACATCTTCAAGTTTGCTCTTCCTTTCTTTTGAAATGCCTGATCTGCCATTAACCTCATCTGTTTATTTTTAAATCTTAGTAGTTTTCAATCTTAGGAGTTTGATTTGTGCTCTCCTTTATATAACCCCCTTATGTCTCTAACATAGTCAACTTTTTCCTAGCTTCTTGATATAGAGTGTAAAATGTAGTCACAGTAATTGTTTTAATGTCCTTATCTACTAATTGTATTATTGCTGTTATTTCTTGGTCAATTTCAATTGACTGATTTTTCTTTTCATTATAGGTTGTCTTTTTCTGCTGCTTTGCATGTCTGGTAATTGTTTATTGGTTATTCATTCCTAAAAATATTCTGGAGCTTTGATCTGGGATTCAGTTATTTGGAAACCATTTGATCTTTTGGGGTCCTGCTTTTAAGCTTTGTTAGGTGGAACTAGAAATGTGCTTGGTTTAAGGTTAATGGTCCCACCACTGAGGCAAGAGCCTTCATAGTACTCTAATACTTCATGAATTATGAGGTTTTCCACTCTAGCCATTATATATAGACACTGTTCTCTGCCCTCCATCAATTCAGGCACTATTCTCTCTAATCCTTTTGGGTGACTCTTTCCCTTGCCTCGAGCAGTTTCCTCATATGGATGTACTAATTAGTACTCAGTTGGATATTTAAGGAGAACCCTCTGCAGATCTCCAGAGCTCTCTCCTCTACAGTGTTCCTCCTTGTTGTCGCTCAGCTGCCCTGGTGTCCCAGGGCTCCCTGGTCTATCTCCTGAACTCAGGGAGCCCACTCGGCTCTGTCTGCATTTCCCCTTCCTGACCTATGGCCTGGGAACCTTCTCTAGGTAGAAAGCTGGGGCAATTACAGGACGCATCTCATTAGTTCCCCATCTCTCAGGAATCTCTTTCCTTTGTTGCTTGATGTGAAATGTCTTAAGAGCCATTGTTTCATGCAGTTTGTCTTGCTCTTTAGTTGTTTCTGGTGCAACAGTAAATCTGTAAAAACTGTTTCTTCATCCCGATCAGTATTTTTTGGAAGTGGCTTTTATTACAACTTTTTATTCAACATCTACTATATACAAAGCACTACATCTACCATTTGCATGGCTCCCTAGGGTTTTGTTCTTGAGACGTGGCATTAGGGAAGGGAAGGGAGGTAGAATGCACAAGTGACAAGACATGATCATCCCCTTCGAGGAACTCACAGTCTGGTTGGGGAAAAACAAGATAGGTCACAGATCAGGGTTAAGGTAACTAATGCTGCAAAGAAGAAGACAAGGATCCGGAAACATTTATTCAACAAATATATATTGAGAGCCTCCTCTAGTTGCTGGGAGGTGAAGTGATGATCCAGACATGATCCCTCCCTTCGTGAAGCTTACATTTTAGTGGGAAACAAACAAGAAGCAGATAAGTCAGTAACTGTAATCTTAGAAAGTAATAAGAGCAACAAAGGAAGTTTAAACGGGGGGAAAGGGGACAGAGAATGGCTGGGGTGCTATTTGAAAAGGGGAAGTCTCTCTGAGGCGAGGCCATTGGAGGGGAGACCCGAACACAGTGAAACAAACCAGTAAGAACGACTGACCCATACCTTTCAGAGAAGGTTTTCCTTCCAACTAGGGTGGTCGGTGAAGGCTCACGAAGGTTACATTTGAATTTCTACAAGGTTACATTTGAATTTCTACAAGGTTTTCGTAAGGAATGATCCATTGCTGGTGAGAGACACTGATAAGAACGGCTAAGGCACTTTTGTAGGACAGGGAATGCAGATGCTCGCCCGGAGGCAAGTATCTGGCAAGGAGTGAATGAGATAAGTAGGAGACAGTCTTGGTGCCCAACCGCAGAAGGCCTGAGCAGCCGAGCTAGGGAGTTTGGTGGGCTTTGCCAGAGTTGTGTAAGCTTTGAGTATCCAAGTATCCAAGCTTTGAGACGACCGCTCAAGTCCTCATGAGTACAGGAGGAATGAGAACATGGCGCAAGGAAGGAAAAGGGCAGCAGCCAGCCTGGCGGTGGCAGCGAGGGTCGGCGTGTCAGCCCTAGAGTGGGGCCAGAGGAAGCATTGGCACTGCTTGGACACTTGTGGGACGTTGGGCAGCCAAGAGGTTAGGGGTCAACGATGTCACCAGGGTTAAAATTCATTGCAAAGGCTTAAACTTAGGGACTATGGAGTCAGACGGTAATAGAGACTTTCCTCAAAGAAAGCCTCAACTTAAAAATACGACCGTTGGTTTTAAACTAGTTTTTCGTGGTGCCTTTCCTTAATCCACTGATAGGAGGGCAGTGATGCCAATGGGCTCTCATGTTGATTTTCGAGTGAGCAGCTCAAATCCAGCATCTTTGAAAGTCTGAAACATCCCATCTTCTCTGCCAACTGAAGGCATTCCATCAAAAAAGAAAGATCACGATTTTCAGAAAATCTTTTTAGTTTTCCCATCAGGACAAAGGTTTCTGAAAAGACACAGGCGAGCTTCTTTAGACCTCACATAAAGCAAACTACGTTCGAGGGACAATTGCAAATGAACTAAGGGAAGCTGCAGCCAAATGAAATGCGACAAACAACTGTCATATTCCAAACGGTCAATCAAAAGCTGGAACAGTGTGAATGTAACAGAAGTCCATTATGATGAAAATAATGATCTCAGGACAAGGGATACTTAATGATTTGCAAATTTAAGTACAAGGTAAATATTCACCCATGTCCAACTGGTAACTTTCAAGTTCTAAAACCATTTTGTGTGGCTGAGAGCATTACCCGCAAGGGTGGGAGCACTTTTAAAGTGAGAGGGGAAACAAATAATTCATCTTCATTTTAATTTCAATACAACTGCAGAATACCGAGGCACACTAGAAATGTGAACGACACACTCAGGGGTATCTTTTTTACATTCCAGAGTATCTCACTGTTTGGGCAGAATGGTTCTCTTACTGGAATTGTTCACAAAGCAACCTATTATATGGTGAGAGGTACCCTCCGGGCCCCATTGAAATTAATATGAAAGGAACAATCAAGAATGCCAAGTGCAGGGCATAAAACGCAGGTAGGTGGTGGAAGACAGATAAGCAGCCATGAGGTTTAAGTTGCAGAATCTGAAGCTGCAAAAAGATGTGTTACACAATTTACATTACAACCAGTCACGATTTTAGAATGGGTAATGAAAAGCTCATATAGTTAAGTATTGAGTCCATTAAAAAAAACAAAACAAAACACAAAAAGCTTTACAGCACAAGGGAACTAAATGATGGGTAAATAGACAAAGAAGATAATCAGAGCGCAGGAGGAGAAAGCCGGACTTGCTTTCACAAAATTCCTCTGGTTTTGGCAACTTTACCTGCGCATCACATGTAGCGTTCTCTCTCCAGTTGGATCACTTTATAAGAGGGTTTCTCAACCCTGCAACTAGTGACATTTGGGGCCAGAGCACTCTTTTGTTGTGCGGTCGTCCTCTGTCTGCCTCGTAGGATGTTTAGCAGTGTCCCTGGCCTTTACCCCCACCCCCATCCCCGGGATGCCAGGAGCACCTGTTCTCTCAGCTGTGACAACCAAAAATGTCTCCAGACATTGCCAAAGTCCCCACAGGGGGGAGGATCTGCCCCCGTTTGAGAAAGCAACAATATAAACTATTCCAGTGAATTACTTCCACTTCAAATCATATGTACTTCATCCTTTAAAGAGCGTCACTTACAATAAAATGCCAATTTTGGTTAAAAAATATCTGCACACCAAATTAATCTGGAATGTAACCTGACAGTCATGTAAAATAACTAATTTACGTGAGTTCAGGAAAAATCTCTTTGCTGACTTTTCATTCTACCTTCAAACAATTGGGAAAAGCCTTTGGTCTCCTGTCCATTCAAGTAGTGAGCACTACTTGGCCACAGGCGGTTTCCGTCCTAAGATACAGCAGCAAAATACTAGTTCAACACTTTCCCTACTTGATGAGATGTAAAAAGAAAGCCAGGTATGTTCTGTAAATGAGGGAGAGACACTGAAGCAGCAGGCATGGTGTCACGGTCCCCAGGATATCAGAGGTGCGTGTGGTGGGCATTTCGATTAGACTGCATGCTGGCTACACGGTTTTTGCAGTAAATCAAACTCGTGCTCACTATGTCTTTTCCTAATCTGGAAATAGGGCTAGACGATTAATTCCATGAGGGCAGGGACAGTATCTTGTGTGCCTTGCTCACCCCTGTATCCATAACACTTAGCCCAATGCTTGACCTATTGCCAGCACCCAACGGATGTTTGTTGAATGAATAAATGAACAAACGAGGACAGAAATGCTAACTTCCAAGCAAATAGATTAGGCTGTCAGTTCCTTATTCCTTTATTTCTGTGCCACAGCCAACTCTGTGGTTGGCAGCCGGCGCATAGTAGGTGGTCAGCAAACATTTGTGGGACTCATCTGAATGGGAGGTCTCTGTCTCTGTCGCCTAGGCAGCAAAGCCCATCTGACAGAGGCCCAGGCAGGTGTGCTGCCTGAATCTGGTGGCCATGCTCATACATTCAGCTGTGTCCAGGTAGAACACGAGGACATAGTCCACCATGAAGACCCAAATTAAGACATCTTGTGTGGGGAGAGTTCAATACATGCTCTGCAAAAGGACATTGTCACCCTCTTTGATGGGTGAGGAGGCAGATTTGGTGCCTGAGCACCCGGACGCTATCACCAGAGGATGTCTAAGGTGCCACAAAGCCACCCATACGCAGGATGAGACATTATTGGTCCTGCTGCAGCCCAGGCAAAGGCTTGGAAATGTACTGTGCAAATTAAATCATCACAGGCATCAAGGAGTTTATCCTCATCGTAAATGGCATTATCTCTCATATTGAAACTTTAACAACTCATCTAAAATGAAAAGTCAAAAGTGTGCCAAAAAGCAGAGCTGCTGGAGGAATAACGATGTAGCTCCTGGGGAAGGTGCCGAGACTCTCTAAGACTAGAGGGCCCAGCGAGGGGCGCACTGGAATACGCGGGAGGCTGGTGGGATGACAGTCCCCAGAAGCTACCGTGAATGGTAATGACAGGCAATAAAATACCCCTTTAAAAATCCGGCAAAAGATGAAGACAGTAGATTGTAGCGATGCTTCAATAACCAACTGTTAGTAGATTAGCATAGGCACGGCGAGAAAACACAACTAAAAATTATTCAATCATACCAAATGCTTGCAGGGAAACTAGGCCAAGAAAGCAATCAAAATCAAATAGAAGCAAGGTGTGTTTATATAATTCAGTAGTTCAAAAACACTGAGAAACGTATTGCAAAGATATTTCAAGGGTTTCTATCTCCAGTTTAAGAAAAAAAAAATTAATGAAACCTTCGTTAACGTGAAGAACGAAGAACACAGTTCTCTCTTCCCTCCCCACCCCCTCAACAGGGTTACTAGGAGACGCCATATTTCGTGTGAGAACTCCAGGACGCAGTCATAAAATACAACACACATTTATGCAATTTGCATTAAGTTTGGTTCTACAACATATGTGGCAGACCTCTTGAATTAAATGCATTCAATGTTTTCAGTTAGAGAAAGAAGATTCATGACTCATAGACGCCATAAATGAAATACAGCATACAGGTAGTAATTACTCAAATTGCATTCTTGAGTCTTTGAAGATAAATTAGCCAACAATGAGAAATTGATAGCTGATGCTGCAATTAGCTACAGGTAAAACAGAGTGACCTATATAACTTCCCATTTTAAAAAAATCTAAAATTTATGCAGGTTAATAGCATAAAAGATTCTTCATTATTACTCATGGCAGAAATGCAGTTCTATAAATGCACTAGTGTGGCCTCCTGATGATAACCGCTTGAAGAAGAATACGGAGAATTACTCGTGTTAATTCTTTGAATAAGAAAGGTTCAGATTAAACTAACACTCACTGAGCACTACTCTAGGCACTCAGACAAATGAGATCTCATTCAACCTTCCCATTGGTCCCTTGTGGTTAGATATGCTCCCATTTCACAAACGAGGGAATGGGGGCAGGAGTGATGATGATGTGGCTTTCCCAAGGCCATGTGTATTGCCCTTCCTGCCCCTTGCCTCAGTGGGCTAGGGTTGGGTGTGAGAGATGCCAGTCAAAGCATTCTTGCTGTGCCAGAAGGTAGGGTTAGTCTATGGGGTACATGTATTTGCCTGCAAATATCCCTTCTGCTGGTAAACCAGCTCTCCCTCAGTCACTAATAATCTTGTTGAGTCTATGGGGTTTGAGTGGAGCTGACCTCTGAATCCTAGTCCAGGAAGCAGTATATGAACCAGATGGCCACTCAGAGCACAGGATGAGGACGGGTCAACTGGAGAACATACTCCCTGGGTTCTTAAGCTCATAGGACCATATGGGTCTGAGCTGCAGTGGCCTCACTGCTCCATGTAAGATAAATTCGCTGATGATCAGCCAACACGGGGAAATAGGAGATGGAGAGACATAATGTTATCAACATCATTTAATTGTGTCCTGAAGCCAACTCTATCTCTTAAAATGTTTGTTATTATTGTTGCAGACGTCATTCTCTTTTCCAATTTCAGAGTTTGCCCCCACTGTCCCTTCTCTGTTCCAGGATCCCATGTGGGGTGCGACATTACGTAGCCTTCAGGTCTCCTTAGACCTCTCTGGGCTGTGACACTAGCTCAGACTCCCCTTGTTTTTATGGGTCTTGGTGGTGTTGAGGAGTGCTGGTCAGCTATTTTGTAATATGTTCCTTGGTGTTGGTCCATCTGAGCCTTTTCTTGTGGTTGGACTGGGGTAATGGGCTTCGGGAGAAAGACCTCAGAGGGAGGCGAGCACCATTCTCATAGCCTGGTATCAAGGTTATCACTGACAAGGTTGTGGATGTCCCTCATCAGAGACCACTAAGAACACGCCTGTAGTTAAACGAGTTGTGCCGATCACCCCCTGTGCTGAGGGAGAACACACACCATGGGGAGCTGAGCGTGACTCCGCCGGAGGGTGTTAGAAACAACCTATGATAGGCTTTGGGCTTTGGTTGGGTGATTTGGAGGTGGGTCTAAGCAATCGGGGGTTTCCTTTCGACTGCTGTTGGAAATCCGGGCAGTTTTATGATTGGTATCTCAATAAATCTCAGCTATAGGAAGAGGAGACTAGCACAAGTCCCCCCTACCCGCCCCTTCCAGTAACCAAATTCTTTTGAACAACTGATACCGAATAGGAGATCCCAGATGTATACCATACAAAATGAAACCTAATCACACGATCTGGTTAGATTAACTAGAATTACTGAATGGCTATGTCCCTCGGTGACAACACGGTGTGTGATGGCCGGTGCTGCTTCCCTCTGCGGGCACATCCCGGGCTGAGCTGGGCTCGGCCTTCGGCAGGTCTGCGCCGCGCTGCTGAAATCCTGCACCAAGAAGCTCTCACTGTGTGAGCAGGACCGCAAACCGCAGGATCCGGCAGCAGCCCAGAAAACCAGACTTCGGATTTTGAACCAGCTATTTCTTTTTATGGTCTTTCTTCTCCTCTTCCCAAGATGGACACAGTAAATCTCTAGCCAGAGTCGTGTTGATCCTTATCTATATTTATGCAGTTACACACGGGCAGATGTAGTTGTCTAAATCTTGGGGTGGGCAGGCGAGGCCAGCACGGGAGGGGGGTTGGGAGGGGAGCCATCCCGGGGAAGACGGGCTGAGAGGGGGAGGGTCTGCTATTCTGTGGGTAGCACAGTGACCTCGGTTCTGTCTGCGCTTAGACACAAGTATAAGGTGGCCTTGCTTCATCTCGTTTTATCGTGGTGTCAGGAGACCTTCGGGTTTGATTTCCTGGGTCATGGCATCTCATCGGGGACTAACGCGGTCGCGCTGGGAGAGCCAGACCAGCCCCTGAACGTCAGGGGCAATTTCCTTCTCGGCGCTCACCCCGGTCACCCGTATTGCCAAGTCCCTCCACCGTGTGGTCACTTTCCAGCTCTTTCCATACTCTCCTCCTGGAAGGAAGTCACGGGGTGTGGCCGACGTTCTCGGGGTGGCGGTTATGCTCCACCAACCGGAGCAGTTGTCCTTGAATGTTTACACCTAGTTTTTCACTGCGGCTGGTCCGAGTCGGGTTTTGAGTTACCGGGAACAGTTCTGATGAGTGTTCTCAGGCCTCGGGGTCCTTTCTTGCTCTCAGGACTGCTGGGCCCAGTTCAGGTCCTCTTGTTATTGAAGCCCTTACAATGAATTCACCAGGGAGAGCTCTTTGAAGACAGATGAAGGAGGAGGATATGTCTAGACTGATGAACCGGGCTCTAGGTTTTTCCAGGTTGGGATGACCATGACCCACATAGCAGACGCCAAGACCCACATCCCGTTGTGGTGGGCCGGGGGGGGGGGGGGGG
>CM052894.1:5178910-5279180 GCA_028534135.1 Potos flavus | reverse complement strand
CTCCGGCCCTGAGCTGGGATGATCTCAAGAAAATAGGTTGCTCTTTAAAAAAAAGACCAGGAGCTTTTGTTCTGCACTGGAAAAGATAGAGTTCTTTCCCTTCAGCAGCCGGCTTCTATTCACTGCCAGCTTTTTTCTCCTGTGCAGGAAAATCAATAAAGACAATAAATAAATGGCAATCCCATTGAGGGCTGCTTACTAAGTGATTAAATGTTTCAAACCCCAAATAGTTGCATGCTTCAGGGATACAAATCTGAATGAACATATGTAAATGGAATTAATGCTCAAATAATTTTCTAGTTACTTAGCACAAATGTGCAATTATTAATACTGCCATAATTTATGTTTGAATATTTATCCCTGTTTTCCTAAGCATAAAACCTTTAATCTACTTTTCTGACATAATTTGAAAATAGATATGGGAATCTTTTTAATCATCTTGTGCTTTTTGTAGAGAAAGGAAGGAGACAGGAAAAAAAAAGCCTCAGGTAAGGTGGGATAATCTCTGATGTCTCCACTCCCCCTACCAGAAAGGGAAGTAAATGATCCTTCCAAATCTGTGATGAATTTGATATGGGGATACCAGTTTCAATTTTACTCTTTGTTGCAAGGACCCTGACCATGCAAAGAAGGGTTTTTACCCCAACTTGAAACTTACAGTCCTTTCGATGCCACCCAAGAGTTTTAAAAACTTTGATGCAGGACAGAAAAGCTTCCCTGCCCAACTTCTTCACCTGCCTTTCTCTCCCTGCCATCTACAACGGGAGGGGGAAAATAAGTAGATGCTGAGAAAGATCAAGAAGACAAGGAAAGAGCCTCTTATATCTGCACTTTTTTATGAGAAGGAAGACCGGGGTCTGAATTCCTGTTTAGCCACTCCCTCCTTGGGCGATCTTGGAGAAAGAAGTTCTCTATGAACCTCTGTCTCATCATCTGTTAAAGAAGGAGGGAGGGAGGGAGAGAGGAAAGAGGGTGAATATGGAGGGACCGAAGAGGGGAAGGAAGGGAGAAGGCCAGTCTCTAAAACTTCCTTCCAAACTTGAGTCTACAGCTCTGAAATTCCAGATTTATCCACCCTTGTCTGCTATGCCTTCCACTTCTCTTATGTCCTGCCAGCCTCATCTCTCCTACCTCCTGGTGGCATGATGACCATAGTCCTACTATCCAGGAAGGTCCACCGAGCTGAGATTAATAAGGCAGTTTTCACTGTCTACAAACCTCTAAAGTCCCAGGCACCTAGGGATTGGAGGACTGACTTGGGTTTGAATGTCAATGACATAAATGTATTTCTAGTTTAATGAAAATGAAAGCATATGGTATCAGGGAATATTGTTGACACTGATTTTAGTAACAGGAAATGGAGGACTAAATAAGAAAAGCAAAACTATAAAAAGTTGGTTTGGTTATAAAAGCTAAATAATACAATCGTTTACGTGAACCTCTAATTTATATCTCATTACTACACAGAATCTTGTTATTCCTAAAATGTAAGTTAAATTAAACTGAATAAATTTTAAAAATACATATTTATTATTTATTTTGAATTAAGCATTTCAATCACTTTGTTCAAAATACAAAAATTTCCAAGTGTGTACAATGAAAAGTCTTCCTTGGGCATCCACTTCCCCACCCTAGGGGTAAACAATGTTCCTAGTTTCCTATGTATCCTTGTTTATAAAAGTAAATACATAGGGGTGCCTGGGTGTCACAGTCAGTTAAGCATCTGACTCTTGGTTTCGACTTAGGTCATGGTCCTGGGGTCTTGGGATCAAGCCCCATGTTGGACTTTGCACTCAGAGCAGAGTCTGCTTAAGACTCCCCAACCCCCCTCATAATTGTCTGCTCCTTAACGCAAAACAAAAAAAAAAAGGTGGCATATTTTGATTGTCACTGACTGTATTTGTTTCCATATATAATAAACACATGTACAGAACTTACAACATGCCAAGCATTGTTCTAAACTCTATTAACTCATTTGATGGTCATCTATCCTGGGATCTTTTAAAGAAATCCTAAAAGAAGACTCAGTTTATTTAAACAGTAGTTCTCAAGGGAGTTTTACCACCCCCTAGGGGGAATTTTTGAAATCTGCAGTGGTAATCTTTGGTTGTTACAGTGACTGGTGGGCATCACTGGTAGCTAGTTGATTAATACCCTGCAATGAACGGGACAGTCCTCCACAACAAAGCATCATCCCACCTTCAGTATAACTTTGGAATGTCCCATTGCACATTATCACTCAATCCTAGAACCTAACTCTGTTCACCATAAAAGCACAAAATACTTTTGCATGCTTCCCAAGAAATGCAACGATGATGTAAATGGAGGAAGACTGCATTTTGTTTCATTGGGCATTCTATCATGAGTTCTTCACTGTTTCAGAAAATTGTATTGTTGACAGCGATTCTTCCCGTGGATTTGAGTGTTCAGTGCAGCAGGCCTGTATCAGAGCCGACAGGCCCTTGCGAAGTCATCAGTCTACATCGCCAAGAGTCTTGAACTTGCTTAACTGTTTCGAACTATGATTTTGAATCAAGAGACCTAGAGATGGATGTTAGGATGTGCTTTCAAACACCTGTAAAACTCTTTCAACTCAACAGACCACGATCAATACTAAAAATGAGAATCACCCGAGAATTCCGGAATCTGTGTGGCTGTTACCTTGCTTGTCTATCCTGCCTTGTTCCCAACATGTGTCACCTCTAGGCAAGTGGGAGCCTGGGACTTGGTACAAGCGGGACTTTCAAGTGTGTGTGTGTGGTGGGGGAGAGACTACTTGAGTTTGTATCTTAGGCAAGAGCTGGTTCAGGAACAAAAAAAATGTCCGAAACAGGTGGGGTGGCAGAGAGGGAATGGAGACTGTGGAATCAGGAAGCAGAACCTGAAAGATTCTCAGAGAGGGTGAAGGCAGTGGGACTTCTGTGATAACCTGAAGGGGAGCCAGGGAACGAGAGGGAGCCACAAGGACCCTGGGGTGCTTTCCCTCCTAGAACCAGGCTGGGCTATCAACCAACCACAAGGAATGCAGCCACTTTAACGAGCTAATGCCAAGGTAAAAGATTCAAAGACTTTACAATCTGCTTTTGTAGATGTGACAGTGACTTTGTTATCTTCCTCCCCATGACGATACTGCTGGGGGAATTTGAGGAAGCAACGGAGATAAAGGAAACAATCATTTAGCATAAACAGACTTAGACAACATGTTTATTGATTCTTTAGGGATTTAAATATAGGACAGGCCATTTAGCCAGTACTGGGTGTACGTTTTTGATAAATGTAACCTAAAAACACTTAGTGTAAGATTGAAGATGCGGTCAGCTTCCCTGTTTTGTGTTAGGTGGGGACGACTGGAAGAGGAGAGAACCTGTGAATGGAGAAGGATCATGGGCACAAGCATTTTAAGGAGCAACTTCTCAGTGGCTTATTAAGCAGCTAGTGTTTTACTGGATGAATGTAAAAAGATACATCACGAAATTTGACTTCTGGTAAACTGTGCACACTGCTGGGGTCAACAGTCAGTGTTTGCTTTCAAGACAACTGGAAAATGTTTTCAACTAAACAGGTTCTACAATCCGCCATCCGACTTTCTATCTTCCCTTATTTCTTAAGTTTCTCCATTTCTGTCTATTATAATACCACCTTGCCTACATCCGATTTGGTGCCAAGTTCCAAAACACCTTCCTCTGAGTCTATTCTGTTCCTTCTTTGATGTCCTCACTGCTATGTTTCTAATGTAGAGCCTGCTTGCTCTTTTTCCTTTTTCGTCTTCCATGTGAATATTGTTGATATTTTTGGGAGGCAAGGTGAGCAGAAGGAGAGAATTTTTTTTAAGATTTTATGTATTTATTTGTCCAGGAGAGAGAGACACACTGAGCAAGCAGTGGGAGTTACAGGTAGAAGAAGAAGCAGGCTCTCCGCTGAGCAAGGAGCCCGATGCGGGACTCTATCTCCAGACCCTGAGATCGTGACCTGAGCCAAAGGCAGCCGCTTAACTAACTGAGCCAACCAGGTGTTCCACGAGAAAGAGAATCTTAAGCAGGCTCCACACCCAGATGCCCCGGAACATTGTTGACATATTAATCTTTTCCAAACAGTGTTCATCAGTCGTTCTTCCAATCAAATATTTCCCCTTATCTATCAGGATGAGACTTTCTGCTTCTTTTCAACTTCTTCTAAAATCTGTTTGTATATGTTTTCTTACATTCACTTCGACCCGTTACTCCCCCATCGATCCATTACTAAGTCCTACCGATGCTGCCGCCGAGATCTCTTTTGAATCCGCCACTTTCTTCCATTCCCTGTTATCACTCTAGTCCAATCCTCACCTGTGTCTGCATCCCAACAGGTCCAATCATTCCTCACGTCCCTCTCCAGTCCATCCTCAATGTTCGGTAAGAGTGAATTTTAAAAAATGTACATTAGAGCACATCCCCTTGCTTAAAAACATTCACTGGTTTTCTATTGGACTTAGAAACTCCCTAACATGAGTTAAAAACTCATTGGACTTAAAAACTCCCATCTGTCTCCTGCTTACCTCTCACGCCCCAAATTATGCTACTCTGTCCTTCACTCACCATTTTCCAGTTAAATAAGCAACCATCACTCTATCTGTATGTTTCGTTCATGTCCCAAGCTTTCTTCCACCTGTGCCGTTACCAGGCTATTTCTCCTAAGCCCCTACCTTTCACCCAGAGAAAGCCTTCTTATCCTACAGGTCTCGCGACAGCATTGTTAGAAATATAAACATTTTCAAGGAAATTACCTAAAACAGGATCTTCATGAAACTCCAGATGAACAGTGAGATGATAAAACACAAGAATAATATGAAAAGAGAACTGGGAAAATAAGAAATCAAGGGCAAAATAAATCTAAATGCAGAACGAATCGAACCATTACGAACAAGGAGAAGAGAATTTGGCTTTGTAGAAAACTGAGTCAAGACATGGAGAAGAGATTTGAGAAAGTCAAAGAGAATATAGAAAGAAACAAGACTAAAAAGATAAGAGGCATGATGATAGATATGGAGAATAGCAGAGATCGATATTCAAAAGAACTGAGGTCCTAAAACAGAGAACATATCAAAAGGAGCAGAAAAATATATTCAGAAGATGTGAAAAAACTGCATCTGCCTGATTAGGCTCATTAGAGAAACAGCTGACATGATCTCTAGGGATATATGTGAGCGTTATTATAGGAATTGGTCCACGTGGTTACAGAGACGGAGAAGTCCCGTGATCTGCTGTCTGCAAGCTGGAGGACCAGGAGAGCTGGCAGTAGAGTTCAGTGTGCACCCAAAGGCCTGAGAATCAGGGCGCCAAGGGTGTTAAGTTCCAGTCTCAGTCTGAAGGCCCCCAAACCAAGAGCACTGAAACCCAAAGACAGGAGAAAGTGGATGTCCCAGATCAACCAAAGAGCAAATTTGCCCATCTTCCACATTTTTGTTCTCTTAAGCTCCTCAACAGATTGAGTAATGCCCAATGGCATTGGTATGGGCAATCTTCTTTACCCAGTTGACTGATTTAAATGCTAATCTCATCCAGTAAAACCTCACATACACACCCAAACATAATGTTTTAGCAGCTATCTGGGCATCCTTAGCCCAGATAAGCTGACACATAGAATTAACCATCACACTTCCCATCAAACAGGCTCACCGAATTCATCAAATGAAAAAACGATCAAAACAGGAAGACGTATCTTGGCAAATTTATTGAACTTTAGAAGTAAAGTCCACTGCACACAGCCAAGAAGATAGGACAAGTCTCTTCGAATGGGGAAAATTAAAAGACATTTGCAAGTGTGCAAGGAATAAAGGGGCGTATTGCTCTTACATGTGAATCAGAAAAGTCTTAATGAAGCAATCTAAGGAGCTCAGAGAGGATAGAAAATAGGAAAGCCATTGTTCTAAAGGATTAGAGATGAACACTGAATCCATATAAATAAAGATAAAGAACTATGGTGGTTATGTTGTTCGAAATAGAATGTAAATTTATATGCAAACATTTTAAAATTTTTAATGAAAAATTTAAAAATCTAACAAAACTTGTTATGACAAAGAGAATGTAAATATTTTGTGCAAAAAAAAAAAACCATAATGATAACAGATAAGGATACTGATATAAATATATCTCAATTAAATACACCAGAATATATCAATTAAATTAGGAAGAAAAAGGGTGAGGAAAGAAAAAGAAATGTAAGGGTCCTAATTTCCTCATAATGTTTAATTTCGTAAATTGATAAACAGAGAAAGATTTAAGAATATTGTTTAAAGTTGTAAAGGTAGACATTAGTTGGAAATTAAAACAGTCCATATGTCTTCCATTTGCCTCCCAGGACAATAAACGATCAAAACCAAGCCAAAATATACAGTGAAAGAAAGAACACAAAATCAAGAGAACAAAAAACCCAAAAATTACTACATAGAATTACAAAGTTGAAATGAAATATAGTTATCACAAAGATCAGTGCAAATGGGGTCAAAAACTAAAGTCATCTGTTTGCGCTTAGGGAGAGATTTTGAAAGTAAAACAATGGCTCACGATACATCAGGCAGCCACAAATAAAAAGAAAGCAGGATTTGCAGTGTGAATATTAGACACAGTTGAATTCGTGGGGTAACCATTATAATGCTGAGGTCTAAAATTCATAATGAAAATGCACATTTCACTCATCTTTATACACCAAACAATATAGCATCAAAACAGATAAAAAGTAAAAGTTGCAGGAAATAAAAAGATAAAGTATTTGAAACCCAACAGTAGGAGGAGACTTTAAAACACTTCTCTTAGTCACGAATGACTTCCATAGACTAACGATAGGTAAATAAGTAAATAGACCCCCCCAAAAAAACCCACTAGATCTGATTAATATAATTAATAACAGTTTCTTTTCTAGTACCCATATATTTTGTAAAAATTAGATAACAAATAAAGTCTCAGTTAATTCTAAGAAAATATAAATGGTGCAGGTTTTCTGACCATAATTCAATAAAACTAAAATAAAATAGCAAAGAAGAAAAGTAAAATAAAAAATCCCCACTAATAGTAAATGCACAAACATCTTATAAACCACTCTTAAGCCAAGAAAGAGATTGAAACTATAAGCCTAGAGTAGCTGCACATGATAACAAAAATAATACAAATTAAATCCTAAAGCTGTACTCAGATGAAAACATGTTTTAAATTCCTTCACTAACAATCATTAAAAAATGAAACAAATGAATTCGACATCCAAATCAAGTATTTAGATAAATAACACTAAAACAACCACAAACCAAAAAAGTAATTAATAAAGATAAAGGCAGATATAAATGACTTCGCATACAAAACTGGCAGAATTGCTCCATAAAATCGAAAGCTGGTTAAGGCGAAAGCAATAAAGACCCAGAGTAAAATAAACCACTTGCTAGACTAATCAAGAAAAAAGTGAGAAAGCACAAAAACACAAAATTAGAAACAAGAATAGAAAAATAACCATAGATACAAAGGGAGTTAAAAGAATTGAAAGCAGTATTTTGCACGACTCTAGCTAATACATTTGAAAATCTCACTGAAAAGTCAATTATTACATTCGTGTTCCCCAGCTTCCCAACCTCCCCTGCCGAAGGGGTATCCGTTGGGGGGTTTTGGGGAAAGTGCGTTTCAGCTAAAGAACAAACATGGGTGCACCAGCTTTTCCTGGACTCCCAAAGCTGCTGCGGTCTCCTTACAGCCAAAGCTGAGGCTCACAGACACAGGGCAGGGTTGAAAGGCAGAATGAACTAACACCCTCTCCCTCTTGCCTTTCTGTTACTGGAGGAAAAGGTATGTTTTAGATAAATCTTTATTACGAAAGTTTTCGGTTATTTGCAACAAAACGTATTTCTGACAGGAGCATATACTTTGTTACCATGACAGAGAAAGCACCTTACGTTTATTTTAAAAACAGGAGCAAAGCAAGAATGCCACTATTACTCCTCTCATTTATCACAATGCTGGAAGAGTTAGCCAATACAAATAGACGAGAGAACCAAATAAGAAATATAAACCGTAAAAGGAAGAAGGCAGGTTATCATGATTTTAGACGCTGTGATTGATAAGAGTACCCAAATGAATGAACTAAAAACCATTGTTAAAAATATAACTTAATGAGGTGGATGGCAACAAAATTAAGACACAAAAATAAGTGGGCTTTACTATAGAAACATAATCACTAGTTAGAGAATACAATGGAAGAAAAGATCCTATTTATAATAGCAAAAAATTGATAAAATAACAAGGAACGTGTTCGGAAAAATGGGACTTTAAACTCTGAAAATCTACTTGTTCTTTAAAGGTAATGACCAACACAATGTTAGTTTTTTTCTCTATGAATTATAAACTCAATACAGTCTTAACAAAAGAAAGCTGACGAGCCAATATAAAAGTAAACCAAATGAAAATCCTGAAGAAAAATACTAAATAGAACAAAGAGGGATACTTGATCTTGATAAAGAAGCAATCTACTGAGACAATAAAATAGTTATAAATGTTAATGTACTGAATTGTGTAGTGCAAAAATTGTTAGAAAAATCAGAATAATATTAATAAAAAGAAAATACTAGTGAGATAATATAGCACAGTTCTCTCAGAAATGGACAAATAAATGAAGACATGAGGATTTGAAAATCATAATGAACAATCCTAATTTAGTAGGTATATGCAGAAATGTACGTCCCAAAAATGGAAAATAGTCATTCTATCTGAAACCGCTTAGCATTTCAAAATGTTTATATATATATATATACACACATACACACACACATGTTTATATATATTAAGGTATATGTGTATAGATATATATTACAGTATGTACCATCATATATATAAGCATATATGTATACCATAAAGAAATCTCAGTTCCTAAAAGTAGAAACATAATGCCAATTCCTTTGATTATAATTCAATTAACCTAGGGCATTTACAAATTCTCTTCTAGATAACACATGTCAAAAATAAAATTATAATTTATAATTCTATAAAAATTATAGAATATTTAGAAACTGATAAAAATTGAGGCACTACAACTCAAAGTTATTGAGATGTAGTCAAAATAATATTTAAAAATGTATTGCCTTACTTGTGTTTACTGGAAGACAATGAAGACTAAAAATTAAATAATTAAGCATTCAATTCAAGAAGTTTAGGAAAGGAATAATAGTCTAAACGGAAAGGCTGATTTATTCATATCTCACCTCCAGAATAAAATCAGAAATTACTGCAATAGAGAGCAAAATGGTAAACCTGATCAGCATAATCAATAGTGGCTTCTTTTAAAATAGCCGATAAAATAAGCAAATCTCTAGTAATTCTAACCATGAAAAAAAATTGGAGAAAACATACATAAAAATATTAGAAAAGATATATGAGACATTATCAAAGTCATGGAAAAAATTTAATAAGAGAAGATCTGCATATTCTTTCCCTTCTACAAAGATGTTTTAATAAATCTTATAAATTATGTTAAGAGTAGTGTAACCCTTGCCAGGCAGAGGAGGATATTGTGGTGGCTGTCATTGCCATGTGTGGCAGAACTTGGAAGCTCGGTCTACATTCCATTTTCACCTCAATAAAGTCATTTCCACTGGTAAAAAAAAAAAAAAAAAAAAAAAAAATAAGCATTTGAATTTCCCACTTAAATTTAGACCCTATAGGTATGCATAAAACATTTCAAAACTGATCACATTAACATGAAACTCTTAGGGTGTGGTGCCCTGTGTTTCAGACCAGCTCCTAAGTCTAAGGAAGCCAAATGACCTCCCTCCTCTACCCCACTGTGACTGGAAGAGGCAGGCCAGGAGCCAGGAAAAAGGACCTCACCTTCATTTGTCTCCTGGAAGAGCCCACTGAATAGCTGGAAATTTCCTACTATGAAAATAACATGGTCGACACAGCCAAGGGCAGACACCAAATTAAAAGAAAACTGGAAGAGAAACAACACTCTAGTAGCAACAAACATGCAAAGTGCCCAGATTTTGGTTTCTAATTCCATTCTCCAATGAAAGGAACCAGAGCTCCTTGGAGAAACGGCTGATTCCAGGACTGGGGCAGAAAATATAAAAGATGAGTCAGGAGCATCTGGTAGGGCCAAAAAGTAAGATACTGCTAAAAAGATATCTATGTTTTTAAAGCCCCCAAGGATGAGGATGTGTCAAAGAGACACAGGAGCCAACTGAAGGAACTCCCAAAGACTGAAGACAGAGCAGTTTGAGCAGAAAAATTTAAAAAGTAGTATTGGATTGGGGCATCTGGCTGGCTCAGTTGGTAGAGCGTCCAACTCTTGATCTTGGGGTTGTGAGTTCAAGCCCAATGTTGGGTGTAGAGATCACTTTAAAGACATTTTAAAAACCATAGTATTGGGTTATAACCCAAAGTATAAGATAAATACCCATGAGTCCATATGATATAAGTAAATAATTAAATAGATTAATAAATGGAGGAGAATAGAAAAATCTCCTTGTAGAAATATTCCAAACACTTTATGTAGAAACTCTGCCTTCAAGGAGGGGGAGCATAACTCCCACTCCTTTGGTATTGGGTAAGTATGGTGACTTCTTCCAGAATGCACAGCATGGAAAGGAAGGGGCAGCTTTACCATGGAGAGAGCTCGGAAGCACTCCCTCAGCCATGTGATCAAGGACAACATTCACAAGCAGGCATCATGTGGATAGTGTGTACTCCTAATCTGTGTGATGAACATGGCACTTCATCTCTATGACTTCCTGACAATAACCCGGAACTTTAGTTCTATCGTGAAAAGACATCAGACAAATTCCAGTAGAGGGGTATCCTACAAAATGCCTGACCAGTACTCCTCAAAACTGTTGAGGTCATGAAAAACAAAGTCTGGGAAACCACCATGGCCAAGAGGAGCGTAAGAGGACATAAGGACTGAATGTCATGTGGTGTCCTAGCTACAGTCCTGGAACAGAAAAAGGACATTAGGTAAAAAACTAAAGGAATCTAAATAAACTATGATCTTTACTAATAATGTATCAGTGTTGGCTCATCAATTATCACAAAAGTACCATACTAATTGAGATCTTACTAATAGGGGAAACTGGGTGCCAGGTATATGGGAATGCTCAATTTTTCTGAAAATCTAAAACTGGACCAAAACACAAAGTCTATTAAAAAGAAAAAATTAATTGGTGGAGCTAGGGTATGGACAAAGCAGCCTGACTCTATAGCCCATAGTGTTAATAAGTAAATAATTTTCTAGAAAAATTAAAATTATCACAATTTTCTTAATAAAGAGAATACAAAACTAAATACAATAAGCCTAGATAAATGCAACGGGCTGCAAAATTGCATATCTTCACCTCCTCATTCCCTCCGACCCACAAAAGGCAGCAGGCCCAGATGGTTTCATAAACCAGTTTTTCCAAAGGAACCAACAACTCCTGTGACATTTTTTGCTGTTACAGAGAATTAAAAACAAACAAAAAAAAGAAAAGCTGAAAGTTTCCCAGCTCATTTTATAGAACTAGTATAATTCTGACACCAAACAGGACAAAAAAAATAGTATGCATGCACACGTGCGTGCACACACACACACACGTGCACACACACACACACATGCACGCACCAATAAACCAATGCTATTTGTGAATACACATTTAAATTTGATGTAATAACAAATTTTATGCTGGGAAAAGTCAGGGTAGCCGGATTGAGTCATAAGAGGCCAGGGAGTCATGCTGTCTACCTACTAATACAGAACTAATTCAATGTTTAACAGCTTTCCTGATATGTTCTAGCCGACTGTGAGCCCCAGTACAAACCCATTTATGCTATATATCTGAGTATTCCTGTGTTTTCAAGTCAGTAAATATATAGGTCAGGATCTGGAAGGACACAGACCACACTGCTTACAAGGTGAGAGAACAAAAACCAGAGCCACAGTTTGTTTTAAAAAGGGGGAGATTTTTACTCAATTATCTGCTATTATTTTAAAAAAATTGGTTAAAATATGTATTCAATCCAATCGAATCCAAATCCCAATGAAAAAAAATTTGATGTGATAATATGATATGATATGATTAAATGAGTGTAAAACTCATTTGTGAAAATAAGCATGTGCAAATGGAAAAGCATGAGGTTGGGGACTACAAAACTTGCCCTAAACTGATAGTAAAATATGTTATAAATCTCAGTGTTTTAATGAGTGTCCTACTGACTCAGGAATAGATGGAAATGTCAACAGATTATAGTGTCCAGAAATGAACCGAAGTATATGGAAATTTAATGCATGGTAAAAGCGGCATTTTAAATCAATGGGGAAATGATGGAGGGGAACCGGGCTGTCTAGCCATTTGGAAAACATTCAGTTAAATCTCTATCACACTTGTTTACCCTGAATTAGACTACAGGTACATCAAAGATTTAAATGCAGAAATCTAAAACCACGCAAGTCCTAGAACAAGACCTGAGTGACCTGTATAATCTTGGCAAGGGAAAGCTTCTCTAATAGGGTGAGGCAACTAGAAACCACACAAAAGCACACCATTACGCTCCCTAAGAATACTTTTGCACCGTAAGGGATACTGTAAGTAAAATCAAGATAAGAGATAAGCTAGGGAAAATGTCTGCCACTTGTACAGGATGAGAACTCATATCCTTTGTAGAAAAATAAGAAAATGTGAAAAAGGAAGCAATAAAAAGGGAAAGGGACAGTCCTTTTTTAGTGCCACGTAGCAAGTCTTCCTCATACAAAATGTGCGCCCTTTTTAGCCAAGATGTTCCACTCCTAGGATTCAACTCTCTAGACTCACTCACAAAAACTGGAGCATTGTTTGCAATAAGAAAAAAAAGATCTAGAAAAATCCAATGTACACTAATAGAGTATTGAGTAAATAGATGGAGATATATCCATATAATGGAATACTCCGCAACCATCAAAAATGAAAAGGTAAATCTGTATGTACTAACATGGAAGTTTCCAAGATAATTAAGTGAAAAAAAAGTTTCACAGCAAAGTGGTCACATTTTTGTGAAATAATTGCAGTATGTATAATTGTATAATTCTAGAAAAGGATCTTGGAAGAATGTACACCAATCTGTTACAAGGATGATTTCTAAGAAGTGGGAAAAAAAGTGAAGTGTAGACATCTCTATTCTTCTTAAGTTCATGTACAGTTTGGATGTTTTTCAGTTTGTATCATATAACCAATAAAAATAGGAATTAAAATTCAGAAATAATTTTAAAGTTGTTAAGGTTCTTTTCTCACTTTCATAGTGTTTATTTATTAGCAAAATGAAAAATTCTAGAACAAAAAAGGCAATCAACTTGATTGATAAGCCAGCCAAATGAGTTAAGCGTCATAAGCAATCTCAAATTTTCAGCCAGAGTGCTAGTTCATTCATAAAGAACATTAAAAAATGGGAACGAGAGAAAAGCTCTACAGAAAACCATCACAATCTCTCCCACAAGCTTCTCTAGTCCTTCATTCTCCTAGTAGCCTGATGGTGGCATTAGCCAGGGACAATGAGTGATGAATAAGTAACTTTGGGTAGGAAGTTGCCATTCCAATGGGAAACTTGGAGGGAGCACTGAACAAATGGAAAGTTTGTGAAGTGAAGAAAGCCCACCCGCTGTGTGGAACACTGGTGGCAAATGTGGTGTAGAAAAGGAATACTGGATTTGAGAGTCCCGAAATTTGGGTTGGGTAATGCCATCGAGACTGAGTTAGAACATTAGTGAACTTCTTTGAGCCTCATTTTCTTCCTCTGAAAAATGGGGTTAATGATACCTATCTCATAGGGTTGTGGTGAAAGATCAAAAAAAAATTTTTTTTTTAAGATTTTATTTATTTGACAGAGAGAGAGAGATCACAAGTAGGCAGAGAGGCAGGCAGAGAGAGAGGGGGAAGCAGGCTCCTTGCTGAGCAAAGAGCCCGATGTGGGGCTCGATCCCAGGACCCTGAGATCATGACCTAAGCTGAAGGCAGAGGCTTTAACCCACTGAGCCACCCAGGCACCCCGAAAGATCAAAATTTTTTAAAAGATTTATTTATTAGAGAGAGAGAGAGCATGAGAGCATGGGGGGAGGGGCAGAGGGAGATGGAGAGAGAAACTTAAGCAGACTCCATGCTGAGTGGGGAGGCTGACATGGGGCTCAGTGCGGGCTGGATCTCACCACCCTGAGATCACAACCCTGAGATCATGACCTGAGCCGAAACCAAGAATCAGCTACTTAATCAACTGCACCACCCAGGAGCCCCTGAAAGATCAAATTTAAACATGTGTGTAGAGCGGCACCTGGCTCAGTCGGTAAAGCATGTGATTCTTGAACTTGGGGTCATGGATTCAAGTCCCATGTTGGGTGTAGAAGTTCCTTAAAAAATAAATAAATAAGATAAAATAGTAAGAGTGTGAATGTGTAAATTGTTACTATACTACTTGTGGAATGTGTTAGTCAGTAGAAAGCTCTAGTAGAAAGCTCAAAAACTCTCAGCTCATGAATTCAATGCACCATGATAGGGCTAGGGTTGCTGGATAAAGTACAGGATGCCTGGTTAAATGTGAATTTCAGATAAACAATGAAAATTTTTTTAGTATAAGTAATGTCCCATGATAACTGAGTACAAGTTAACATATAATTTTAACTATTTTCTATTGTTCTCTCATTTCATAGGTGCATCTCCCCAATATTTTGAAAGCTCTGTGGGAATACAGATCATATCATCTATTTATCTTGGATAACAGGTATGATTATCTATCATCCAGGTATGCTCCGGGATGCTCAAACACTGTCATGCTTATAACAGATACTAATAAATAATGATGAGAGCAAGGATTTGGTTTGGGTGTCATTAGTCCCTCTAATAACTTCAGGGCTTGACTAAACTTGCTAATATCTACAGGGTCCTCTCAACTGGCTGCCCTGGGAACCTAAGAAGCAGCTAGTGCTCAGGAGCTCAGATATGTGCCCATTTCTAGAAGTTAAGGAGAGAAGGTTCCAGAAACCTAGATGACACTAATGGAGTTAAGCTCATTTCTATTTGCTCACATACCATATAACTCAGGTGCTTGAGTCACCCACACTTGGCTTAAAACCTTAAATTCCTCCCATACTCTGCTTGAGTGTTGCTACATGGTTATGATTCACTAAGAGATAAACAGAAATCTTCAGAGTCTATTTGATTTCTTAAAAAAGAAGAAATACAATTTGCACTTTTAAACGTGGAAACTAACTCAGGTTTTGCTGGGTTTTAGGTTACCAGATTTTGAAAAAAAAAGACAGCATTTCTAAAACACTGGTCTCTGTCATTCTTTCTTACTTGGCTCTTTCTTGCTAAACTTTTCAATGAGGTTTTGGATCCGCCACAAATATCCCTGAGTTAAAAGAACATATTAAATCAGTGCTCAGTCAGAAGAAGGGAGAAAAACCAAAGAATGTAAGAGTCACTCTACCCAAAGACAAGATGATAATCTAGATACACTATGCATAATGCGTGTGTATTTTTTTTTTTTTTGAGGGAAGATACAGAACTTTCTCAGAACGCTGTGATGAAATATACACTCGAATCACAAAAAAAGAAAATGTGACAAGGAAATACTTTGCATACTGAGTTGTGACCATGGTTATGTAGGAGCGTACACCATTTCCAATTAAACAAAGAAACAGGCCGTAGAAAACACTTTTTTTTAAAACCATGAAGTCTCTTTGAAAGAAAAGTAGAATTTGCACTCTACCTTATTCATTAAAGTTAGACACTGCCATCCCTTTAATGAGCAGCCTGAGGGTGGAGAAAGTGTCTTGAATAGCTATATTCCAAGGAGTACTTGGCATCATCACTGAAACATAATGTGGGACTGCAATTGTGTGGGTTTTTTTTCCCCAGTGAATAGGAAGTGATCAAAGATAACACTGCCTGAGAAAGAATTAAAATAGTGTAACATTGCATCAAGTTATAGCCAACGCCAATCATCATATGGATGAATGAACAAGATCCTTTAAATAATGGTATAGACGTGCTGTGGCATTCAAAATATAATGACCAACTTCAGTGGGGTTCAAATAAAAATGCAAAAGCATGTGCCCACTCATCTAGCCAGAACAGTGAAGTATAAGCACGTTTCTTTAAATAGATCTGTAAGCCACATCCTTCATTTACATCATCTATAAAACACTGGACTATAGGAAGTAAATGAATTCGAAAAGGCTGCCTTAGGAATTTTATCTTAGCAATGGGAAATGCTATCTACTAGGATACTAGAAAAATTAGAGGCACGATAAAAAAAAATAAAGTAAAAAGGACTTCTATAATTACAATGTGATCACCTTTCCCTCCGTGAAAGGACAGGAAAGGAAAGGCACAATACAGGAATTGAAGTCATCATTGTGTAGATGAGAGTTCCTGGCATATAATGCCAGACAGAGCGATTTACTGGAAAAAGTGTTGGTTTATTTACATGCTAAACAGCACCACCTTCTAGCTTCGGGCAGACTGACAAATAACAGCACAGCAAGGGAGAGAAAGAAAAGGCAATCTTCCTTATTCCAGAGAGAATCAGAACAAGACAGACAGGGGTTGTCACAAATCCAAACATCTTAACCCCATCATTATAAAATGGAGTGCCCAGCCTCTCCAAACATCTCCAAAGAGATAATCTTTGCTTTTTCGGTAACAAGAATCATAGCAAGGAAACTTGACTCTGCATCCAGAAGAAGGGATGAGGGAGAGGGGAAAATAATACTTGCCTTAATCTAGGAAATCTCCATAACACAACTCTTTCAAAAGATGGGAAAAATAAAATTTAGTCTTTGTCGAAGGACTCATAAACAAGGCCAAATGCGCCCTTGTGCACTGGATAAAAACAAAGGTGAAAAATATCTGATTTGATGAACAAAGACTGGCCGATGAACGGAATGAATCATTTTAATACAGTAAACAGGAGATCTGAATAAAAAGATCAAAGGAAGCCAGAGAGCGTAATGCACCCACAATTGCAAGTGCTCCCCAGGGAGTGACAAGAATAAATTTGGAAGATTTTGCTCAGGGAGATACTGCCACTGATTCTAATCTAGTTGTCTATGGTAATCAAGGCACAGCCTTTGAGCTTTCTCTAAAAGTTTTCACTTCTTTGATTTAGAAAATAATGCTTGCACTTGCAGTTGGTATATATAAATTCTGACAGATACTAAGAGGGGAAATGAGGGCACTGAGTGGGGAAACAAACAAAATATATGCGATATTGTTCTAGTTATGCCCACTCCTTGTTACGCGAGCTTTGGCAAATCATTTTATCCCTGGGAAACCATTTCTAGATTTTATGTGTTTACCCTATCCTATATTTGTATTTTACAATAAAATGTGCTACTTTCCCCTCCCCCCAACCCCGACCCATCTCTCTCTCTTTTGTAAACAAATAAGACTGGGTCGATTGAAAATTCACTCCAAGAGTGAATACCTAAGAAACGGTAATGACAGGATAGCCATATTTTTCTTTCCTCGTTTGACATTTAGTTTCCTGAGTGGGATGAAGTGTATCAGGAAGTTATCTGTGCGCCATCTACATATATTACTTTAAACTTCATTAACAAGACCACAGTTGGTTAGACAGAGTTGAAAAATAAATGTCTGCAGGATTCTATTTGATTTTTACTTTAGGTGGCCCAAGGAATGATGACAAGCTCACAGCAAAGCAACGCTTGGGAAGCTGGGGATGAAAATGGCGGGGGAAAGGCGGGGGTCATTAGCAGCCTAGACATTGGCTACATTGCCTTCACAGAACCAAGTGCGTCCGTGTGTTCAGTGAGGCCTTCACAGGTAGTGGGCATTCACCAAGGCCTGGGACTAGGCCTGGATGCTGGGCCACTGCCCAATGGTCATTACCCAACAGCCAGAGGCCACCTGCCATTGCCCAGCAGGCTTTGCCTGGCGGCTCCTACCCAGCGGGCTTTGCCTGGAGGCCCCTTCCCAGCAGGCTTTGCCCCGAGGCCTCTACCCGGCCGGCTTTGCCCAGCGACCCCTTCCCGGCAGGCTTTGCCTGGAGGCCACTGACCCTCCCATTACCTGGCATCGTTACCAGGAGGTCGTTGCCCGCCGCTGTTATCTGGCAGCCATTGTGTGTCGCTCCTCAGTGACCCACTACGAAGCTGCAGCCAGCGCTGCCCATGTCGCACTCTGACGGGAGAAGCTGGTTGCGGAGCTTCCCTCCCCCGTCCAGGACGGCTCTGCAGCTGGAGGGCCCGGCCACACGCCCCAGGACTTCCGGCCACGCGCCCGGCACTTCCGGGTCCTGCCGTTTGGCGAGTCACCCTGGGACTTGGGGGACCGGCTCCTTATAGTGCGCTGAAGCTGAGTAAAGCCTGCCCCCCTGGACTCTTGTCCAAGGCGTCTCTGGACATTCCGGAATCCTGAAATTCTCCAGAGATTCGGAGACTGTTTGATTTACGACAGCGCCTCTCACTCTGGGCTTGGAAGACTTCTTTAAGACGCCGATGTGTATAAGATAAATTGCCTCAGTGAGCGGGTTAACTAGAAGCTTCCGCTTCGCCCAAATAGCTGTGCCCCCGGCCTGCCAACCCCCGTCGCCTGCGCTTGGCCCACCCCGGGCCCCTATCCGTAGACGCAAGAGGAAACCCTGTCTAGGCTGTGCTCCGTGGCGGAGAGGACTCGGGCTTTAGCGGCAGTGGGGATCGCACTGTACCCCAGCCCCAGGCTTTACCACTGTGGTGTCCCAAGTGGCTGCCTGGGCCCTGGAGCCCCAGGAGACGTCCCCCCGCAGCAGCTGCAGAGGACAGGGAGAAACGTCGGGGGGGTAGAGCCGTGGCGGGGAGCGTTAGAGAAATCTGTTCTGTCACCGGCACTGTGGCTGTTTTTTCTCCCCGGCTGTGTGGCCTGGGAATCGTGGAAGGCTGAAGCTGCTGTGGCACCTCAGAACTTGGACATTTGACAGACAGGCGCTGGCAGAGAGACTGCGGGCTTTGGGAGTCATTTTCTAAACCGGCTCCTGCTGCGAAAAGGTTTGTGGAGAATGGGTGACTTAGGTTTCAGCCTCCCGGACCACTCCAAGGCCCCGCACATTTCCAACCCCTGTGAATGAGGTCGCCAGACAGTCTGCAGGGGTAGAAAGACTTCCGTGAAGAAAGCAACGGAAACTGGATTTGCTCCTATTAATGAAATTTCAAACTTTGTGCCAGACCTCAGTACAAATCATAGCCTGGAACTATGTCCTAGAATGACATTAAAAAAAAAAAAAAGAAAGAAAGAAAAGGTTTCGGGCAAAATATGGCAGTTCCATTCTTGGAAACAAAATTTCATCTTGGAAGCTTAAAGTTCCAGGCTTTCCACATTAAAGTTACAAGCTTATCACAATATTTCCAGGACTAACCGATAATGCAAGTGAAGTGGTGACTTGACTATTTCATCCCTAAAAGAAAATACTGTGCATCATTTATACACCTTGGTTCGGTAAGGTCAGTATTTTGTGTTTTGTTTTTTACATTTTTGGAAGGCATTTAACAACAAAAAGATTATTTTAGAGCGAGGAAGAGCCTGTACGCAGGCGTCGCCTCAGAGGGGGAGGGGCAGAGAAATCCGCATAGGGAAGGAATCTTAAGCCGACTCCCCGCTGAGCATGGAGCTGGAATGGGGGGGCTCCATCTCACCATCCTGAGATGCCCCTCCCCAGAATGCATTTTGGATGAAAAAAAATAAGGAGAACTACATAAGCTCCAACCCTCAAGAAGGCTGGTCTGTGGGCTACCACTATAAAACAGCAGGCCTGACAATGTTAATTCAGGGTTGTGTACCTCACATTCTTAACCCTATGTTCCCTAAAGGTGTTGATCTTCAAGTAGGAGTGACAAAAAGGGGAGGGGCAGTGTCGGAATTTTTAGGGTAAACTCCAGAGTGGTGTAGTGAAGAAAGACTCTCCTACAGACTGTTTTCATGATACAAATTAGAGAAGTTAAAGCTTGACAGAATCTTTGCTGGTGAGCGGTATGCAAGGTTTAAAGAGGGGAAGTTAATTAAAGTAAGCTAATTTAAATAAAAAAGATTGGGAAACTTTCTTAATATTAAGCTGGTCTAGAGAATTTATCTACTAGGGCACCCGGGTGGCTCAGTCAGTTGAACCACCAACTCTTGCAACTCGGGTCATGATCTGCATGGTTGTGGGATAGAGCACATCCACCTCCCCCCCAACTTGGGCCTGGGCCAGGAGTCTGCTTGTCCCCCTCTCTCTCTGGACCACCCCCTGCTGGTGCCCGCGGGCTCTCTCTCTCTCTCTCAAACAACTAAATCTTTGAAAAAGTAAAAAAAGAATTTATCTACTAAGAAGGGACTTAGAGAAAACAGTCACATAAAAGCATAAAATATGGTCTAAACTGATAGAAACGTCCTAGCTGAATGGTAGCTGAATTAAAAGTTAATCAACATTGCATTAGGAGACTTCAACTTTGGGCGATGAATGATAGACTGTAGATTTCCAAAACTGAGGAACTAAGATCATGAAATTCACCTTTAATTTCTATTTTTAGACCCAAATGAACTTAGATTTAAATTCAAAAGCAGACAAGTATTCAGATCCTTAATACTGTGATTTTATTTTGAATAATTGCCTTTTATTTTCAATGCCTGTTATGTCTTTACCTCATGACACAATTTAATCCCTCTTTAAACTTAATTTAATGCCCATTTTAATCTCAATATGACAGCTAATAATTACGAGAACTCATGTTGTGTAGCCTACTGTTTGGTTGTGTTGGTCATGTATATGTGTTGTGTACAATATTGTTTTGTGCCGTGCAATTTAATGAACAGTACCACTTGATATGTTTATTAAGGAAGAACAAAAAAACCAAGCTACCATCTTTTGAGAGTTAAAACATAGGTTTTCATGGTGATGGTATGAATAGCAAAAGATTTTACGTGCTACGGAGGCCTACTTTTAGTATTTGTACATTACATGTACAAAAGTACAAACCTACAGATTCTGTGTATTTTACATGTACAGATCTAAACAGAATATGTACAAATCTGAAATAATCATTTTGTAAGTATAGTATTACGTGAATTAATAATTCGTATTAGTGGTTTTCATCCTTTCCCCCCTTTTTCTTGTGGAATCTTTCAAAGGAATTCTGGGAAGCCCAATTTGCAAAACAGACACAGGTAGCTCTGCTCTGATCAAAGTGTTTGTGGGGGCTGGAGATGGGGGTGGAGGGCCTAAGGGCAGCCTTTTAGGTTCACTCTCAGTGGCCCCTAAGCCTTTTCATGGACCCTCTAGAATTTCTGGAGCACAGTTTAGAAATTGTTGTCCTGTATAATGCCCTACATTTGGTGGGCTTTTATATGTGTGATAGTACTTCATTCCCACAACATTCAGTGTTTTTTCATTTTACAGATAAGAAAACAGGGATTCAGGTCAATTCATTTTCCCACTGTCACATAATAATTGGTTAGATTTAGGACTTGAACTCAAATCTTCTGCTCTGACTCATGTTTTTCCTCCTAATTCATACTGTCTATAACAATAGAAAACATGCTTAGGATGTTTTCTAACATCCAAGTAGGATGAGTTAGAATTTAGGTAATGCATGGGTGTATCTTTTTTTTTTTTTTAAAGATTTTATTTATTTATTTGACAGAGAGAGAGATCACAAGTAGGCAGAGAGGCAGGCAGAGAGAGAGAGGGGAAAGCAGGCTTTCCGCTGAGCAGAGAGCCGAATGCAGGGCTCGATCCCAGGACCCTGAGATCATGACCTGAGCTGAAGGCAGAGGCTTTAACCCACTGAGCCACCCAGGCGCCCCGCATGGGTGTATCTTAACGTTGTCCTTCTGTAGCAGAAGTGAGTGACAGTAGTCATGTGGATCACAGTCCTGTGGCTCACCCCAGTCACTGACTGCAGAAGGCTGGGAGATGTGTGTAATCCTCACCTGTAAACCTGGCCCTTTCTTCCCCACTTGAGAAAGCATATTGGAGTACAGGGCACAGGGTGATATTATCAGAGTCAATTTTTATTCATGAACAAGATGAACATTTCACCCCTTGCCTTTGGCAACCACCAATCTGTTCTCTGTATCCACGTGTTCAGGTTTGTTTTGTTTTAAATTCCATATGTAAGCAAGATCATACAGTATTTGTCTTTCTCTGTCTGACTTGTGCCCTCAAGGTCCATCCATGTTGCTGCAAATGGCAGGATTTCCTTCTTTTTTATGGCTGAGTAGTATTCCATTGTATATTTACACATTTTCTTTGTCCACTCACCCAACAATAGACGCTTAGGTCGCTTCCATGTCTTAGCTATTGTAAATAATGCTGCAGTGAACATGGGGGTGCATGTATCTTTTTTCAGTTAGTATTTTCATTTCCTTTGGATAAATACCCAGAAGTGGAATTGCTGCATTATATGACAGATCTACTTTTTTAAACTTTTTGAGGAAACTCCACACTGTTTTCCATAATGGCTGCACCAGTTTACATTCCCGTCAACAGTGCATGAGGGTTCCCTTTTCTCCACATCTTCAACAACACTTCCTTTCATTTTGATAATAGTCATTCTAACAGATGGGAGGTGATATCTCATTGTGGTTTCGATTTACATTTCTCTAATAGTTGTGGCTCCTTCTTACTCCACGTTGGGATGCTTTTAGATCCACAGAAGGAAGGAAAAGTAGAACTCAGAAAGCTCATCAGTGAACGTCTGACCAGTATTGAACCTACTTGCCACATGCAAGATTTAAGTGCTGCATCACAGATGGGTGTTGAATGTTATAATTCTGATTGTTACACTAAACGCTTCCCATCTTAAGCCCAGGCAGTTTATTTTTCTTTTCTAATTTTCCATTTTTCATTGACGCCTATTGAGTCTCTTCTCCCACTAAGGTAACTTTTGATTTCAATATTATAGTCAGGATGCTGATCACTAATTGCACTTCTTTAGATATACTGTCTCTGAACTAGAAGATGAAAAACAATTATTTCCACTGATAAAGTACTGAGGTTTGTGAACTGTTCATCTTGTTCATAAATAAAAACTGACTCAGCTAAAAACAGGATAAGACTTCTTAGAACCCCTTGATATGTTCACGTACATTGTAAAGCTGAGAGCACAAGAAAATGAGAAGCGTTTTACAGACAGCTAAATAAAGAACTTTTTCCCTACCCTTTCATTCCTCAACAAAGCACTGGAGTTCTGGAAAATGCCGATGTACAGCATCGTTCTTAAGCAAGTCAGAAAATTGTAAGATACTTCCTAATTAAGAAGAAAGCTCAATATGTCTGGAACCAAGAATTTCACACTAGTCTTCCCATACCCCACATCACACAGGAATGGGGTTCTACGGATCACTCTAGTCCTTTGGATGAGGCTGTTCTAGCCCAGCTGCTTTCACTTACCCAGCATGACCTACAAATACCCACCTTCCTTTCTTTGTTTAACTGACCTTCTCCACTTTGAAGGTCTTGCACTAAGCACCTGTTAGACACAGAGTCCAGAGCTGGTGGCAATTCATATGTACATGAACATATACAATGTACATGAACATATCAAGGGGTCTGAGAACTCTTTAAGACACCTATATATCTTTTTAAAACTTCAATGAATATTAAATATTAAATATTGCCAGGCACTGTGTTAAATGCTATTCAGGGCAAGGAAGGGAGTCTTGCCTTCAGAGCAATTAACATCCAAGGCAAAAAGTAATATTAGAAAAGTTAGAAAGGTAGTTATTGGTTTATTTTTTGACAAATAAACTGACAGATAATTGACAAAAGTTTGTATATTTAAATGATATGTATACATTTTGAAATGACCACCACAATCAAGTTAATTAACACTATTACAATACGTAGTTACCTTTTATTTTTTTAATATAGAACACTTCACAAATTTGCATGTCATCCTTGTGCAGGGGCCATGCTAAATAATTTCTGTATCATTCCAGATACGGATTATCTATATATGTGCTGCTGAAGGGACACTAGTCATTGATTGTTAGCTCAAATCTTAAATCCCCTGACTTATGAAGAAGTGTAAAAATTTTCCATTAGTTGTAGACATTTAAGTACACATCCTACAATGCTGTGTTTTCCTTTGCCTTGCCCTCCCAGGCTCCAGTCCCATAGAGGAAATGAAAGACTTGGAATTTAGCTTCAAAGTCATGTCTCTTTGTACATAGAAGTGTGACCATGTCTAAGGTGCCCTGAACCTATTTTTAAACTAAATGACTAGAAGGAGAGGTAGGAAATTTAATATTAATGTTCTATTTTTTTCTTTAAAATCTCTTGGGGTTACCTTTTTATTTCTTAATTATTTTCTTCTTCCATATTTGTTTTTCCACTTACAGCTAAATAACAAAATGAAATGAAAGTGGAACTATTAAAAAGAAAATAATTAGCAATTAGGTATTTAGAATACTTAGTATTTTGCTTTATAAAAATATTGTTAAAGCTATTACTCATGTTAAAGCTTTAGCATTCATTACTGTGTGTATTTTGTGCAAAATCAGCAAATTCCACATTCCTGGTTTGGCTGTTATACACACAAATTAATGAATGTACTTTAATGAATTTGATTAATATGCAGCAGTTTAAGATCCATTTTGTATTATTAGCCCATGAAATGTTCCTCATTGAATGCTGCTGATTCAGAATGCTGTATTTGCCTGGGAAGGCTGTCTCTCTCTCACACACACACAGAGACACTCTTCACAAATAATGTAAAACTAAGATTTTCATAATTATCATAATTCACTCATTAAGATATTAGCAAACTGTCACAACCACAAAAGATTCTCTATGCATGGAATTTTCTGTCTTTTGCCTGCACCCAAGATATACATGCAGTGCCAGTGCCAGAGAATGTTAAATGGAAACCCTACTTCTGCATTTTATTAGCAAATTTTGCAAACTACAAACAGCTTGAGTGTTGTATGAATTTATAGTTGTACTTGCACATTTGCGACGGTGGTTTTTGGCATGCAAGTTTTATCTAAGAGCTTTTACTTGGAACTGCACAGAGCAATTCCAAAACCTCAAAACTAAAGGAAAATAAAATTGAAGTGCCTTTACAATTGTGTGATTTATATGTTAAAGTATTTATTTTAAAACAAGATTAAAAATACTGCACTCCTAGAAACATTCTCTCCTGGTAGAACCCACTCAGATGGAAAATTTCATCTATTTCAAACTGATTTTTTGCCTGAATGACTCTCACATATTTTCCTAAAACCTAGTCATGTCAAACGATTTATTCTACCTTAATAATACTGTGCAAGTAGCCAGGAAGATTCAAGTGTTGAAGTGGTAGAAGGCAGCTGGCCAATTAAGTGCCTAACTATATTTTGATTTTCTATGCTTAGACATACTTATTCTTTTCTTACCTTCTGATCCCCTACTCAGTACTTCTAGATGAGAATTTCTGCGTATTTCTGTCCTAGGAATACTTAGCCAAATTTGAGATATAGACTGCATTTTGGATCAAAATCCCAAATAAGGATAAGGCAGTGAAACCCATTTTCCCACTTTAAGAGGCAATAGAAGGAGCTCAGAATGGCATCCAAAGGGCACATGTATTTTCAATGTCCTTCGCAAGGCACCCTTTCACCCCCTTCACAGTACAGTACCATCTGTGCCACCACGATGCCCTTAGTGATAGGGAGGCTCTGCATCTATTAAAGATGACTGGCCTGCAACAGAGCTACGGAGTTGCAATATAAGAAATAATTGGGACTATTTTTTTCAGATTTTTCTCTCTTACTTAAAAAATTATTTTTTTGCTTCAACTGTTATTGTCATTGACTCATCATCCTCTGACAACATATATTATTTTTGAAAAATTGATTTTAAAGAAAATAGCATGCAAAATTTTCTTAACAGAAACAATTGCTAGGCCGGAAAGTTACTGGGAGTCTATTCTCTGGATGAGTTCATATGATCTTGAAATAAAAAGATACAGAATGTGGTATAAGTCTTAGTTTCTGATCTCAAGAAGTATGTGAGAAAGCTACAAAAGTAAATCCAGACTTTGAAATTTGGAATTTGCTTTGGAAAAAGATGACATTGGTAGCAATGACCAGAGCATTTTCTCTAGGGGTAGCTATTAGCTATCTTGATTCTACTCAACAAGTCAAAGAAACTGTCATTATTTTTCTAAATGGCAGGACTGAAAAAAAGAAAACCAACATTCTGGACTAGGTTCTTATCTTGATGCACTCATACTCACGAAGAATTCTTTGAGTGAAGGAATATGAAGCTTTCCTATGACAGCACTGGCCAATCCACAGAGAAAGAGGGACTTGGTCCAATAAGCTCTCCCCAAATGACTGTGTAACTCATTTTCTGATGACAGAAAATTGAAAATGCATAAGTCCTGAGCTTTTCCCTTTACAGCGCCCTATTTGGAATAAAGAAGTCATCAGAAAAATGGATTCTTTCTTGCTAACCTGACAGATACCATCCAGGGACTAGAAAAAGATAATTTGTCAATACTGTCAGCCAAATGCTGCTGCCCCCATCTATTACTTAAGGTCTATTTTCATTCTACCCAATTCTACGAAGTTTGTTTTATTAAAATGAAAAATGGGGATCATTTTATCTCCTTCCAGCTGTTCAGTGACATACTTTTAACTTTTTAAAGTCGCTTGTTTATAATTTAAACTAAAGTTAGTTACTTTAGTACAGGTAAACAAGGTGTGATGTTTACCTGTACCTAGTAGCAAATTTGTAGTGACAGGAGAAAGATCACTGAGTACCATTAAGTCTTGCAAAGGAAGCACAATTAGTAGCGTCCTGTCCCCAATTTGGGAAATGTATGTTGTGCATATAACAGTCAGGGTTCCGTTGTAAATAATACAAGGCATTTTCACTCTTTTAGGCAAAAAAAGGTGCTTTACAGGGAATTCAGAACTTCAATATTCTTTAGAAGGTTGAGAAGAGCAGGCTCTCCACTGACCTCCAGGAACAACTCCGAGGACAATTTTGCAGACCCTGGCTTCCAAGAGCACTGAATCAGGAAGCTGCTGCAGCAACTCCACCCCCAAGATCACTGTAGATCTTGGACTTTAGCTGCTTTCCAGGCATCAGGAGGCTGCCACTGCAGTTGCCACCTAGGCTGCAGTTTGCTGAGGAGGCCGCTTCAGGGCCATACTGTGCCTACTCAATCCACGAGAGGAAAACGGAGATCTCCGGCATCACTGCTTCTCCCTCCCCTGAACTCAGCTCCACGTACAGGTCTCACAAGCATGCATCTGATTGGCCAAACCTAAATGGCTTCTTTAGCTGCACGGGAGCCTGGGAAATGAAGGTTTTGTTTTGTTCTGTTTTAATTTTCTAGTCTTTGACCCAGGAAAGCATGCTAATAGGAGGTTAGAACAGAGTTGAGATTGTTTACCAAATCTACTCCAATACCCGTAGACTCATTTTCTACTACTGGTTAGCCATGATGCATAAAGTCCTTCATAGTTTCTTATTTTTAAAATATCAGTGTAATTCCTTCTTTTATCTTTTTGGAGATCTTATACTAGTTTTCTTAAAGTCATTTCAGATTGTTCTATCACTTCCATTTGTCAGGAGTAAATAGGTCCTGAAGCAAATAATGCCCTCCTGCAAAGATGTTTATGTCATAATGCTTGGAAACTGCGAACATGTTACGTTACGTGGAAAAGGAGAATTAAAGTTGCAGATAGAATTAAGGTTGTTAATCAGCTGACTTTAAGACAGAAAGATTATCCTGGATTATCCAGGTGGGCCTGATGTAATAAAAGGGTCTTTAATTGTGGAAGGCGGAGGTAGAAGAAGAGTTCAGAGTGTTGCAGTGTAAGAAATACTCATCCCACTGTTGCTGGCTTTAAAAATGGAGAGGAGCCATGAGCCAAGGAATACAGGCAGCCTCGAGAAGCTGGAAAGGGCAAGGTAGTCGATTCTCCCTAGAAAGGAATCAGCCCTGTTAGCACCTAGATTTTAGCCCACTGAGAGCCAGTTTAGACTTTCGAACTACAAACTTGAACAATAAGTTGGTGTTTTAAGCCACTACGTTTGGGTAATTTGTTCAAGCAGCAGTAAGAAATGAACACAGCTGATAGTTAAGATTGTTGGCTTTCTTATGAGCTTTGACATTTTAGCTTGTGGGTTCATCTTGAGTAGGATTTTCCCCTGCTCTGGACACTTTCCTCCCTTTGTCAACCTGTTTGTGGGCACCAGGAAGCTCCCTGGGACCCCAGCTTTTAACCTGGTAATTCCATGTCCAGTCTCACAGTGACATTGGTGCCGTCCCAAGGTTAGCCAAGGGGACTAGTGGGCAGCTTGGTCCAGGCGCTGCCACAATCAGGCGACAGCAACTGGAGCTCTTTCTGGCTTGTTTCACGTGTTAGAAAGCGTGATTAACCCTTGATTGTGTGCAGGAAGGAGAGCACTGATCCCCGGCTGGGCACAGGAAGCTGCCGTCCAGGCTATCCCACAGGCATCAGCTCTTTACTCCCATGTCTGCTTTAGTGCTAAAGCTTTGTAGGTCTCTGGCTCATGACACACTTCTGCTTCGTAGTTCAGTTTCTGGTCCATCAGGATGTTTAGCTCTTTTTCTGTTTTGTTTTGTTTTTTTTAAGCATAGCCATACTTTTCAATTTATAATATATATTTAATATATAATGTAATTTGTAAAATACATATGAAATGCTGGCTGCGTATTTTGTCATTGCTGTGTTTAGAGCAGAGGCGAGAAATTCCAAGCACTACCTTAACCATAAGACTGCAATATGTAGGTTGTATGAATTTTTTTTTTTAAAGATTTATCTATTCATTTTAGAGAGAGAGAAAGCGAATGAGCCTCGGGTGAGTGGCGAGGGGCAGAGGGAGAAAGAGAATCTGAAGCAGGCACCCTGCTGAGCGCAGAGCCTGATGCAGGGCTCAATCCCACAACCCTAATATCATGGCCTGAGCCAAAATCAAGAGCCAGACACCCAACCAACTGAGCCACCCAGGCGCCTCGGATGTAGATTTAACATTTCACAGAACACGGTGTCCCAGGTTTTCACCATGTTTGAGCTGAAGAGAAAATAGAGCGAGTGGTTAGATATTTCTATTTCTATCAGCAATTTGCTTTCTGCATTCCCAGAGATGTCACTTTCTTCAACAAATAATACCCTTTTGGCAAAGGCTTAGCTGGTTGAAAATTATAAGAGAAAGTTTCATTGTATTGCACTTTAAAGTGGTTCCAGAAATTCATCTTAAAACTTGCTATTTCAGGAAGCTGGCTCAGCTCCCCCACTTTCTCTGGAGTCCATCAATTCCATAAATTGGCTAGGCGTTACTAGAGGATGATTGTTAGGGTCAGGAGGGGGAGGATCAGAACACCAGGTGTTACATTACAAAAGGTGGCATGAGTCCCTGGTTTAGTCATGTACTTTAAGAGTGTGGAAAATAGCTGTTCACAGTTAACACCAGAAGTGCTCATTAAACTGATTTTCTGTTGGGAATCATTCCCCCAAAATGTCTCAGGCTATCAAGTAGCTAAAATTCTATCAGGATTATGATACCCACTGAGTTACAAGTTATAAGAAATGATACTTGAAATAAAGGCTTTGCAGGCAAATTAAAATAGTAATAATTTCAGTTAATGTAATGATATCTTTTTTTTTAAATCCCTTAATATCATTCAGCCAAAATTACATATTTGGGAAAAAATGAGCTACTAAAGAAGATTTCCTAATTGTATGTAATATGCCTGAAGGCATATTGCGGATGTAATTCAGATGCCTGGACACAGAGGAAGATGGCTCTGATGATGATATTATGCAATAGAACTACATTTTAGTCACAAACAGTCATAACGTAAAATTATTTCCCAGAGAAAGGAAGCCGAGAGTATGTTACCGCTTCCACAGTAAGCTCTGTAATCCTGACTACACTCTGGAGATCATACTTTTCTGTGGGCAGGCTTCTCCGTAAGCCCTCGAACCTTGCAGATCAAATTTTGACATCTAGCATCCCAGTATTTTGCAAGCGATAGCACTTATTTTCCTGAAACTCAGCTGTGAGTTTTTTGCTTTCTTTGTTTAGTTTACGCCAATGTGGTATTCCCTCAACCAATTTACTCTGGCTCACCCTCGTCTCATCTGTAGTCTCACAAAGCCCCAAAGCTGCTTCCTGAGGTGAAAGGAGAAGTGCTTACACCAAGCATGAATCCTTTCAACTATTTACAACTAGAAGTAGCTGGTTTAAGAAGGGTTTTGGTTTTTATTTTTTTAATTTTACATTGTTGAGCTATAAGTTATTGTCAAGCGATGTATCCGTTAAAGCTTTTACACTTACTATAGTTCAGTGGCCACAGTATTTGCATAGAATTTCATATCAGTGCATATGTGATCTTGACAAATGACTAAAAATCAAACTGTATTCTGATTTGTGGTCTAACTCAGGTGAGTAAATTGGGATTTTTTCTTTTAATGCTCAGGTAGGGCTCACAAACCATACTGGCGAAGGCTCATAAAAAGTAGGTCTCAGGGTGGTCTGCGCACCTCTCCACTCCCCAAATCCCAAGGTTTCTTTTCTTGCCCTTGCTGGCGCAGGGGTCAGATACCATCACCTCTGACGTGATGATTCGAGTCTTCCTGAGATAAGGGCTCATAACCCATCTGGGCCACACTGTTGTGAGCCCTGCTTTCTCACTACCCTCAGAGCTCATGAGGGTGCCTTCTACTTCAACACGGTTGATTCCTTTTCCATCCTCTCATGTTTCCTTTATGTTGGGCTAAATGGATTCCTCCACTGGGGTATGGCTGAGACAGTGGATTCCACCATTTGTCCTGGTTGGCTTCTGGGATAGCCATAGCTCCAAATAGGCTTCTTGGCTGGTGAGTCAGGGCTCAACAGTTCAGTCTCCCTACTAGGTCTGCAGTCAATTTACGTCTATCTCCCAGCTTCTCCTTATGCCAGCGTCATGATGGTTTTCAGATGGATCTCAGAACTATCAAAGGACAGCTGTGGGCTTTAGCCTGTCATTTGGCCAGGGTTGTCACTGGCTTGGGCTTAATACATCTGAGGGAAAGCCCAGAGATGTGACAGCAAGAAGGAACAAACAGTTGTTTCTCTGGCCCTGGTCAGAATTCAGCCGATGCTAGGCACCCAGTATTCAGAATCAGCTCAGGCTCAAGTCTTTCCAAAAGACAAAGGAAGATGAAGACCCATTCTTAATTTTAATTTCAAGGCAGGTTTTGTAAGAAAACCTTCACCTACTGCAGTCCGGCTGGGCAAGGTGCCTTCAGAACAGAAAAGGGAGGTGCCCGGGTGGCTCAGTCAGTTGAGCACTGACTCTTGATCTCAGATCAGGTTGTGAACTCAAGGTCGTGGGATCAAGCCCCACATCAGGCTCTACTCTCAGTGCAGAGTCTGCTTATCCCTCTCCCTCCCCCTCCGTCCCTTCCCCTCTGCCCCTCTCCCTGTTTGTGTGCATGCACACACATGTGCTCCCTCTCTCTAATAAATTTTTAAAAATTTTTTTGAAAAGATCTGCTTTTGTTTGTTTCCTAGAAGAACCCATAGAATAATGAGACCATCCCAGCTAAGAGAAGGATATAGCCGGCACTGGCTGGTATAACCAATATCAGATACTGTGTGAAAATCAAGCTTTGGTTTTCCAAGCGGCCATATAATACTTGAGTAAGGTCCAGAATTAGGCTAAACTGGGTTGGTACAAACTACACCTGACCTCTTACCATTTCATGATACCAGAGAGCTGCCTTCACCCCCCATGTGAAATAAAGATGATGGGTATAATCCTTTCTCCCTTCACAAGAGAAAGGATCTATGTAGACATTTATTTATTCAGCTTAACTTTTTGTTTGTTGAGCTATAGGTCTATAGCCTTCCATCTGCAATGGGGAAGGAAAGGGAGAGACATGTCATGGAAGAACCTTTGGACTAGGACTCTGAATATTTAGGATTTGATTTGTCACTTGCGAGCCAATACTCCTTAGTTCTCAGTCGATTCCTCTGCAAAGAGAGTTGATAGTAAAAAAGCTTTGAGGGCTTCCCAGTTTTGTTAAGATGGGCAGATCAGAAAAGGGATGTGATTGGTCTGAGAAAAGAAGTCTGCTGACATGTTTAAGAAATACCTAGTGAGCAGCAAACTACGTGCCAGACACTGCCAGTCTCTACAGATTAGAAATAAAGATGACACCCACCCTGCCTCGCGGAGACCAACGCTTTCAGCCACTGAGAGGTAAAGTCACAGCCTCCAGAGATAGGAAATCTTCATAAATATTATCTTCAGTTAGGGCCTTTGATTCAGTCTCCATGTTGCTGCAGGGTAGCTCAATTCCAAGTAATGATGCATATACTTCTTTTCTTCCACCTCTGCCTTATTTTTTCCTTGTATCTTCTTCCTACAAAACTGAAGTAGTGCTTGGGGAAGTAAAGGGCAGTTGGTACTGGGAAATGTGTCAGGGATCAGGGGAGGTTTATTGCAGAAGGGACACCTTAGTTGAGACCTGAAGTTTGAACTGGATTTGATGAGGCCAAAAGGGGGGAAGTGATGGAGGAAGAAGCCAAGGCCGAGGGAAGGAACATGTACAAAAGCCCAGGGATGAGCGAGAACAGTGGACAGAGAGATGAGAGTAATTTGGGGTGGTTGTAATAAAGAGTCCAAAGGATGGAGGGAAAAGAGTTGAAAAGGATGAACATTTCAAATATTGGGATGACAGATATGTGGGCGAGAGATTAGGTTTGCTTCGTGCAGCTAGGTAGCTCCAGGGGCACAACTAGAATCCAGGGGGAAAATTCCAGAGAAAAGGACATTGACTAGAAATTAAACTATGGTAATGGCTTCCACTTAGCTAGTCCTTCCAGTATTTCAGACACCATGGTAAGGATTTTCTATCTATTATCTGACTGGAGCCTCAAAACAACACCGTGAGGTAAATGTCATGAGAAAACAGACTCAGAAAAGTTACATTAACTAGCTCAGGGCCACACAGTGACGACAGAGTTGAGTTAGGATTCCAAAATTGCCGCTCTTGGTCACCACCGTCAAACTGCTTCCTTGTGAGGATTATGTTGTCACAGAACAAATGTACGGCTCTGAAAGTTTCCTGTCACCTGGGATGTTGTAGAGGATCCAAGCATCAAGAGAACCAGTAGCCTTCTGAGAATCTTCCCATTGTGAGATCCAGGGATTCAATGACACGTCAGTAGTTGGATACATAAAACAACCCTGAAAGACAACCAGCTTCTGCATTTTGGGCAGCTTTATGTCGTGTGTAATGGGCCCTCCTGGGGTACCTTTAAGGGGGGCATTCTCAGGCTCCATCACTGCAGAAGAGAGCTCCAAAAGGGAGGCAGAGTGAAATGGACTGAATTAGGGCAGCTCAGCCCTCCAATAAAGACATGCATCTTTCACAAACATCTGCTTTAGCTAATGCTGGCCTTGGGCAGTATTAAATTATGTATTCAGCTCTTAAACTATCACAGATTCATGTTTCAAGAACATAACCATGAGAAAATATTGCACCACTAGCAGAAACAAAACAGCTCTGCTCATTTTGCATTAAATTTTTTTTGGTGACTTTCTATAATAATTCTTCATTTTCTTTCAAATTAAAGGACATTGTGGGAAACTAAATAGGTTAGAATACATAGGAATTTTTTTCTGTTATTGACTTATTGAAAAAAGGAATAAAAAATTGCCTCTTTTGCTCACCATTCAGTGAAGGGTATCCAAATAGCAAACAACAATAAATTACACAATGAATTTGGGCATGTTAGAGGTAGAGAGACCTTAGAGAGCATTCCAAATGTGTTTTCTAGAACTGCCTCTTCTGTATAATGAAGTGCTTCTCTAACATCAGAAATCATGATCTTGAAATACACACTGGCTAGGCCAGCTCCCACCCCCATCCCAGCATTCTTTTAAAACAGAAACAACCATGGACTATCACAGTATAAGGGCTTTACCTGTGAATTTTTAAGAGAGAGAGAGAGATGTTGGGGAAGGGAGGAGGGCTCTCTCCTGTCATCAACCCTGACATGTTTAGTGGTTCATAGTCAGAAAATAGTATATGGAGTTCATCAAAATGTGCACTTTTCGGAAATCCCAATAAAATAAAACATTAAGAGTCTTCAACAAAGGTGTCCTTTGTGGTGGCAACCCGGGATCCTTGCACCCTGATGGAAGACAATTTCTGTAGTGACAATGAATACAGGTGACCCTTTCAGGCAAAACTCTTAAAGTGTTTATTCTCCTCTCTCTATAGCTGAGGCAAGGCATTCCAGTCCCTGCCCCTTCCCCCTCTGAACACATAGTGATGCTCGCAGTTTCCAAGAAGAAAAAAACCCCTCTTTCCTATATATCAACATGTGCAGAGCATACTCTTAAGATGTGATAAACCAAATTTTTGAAAATTACATTGAAAGGCATCGTTTTTGCAACGATCATTTCCTCCTTTACTCTTTCCATAAATATTTAAATAAATTTTTAGATCATTTTTGTTTAAAGAAAGATACACCAACGGCCCTATATGAAAGAATTTTTTCTGGCAACTTGAAAATGTAGTAAATACAATAAAAAGAGAGTAAAGATTTTGTAATAAGTGCCCTGTGAGTAACAGAATATCTCAGCTGGAATAATCATGTCAAGGAGCAGGCAGTTGGGCAGGTGATTTTTCTTAAATAGAATTCAATCCACTAATGCCGGCCATGGTCCAAATGAGGCAACTGCTGTGGGTCAAGGTGGGGAAGACAAAGTTGTACAAAGACAGTTAGAGCTGCAGTAAACTAAAAACATCTCTGCTCATTTCCTCTCTGGTCTAAAGCATGCAGGAGAGGCATTGATCTTTGCCAGCCAGTCTTAAACACCGTCTGTAAGAGGAAGATGAATTAAACTCAGCAGAAGCGTGATTGCTCCCTGGCTGCTGGAGAGGCAGGGAGGATTTGGTGTGGGGGATGCCAGGACTGACCGTGTCGGCAGGTGGGCAGGTGGAGTGACGCTGGCCTGTGCCAGAGGCCATCAGAGGTCGGGACTTGCAGACCTGACCCCAAGCAGGCCCAGCAGAGTATCTCAGCATAGCAGTCCAACTGGCCGGGCCTTCCAGACACCTTAGTAACTCTGTACCAGGGATTGCGTGGCCAGAGGAGGAGAGAGAGAAACCAATTTGAGTTCTTTTTGACAATGACTTTTCTCTCTAAAGTCTTCAACTAGTCTAAGTGACTGCCGTTGTATAGCAGCAATTAAGTCAAGCTGTCCAAACTCACGAGTGTCTCTGTCAAACACTCTCTTCCTCCAAGTCAGCACAAAATTTGAGATCTGTAGGATGCTCTGCCAACATTTTGTTTCCTTTTTTTTCCAACCCCATTTTTCAGGTTGCGTATTTCTGTATGTGTGTTAAAACTAAAGACGTCTGTCAAAATGTTTCATTGAGTACGGTTTTTGTGTTTGTCCTTTCAGGGATAGGGAAATGTTTTATTTTCTTTACTGTTTGTCTTCCTTCATCTGGCAAAGACTAAGCCGTCCCATCGACCCCCAGTGATTTAGAACAGAGAGGAAATTAATATTAGGGTTTTGTTTAACAGCGGCACTACATCTGCCATTAGACAACTTTTACTTCCTCTCTGAGTAGCAGAGAAACTGTCTTTCCTCAACCAAAATGTCAAATGAACAGAGGCCTTAAATAAGAACATGAATTTGACCTTTACCAGATGTCTTTATCCTTTAACATTTTTCAAAGATACATACTTGGAAAAGTGAAGACTTATTGATACCCAGCACGGATGCTTTATTGTCTGTCGTTTGCAAGATGCCGGAGGCTTTCTTATGTGAACGAAATGACTGTTTCTGTCATAATGGAGCACAATTATTTATTCACCTAGCAGAGCAGAGGAAATCATTTTTAAACTAAAAACACAGAATGGGTTGTCTCTACCACAAACTTCCCACAAAAGCAGGAATCTTACTTCGTAAGTAGAACCAGACCCTTACTCCACTCTCTGCCCAGCAGAAAAATTACATGGCTTTTAGGTTTAATGGCCTTTTAGGCTTGTCGCCAAAAGAAGTTCCAAAAAAACTTCTCTGGTCCCAATTTGCCCTTTCAGCCCAGTTCTTTGTAAGCAGGGAGCAGAGTCGCTGGAGAGCGTCCAAAGCCGGCTCTGTGAAATGGAGGCCAGAGAACCGCTCCACACAACTGGGAGGAGAGACAAAGGAGCCCCATGATCACAGTGAGTCAGACCGCGGCAGAGCAGGTTTAGGATGGTGGGCACGGCCTAAGTGACGGAGCCACTCGTCGGGTGCGTTAGTGACGTTGTATAGGTCAGCGCGTGGCAGCCAGCTGGGGCTGGGGGAGCGCCCGAGGCCCTCCTCTCTCGTCATTCTGCTGCATCTCGTCCTGTTTCTGTCTTCAGTAAACAAACGTGGCTTTTTTTTTTTTTTCTGATCAAAGATTTGGGCTTTTATTTGAACATTTCACATCCCAGTCTTGAGTCCAGACCGCGAAGCAGAGAATACTCTCTAATTTTTCATGGGCATCTTCAAGCTAAAGGGATTTCAGGAAAATATAAGAATATCCTTGCCTGCCTAGACATTCTCCTCTCCGTTAGCTCAGGCTACTCACTCTTAAGATACGAAGGACACGGATCAGTAGCCGATGCAGTAACTTCATTGTACATAGGTTTTCCTCTCTAGAACACTGGATTCTCTCCTTCATTCATTCAACAACTGTTTATGTGCTACTGACGCACAGCAAGAGATCCGGGACTGAATTCCATGCAGTATCCGACTTCAAAGAGCTTGGAATTACTCAGAGAGATCAGAAGATGGCACAAAGCACAGGGGTCATCATCACGATTTGTTCGAATTGGTGAGGGTCACTCGGAAGGCACCGGAAGGACAGCAGTTCTTCAGAAGAGGGGAGGGTTGCTTCCGGCTCTGATTAGAGATGTCTTCAAGGAGGAACCTGCACCCATGCAGACCTTTGAAGGCACTTCGAGTTGAGATATGCAGCGGCTGAGGGCGGGCATCCCAACTTGGGCTGAGGAAGCATGAAGAATCGTTTTCTCTTACTTCCTCTAGTCAGGTTGGTTCCTAAGGGAGCTGGAAAATGCTTCAGCATTGCTGGTGGCTGTGCTCCAGGCATTTGCTTCCCCTCACAGCCAGCCAGGTTAAAAAAGTTTTACAGCTGACGCAAATAGACAAAAATAAAACAAAAAATTTGAATGATCTGGGCTTGAGGAACTTTAAAAAATTTATTAAACAAAGAGGGAAATGCCCTGTAGTTTCAATACATAATTTGGCTGGGTTCTCAATCACACCTACATGAACTCTGGGCCCCCACGTTGGAGTTGCTAGAATGTTCTGGATATCTGAGAGATCTCAGACACAACGGGAAGACTAGAGCTCCTCCCTGGAAGCCTCTGGAGATAGAGTTTGTGTGACCATTATCAAAATAAAAGATGATTCCTGAGAAACAGAAACCTGCAAAGACTGTGACAAAAACTTACACCTCATATGAACAAATCCAAACCTGTGACTGGAATGTTCTCACAGTTATTTAGGTTCCCAGAGTGTGGCAAGTTTTTCTCCTAACCATATCATTATTGTTGAAATGTAAGAAAAAGCAAACTGAGAATTGACATCCTTCTGAATAAGTGTCAGAGAGCCAAAAATATAATAGTCCAAGCACAGGCATTTCCAAACCTTTCAAATAGAAGACAACACAGTTAAATCATTTTTATTACAGGCATAAAATAAAAATTAGTATAAAATGTTAAATGTTTACGGGCATGACTCTGCTTTTAACAATTTCTAATTCAGATGGGATGATCTGGCAATCAAAATTGTCTTATAATTACTCTCCTAGATACATTAAGTTCACGCAGTTTCACCTTCAGGCATTTAATGGCAAAAGACCATGATATCTTTAGCCACGTTTGAAATATTAGATCTATAGTCAAGCTAATTCTTCCATAGAGGACGTTCCTTCTCTGTTCCCTAGTCTCTGAACGGCGCACAGTAAGACAGCAGGCAGGGTGGCGGTGGGCAGAGAGTATGGTTCCATTTCGTGGCACCGATGACAGGTGCACCCTGGAATTTGTGTCTTGAGCTGAATTTAAGAAAGGATGGCTTAGGGAAAGTCAGGATTTACAACAGAGAGGGTTTTGAAGGTTGCAAAGGCCCTTAGTGCAGACTTCCCAGTGCACGGAAGCAGCCAATTCCCCACATTTACATTGTATCTGTAGCTGGGGGACAGCTCTCAGTGGGGTAGTCCAGGTGCAGCAGAGGAGTGGACTGTCTCCCGCAGGCCGTATTAGGAGGCTTCACTAGACTTGCACCCCCCACCCACTTTCTGGAGACTCTGAGCCCCCAGAAAGTCCATTGGGATTCCAATATCTTATTAGGGCAGTATAAACTGGTAAAGAGGTTGATGGAAATCCGGTGCAAGAGTTGGTCAGTGGGCTTGAGCGATGCAGGCGTCTGTCAGGGAATAGGGGGAGCTGCAGTGGCCCAGAGTTTGCCCCTGACTGGTCTGATTAGGGTGTCCATGCTTTGGGGAAGGTAGCTGCCCAGTGCAGGATTTTGGGGTGGAGAAAGATGGGCATCTTCATGCTGGGGAAACTGGGGGAGAGGTGAGGGGGCTGATGAAGAAAGTCAGAGCCTGTGTGAATGAGGAGGGTGTTGACATTGGACTCTGATTTAATAAGTACTTACGTTAAGGATAACGGGAGCCGGGTTTCTCATTGTCTGAGAAAGGAGTTGCAATTGTGGAATAGAAGAAGCTAAACCCCTATGAGTAGTGGTGTGAACACACGGTTATGTATGTGGACCTGGAAGCGGGGACACCTCAATCGCATTGAGCACTTACAGCACACAGGTACTGCTTCCTAAATACCACTCTTTACTAAAAGAAACCAGGGATCCTTGGAGAAATGTCTGATTCTATGGCTGGCACAGAATGAGAACAAAATGACTTTGAAATTTGTTTTTGTGCCCCAAAGTAAGAAGGTGCTTGAAGAATGAGGTAGACATGCCAAAGGGACACAGGAACCAGAGTGAAGGGGCTCTTAGTGGGCGAATTGGGTACAATTTGAGTATCAAACTAAATCATTTTAGTAATGAATTATAACCCATTGAATAAAATGGGAAACCATGAAATCCACACAGATATAAATGAATGAGTAAATTGAAAATATGATGAGGAATAGGATGTTTACATAGTCTCAAGGTATCTCCCCATAAAATACTTATTAATTACAAATAGGAAAAGAGAGCTGATACAGTGGAGAAGCCTGGCAGATTCCACCTTAAACAAAATAAGTAATATCAGTAAGGGGACAAATTGAGATTGTATGCCACCTGATAGCATCCCAAAGAAGAACACAACATCATGTCTGTGGTATTTCTGTCCCAAATACATAGTGTGAATCTAATCACAAGGAGATAACAAACCCAGATAGGAGGGAAATTTCACAAAATAACTGCCTGTAATTTTTGAAGTGTCAAGGTCATGATGATTAGGAAATACCAAAGAGATTAAAGAGAAATGACAACTAAGTTCAGCACGTGATTCTGAACTGGATCCTTTTGCTGTAAAAACGTTACTGGGACAATTAGAAAACCTTGAACGCTGATGGAGGGTCATATAGTACCGGTATATCAATATTAATTTCCTCATTTTTTTAGTCGAATTTTATTTATGCTGGAGAACATCCTTGTTTGTAGGAATACACAATATATACTAAATATTTGGGAATGTTGGAGCATCATGTAGGCAACTTTCTCTGAAATGGCTCATAAAACGTTCTTTGTACCATTGTTGCAATTTTTCCGTAGTTTGAGTTTGCTTGTTTCTTAAAGCAGTTAATTACTTCCCTCATCAATGGATGTCGACTCTCACAATGCAGTTGGCATGGTTAGCCTTGTCAGGATTTACACAATTCAACATTCTCAAATACACATGTTCAGGGAAAAAAATGGAGTTTGGAAACATTAGGAATAATTGATCAAACCAATTTCTTATTACTACAAACAGATACTTGATTTTGTTTTTGTTTGTTTGTTTGGTGTTTTTGATGGGCAGCAAAGCAAAGTTTATTGAGCATTAGTACAAAACTTTCGAAGATGGAGGGGCCCCTGAAGGGTTGCCAGTAGAGTTTCTAAATCTAGGGGTTTTAGGGGCTTGTTGGCTCTGTTTTAATCTGATTAACCCTCCATGCACCTGTCACCCAATCAGGTTTTTGTCATCTACCTGTCATGTGGGAAACGGTAGAGGGCTCCTTCCAGGGAGGTGTAAAATCCTTTATTTTTATTTTTTTAATATAATTAATTAACATATAATTTATTAGTTTCAGAGGTGGAGGTCAGCAATTCATCAGTCTTATATAACACCCAGCACTGATTATATCACATGTCCTCCTTAATACCCATCACCCAGTTAGCCCATCCCTCCACCCCGTTTCCCTCCAGCAAAGTTTGTTTCCTATGATTAAGAGTCTCTTAGGGTTTGTCTCCCTCTCTGTTTATGTCTTGTTTTATTTTTTCCTCTCTCCCCCATGATCCTATTTTGTTTCTTAAATTCCACATATGAGTGAGATCATATGATAATTGTCTTTTTTTGATTGACTTATTTCACTTAGCATAATACCCTCTAGTTCCATCCACATCGTTGCAAAAGGCAAGATTTCATTTTTCTGATGGCTGAGTAGTATTCTAGTGTGTGTGTGTGTGTGTGTGTGTGTGTGTGTGTGTGTGTGTGTATATATACCACATCTTCTTTATCCATTCATCTGTCCCTGGACATCGGCGTTCTTTCCATAGTTTGGCTATTGTGGACATTGCTGCAATAGACATTGGGGTGCAGGTACCCGTTCAGATCACTACATTTGTATCTTTGGGTAAATTCCTAGTAGTGCAATTGCTAGGTCATAGGGTAGCTCTATTTTCAACTTTTTGAGGAACGTCCATACTGTTTTCTAGAGTGGCCGCACTAGCTTGCATTCCCACCACCAATGTAAGAGGGTTCCCCTTTTTCCACATCCTTGCCAACATCTGTCATTTTCTGACTTGTTAATTCTAGCCATTCTGACTGGTGTGAGGTGGTATCTCATCATGGTTTTGATTTATATTTTCCTGATGCTTAGTGATATTGAGCATTTTTTCATGTGTCTGTTGATCATTTGTATATCTTCTTTGGAAAAATGTGTGTTGATGTCTTCTGCCCATTTCTTGATTGGATTATTCTTTGGGTGCTGAGTTTGATAAGTTTTTTATAGATTTTGGATACTAGCCCTTTATCTGATATTTGCAAATATCTTCTTCCATTCTGTCAGTTGTGTTTTGGCTTTGTTGACTGTTTCCTTTGCTGTGTAAAAGCTTTTATCTTGATGAAGTCCCAATAGTTCATTTTTGCCTTTGTTTACCTTGCCTTTGCTGCGATCAAGGTCACAGAGGCTGCTGCCCGTGTTCTCCTCTAGGTTTTTGATGGATTCCTGTGTCTCACATTTAGGTATTTGATCCATTTTGAGTCTGTTTTTGTAGATAATGTAAGGAAATGGTCCGGTTTCATTCTTCTGAATGTGGCTGTCCAATTTTCTCAACATCATTTGTTGAAAAGACTGTCTTTTTTCCATTGGATATTCTTTCCTGCTTTGTTGAAGATCAGTTGACCATAGAGTTGAGGGACTATTTCTGGGTTCTCCATTCTATTCCATTAATACATGTCTGTTTTTGTGCCAGTACCATATTGTCTTAATGATTACAGCTTTGTAATAGAGCTTGGAGTCCGGAATTGTGATGCCACCAGCTTTGGTTTTCTTTTTCAACATTCCTTTGGCTATTTGGGGTCTTTTCTGGTTCCATACAAATTTTAGGATTATTCGTTCCAGCTCTGTGAAGAAAGTTGATGGTATTTCGATAGGGATTGCATTGAATATATAGATTTATCTAGGTATAGGCATAGACATTTTAACAATATTTGTTCTTCTAATCCATGAGCATGGAATGTTTTTCCATTTATTTGTGTCTTCCTCAGTTTCTTTCCTGAGTGTTCTGTAGCTTTCTGAGTATAGATCCTTTGCCTCTTTGGTTAGGTTTATTCCTAGGTATCTTATGGTTTTTGGTTCAATTGTATATAGGATCAACTCCTTAATTTCTCTTTCTTCTGTCTCATTGTTAGTGCATAGAAATGCGACTGATTTGGAAGTTTTCCTTCCATTTCTATTTTTTGAAACAGCTTCAGAAGAATAGGTATTAGTTCTTTTTTAAATGTTTGGTAGAATTCCCCTGGGAAGCCATTGGCCCTGGACTCTTGTTTATCGGGAGGTTTTTGATTACTGCTTCAATTTCCTTGCTGGTGATGGGTCTGTTCAAGTTTTCTATTTCTTCCTGGTTCAGTTTTGGTGGTTTATATGTCTCTAGGAATGCATCCATTTCTTCCAGATTGCCTAATTTGTTGAAATATAGTTGCTCATAATATGTTCTTTTAATTGTATTTCTTCCATGTTGGTTGTGATCTCTCCCCTTTCATTCTTAATTTTGTTTATTTGGGTCTTTTCTCTTTTCTTTTTGATAAGTTTGGCCAGGGGTTTATCAATCTTATTAATTCTTTCAGAGAACCAGCTCCTAGTTTCATTGATCTATTCTGTTCTTTTGGTTTGTATTTCATTGATTTCTGCTCTAACTTTTATTAATTATCTTCTCCTGCTGGGTTTAGGCTTTATTTGCTGTTCTTTCTCCAGCTTCTTTAGGTGTAGGGTTAGATCTATGTGGATAGGCCTGCTGCCAGTCTAATGTAGGTTACAGATCTCTTGTCCCAAGCTACTTTCAGGATTTTCTCTTTGTCTCTGAGATTTGCAAATGTTACTATTATATGTTGGGGTGTTGACCTATTTTTATTGATTCTGAGGGGGGGTTCTCTGTGCTTCCTGGACTTGAATGCCTGTTTCCTTCCCAAGATAGGGGAAGGTCTCCGCTGTAATTTGCTTCAATGTGCCTTCTGCTTCTGCCCCTCTCTCTCTCTTTCCTCTTCTGGGATCCCAATTATTCTATATTGTTTTTGCTTTATAATATCACTTATCTCTTGACTTATCCCCTTGTGATCCAGTAGTTATCTCTCTTTTTCTCAGCTTCTTTATTCTCCATCAATTTGTCTTCTATATCACTAATTCTCTTTTCTGCCTCATTTATCCTAGCAGTTAGAGCCTCCATTTTTTATTACATCTCATTAATAGCCTTTTTGATTTTGACTTCGTTAAATTTTAGTTCTTTTATTTCTCCAGAAAGATTTTCTAGTATCTTCTATGCTTTTTCCAAACCCAGCTAGTATCTTTATAATCGTTATTCTGAACTCTAGTTCTGACATCTTACTTATATCCATACTGATTAGGTCCCTGGCAGTCAGTATTGCTTCTTATTCTCTTTTTTGAGGTGAGTTTTCCCATCTTGTCATTCTTGCAGAAAGTGGTTGCTTTTGGGGGCACCTGGGTGACTCTGTTGGTTAAGCGTCTGCCTTCAGCTCACGTCATGACTTCAGGGTCCTGGGATTGAGCTCTGCTTCGAGCTCCCTGCTTATTGAGGAATCTGCTTCTCCCTCTCCCTCTGTCCCTCCTGCTCTGCATATGCTCTCTCTCTCTCAAATAAATAAATAAAATCTTAAAAAAAAAAAAAGTGGTCACTTTTCTATTTGTAGAGTTGCAGCTATTCTTTTCTTAGATCTTTGGTTGAGTTCTTAGGTGTTTGGAATGATTTGATAGCTCTCTAGCTCAATTCCTGGGATCAGATGAAACTAAGGTCTCTTACTCCTCCACCACCTTGGACTATCTGCCCTTGATTTCCTTTGTTAGTCTTATATTCTCTCTGTTTATTAGGGATCACTATACTGCAGAAATTTTCAAGCTAGCGATCACATCCAAATGAATGTGTCATATGACACTGAATATAATTCTTCAGTAGATGTATCAACATGATCTTTTCTGAAAAATGATATACTAATGATGCGACTTATTTAATTACACCATTATGAATGGGCCTATCATCTTGATTTATAGGACTTCTAGTATAAATTCTCCTGGCTCATGAAACTTATGTACATGAGCCTTCAAGCTTAGTGTGCCCAATGAGTAAAAACTTTTTGGCAAGTAGATTTGCTAGCCACTTCCTATTTTCTTTTCTTTTTTAAGATTTATTTGTTTGAGAGAGAGAGGAAAAAAATGAGTAGGGGGAGGGGCAGAGGGAGAAGCAGACTCCCCATGAGTAGAGTCCAACACAGGGTTCAATCCCGAGACTCTGAGATCATGACCTGAGCTGAAGTCAGATGTTTAACCAACTGAGCCACCCAGGCACCCTGCTATTTACTATCTTCTTTTTCATCCAAACTATCATTTCTCTTAAAACTATGTTATAGCTTATATCCTTGAGAAAATCTTTGAGTCACTGAGTCACCACCACCACCCTCCACCACCTTGGAATTTTTTCCACACTCCTGTTGTGTTATATAATCATTTTGTTACTCTATAAGAAAGTAAACAGTGTAGCTGTGTGAATAATTAATGATGTAACATCTTTCAAGTGAGACAATTACTTTTATTTCTTTGGTATGTTTCCATTATTCCTCAGTGCATTGTATGTACTGATTTTATGTTGTTAGCACACTTAATATTTTTCATACTAATAGTTTCCTTTGATTAAGATTTTTAAATATACATACAAAGGATCATATTATATACATATTTCTGAATCTTGCTTTTAAAACTCAACAAAACCTCATGGAAATCCCTCCAAAACAACTGGTATAACTTTAATTCATTTTAAAGTGTTGCATATTATTTCATAATGTGGATATTGCCATAATCTAGTCAATCATTCTCCTACTGATAGGGCTTAATTTAATTTCCCTTTTTTGTACAAATAATGCACCCAAAAATATCATCTTTATATGTCCTACGTCTTTCTACTTTTATTTCTGTGGACTGGATTGCTAGGAATGGGCACATGGCATCTTAGAAAAGGTTGTGACAATTCACAATGTATGCCTACCACTTTATGCTCATTCTTAACAATACTAAGAATTAATATTGAGTTATTTAAATTCGTTTCTAGGTCAGGGACAATGATTCACTCACTCATCTGACGAACCTTTATTGAGCACCTTTTACATGGCAGGCACTGTTGCTGGCAGCTGTATACAGCTGCGAACAGAGCAGATCAAGTCCCTGGGCTCCTGGAGCTTCCGTTCTAAAGAGGTAAATGGATGGCAAATATGTGGAGAGTCAGAGGGGGTCTGGGGAGAATGGGGCAAGACTGACAGAGGCGGTGAAGCAGGCAGTGCTATTTGAGACAGGGTGCTCAGGAAAGACGTCTCAGAGGTGGCATCAGAACAGAGGCTTGAAGAAGTATGGAATTGGGTCACAGGAAGAGGGGAAGCCAGTGAAGGCCCTAAGGCTGGTGCGTGTTTGGCATGGCTTTTGGGAGGAACATCAAGGGGCCAGTGCGACTGGCGGATATCTCCACCTGTACACCTCAGAGCTCCATGGAAGCCAACTTCAGAGGTAGTGCCACTGAGACTCACTGGGGGTGGCACCACTGGGTGTCCTGCACATTGCTGATCACTGTACACAGCCGGACCATGCTGAGAACACACTGGAACCGAGAAGAAAGACCCCTTTCTGCCCAGTTTTCCTCCAGTGCCTCTATTGGCAAAACTGGCACCTAATTACATTACAAATCATTTTACAATAGTTTTGAAATACTTTACATTATAGTTTTACAAATATTTTTTCCAAAATTCTTCATTGCAGATATTTTTTCCCAAATTTATCATTTGTCTATTGACTTTGTACAGAGCCCAATTTGTCTTCTAAGTGTTTAAAAACTATATCTAGTCATATACATCTCTCTCGCGCTCTTTTTTAATCTATAATTTCTAGGTTTTCTCGAGATTTTTAGAATTTCTTTTATTTCTATCTTTAGTCTGTGTAGATTATATTTTTCAGCGTGGTATAAATAAGGATCCAATTGTATTTTCTTTCAGATAGCCCTTGTACTGACACCATTGATTAAATAATCTTTGTTCCACTGAAATGAAACTTTGTTATTTATTATACTTTTGTATTTACTGGGATCTGATTTTGGATTCTCTATTCAGTTTCACTGATCCATTTGTTTCTTCCTGAATCCCCAATGACTTGATTGCAGACCTGTTATTTTGTAAGGCAAGTACACCCACTATTCTTTTTCATAAGTTTCTTAGCTATTCTGGGCACACTTATTCTTCAAGTTTCAGTATCATTCCTTCTAATTTGGAAAAACTCTTTGAGATTTTAATCAGAATTAGATTACTTTTACATATTAATTTGGGAGAATTGATTTTTTTATGATATGTCTTCCAATCCAAGAAGAATATCTGTTCAGATCTGGTTTTATACATTCAATTAGGGTCTTTGGTTTTCTTCTTTTAGCGACTACACTTTTTGGTTAAATGCATGTCTAAGTAGTCGTGGCTTTTGTTGCAATTGTGAATGGCAGTTTTTACTTCCAGGTGCTTGTGCCGGTGTCCCGGCAGGAGACACATGATATACGCAAATGGGGTACTGAGAAGAATTTTAAAAGAAATTATTTGTAAAGGTGTGGATATGAGTGAGGGAAATCTACAATGATGGTCAGGGCAGACCCAGCGGGACAACAAGGGTTGGCAGCGAGCACTTTACAGACTTGGAGGGAGAGCTGCAGCTGCAGGAAAGGACAGCTGGAAAGGAGCCTCTGGTAGAGGAGGCAGCCGGGGCCCATCCTCAGTCCAGCAGAAAGGGAAACACCCTGTCTCTCCCACCTCCTGCCAGTGCCGCCCGGTAGCTGAGCCCAGCTAGAAGCCAGAGGGCAGAGAGAGGCGAGAAGGAAAGACCAGGAAGGCAAACGGAGTCTGTCCAGTACCATGTTCAAATTTAGAACAGAGGAAAGCTATTGAATTTTTGGGCCTTTGTCTTGTATTTGGCCACTTTACGTATTATTTTATTAATTCTAGTAACAACAACAACAACAACAACTCGAATCCCTTTGGGTTTTCTGGCTGTACCATGATATCATTCTTTAAAACAGGTGATTCTCTTCTCTTCCAGTGTTTATTGCTGTCATTTCATCTTCCTCTTGTATTAGTGTGTGAGGGTTGCCACAACAAAGTAGCATAAATCCGGGGCTTAAGCAGCTGAAATGTATTGTCTCAAAATTCTGGGCACTAGAAGTCCGAGATCAAGGAGGCATCAGGGCTGGCTCCTCCTGCAGACTGAGGGAGGATCTGTTCGGTGCCTCTCCCCCAGCTTCTGGGGTTTCGCTGGCCATCTTTGGAGCATTCCTTGACTAATAGGTGAATCACCCCTATCCCTGCCTTCACCTTCCCAGGGCATTCTCCCTGTGCCTTCCCCCTTTTATAAAGACATCTGTCATATTGGATTAGGGCCCACCCTAATGATCTATTCTCAATGTTTTGAAGAACATTCATACTGTCTTCCACAGTGGCTACACCAGTTTGCGTTCCCCTCAACAGTGCATGAAGGTTCCTTTTCTTCACATCTTCTCCAATATTTTTTATTTCTTGTCTTTTTGATACTAGCCATTCTGACAGATGTGAGGTGATATCTCATTGTGGTTTTGATATTCATTTCCCTAATAATTAGTAATTTTGAACATCTTTTCCACTGCCTGTTGGCCATCTGTATGTATTCTTTGGAAAAATTGTTCAGATCCTCTGATTATTTTCAAATTGGGTTTGTTTTTTTATTGTGGAGTTGTATGAGTTCTTTATATATTTTAGATATTAACCCCTTATCACATCTATGATTTGCAAGTGCTTTCTCCCATTCAGTAGATGCCTTTTCATTTTGATGATAGTTTCCTTTTCTGTACAAAAGCTTTTTAGTTTGATGTAGTCCCACTTATTTATTTTTGCTTTTGTTTCCCTTGCCATTGGAATCAAATCCATAAACACATCACTGAGACTGATGTTAAAGAGCTAACTGCCTATGTTTTCTTGTAGGAATTTAATGGTTTAGGTCATACATTAAGGTCTATAATCCATTTTGAGTTAATTTTAGTTTATGGTGTAAGATAGTAGCCTGGTTTCATTCTTTTGCATCATGGCTTCCCTTTAACTTTTTTATTTGACCTAATGATTAATTAGGACTGTGATTCTTAATTCCCAAGATATTTGGTCAGTGTTTATTGAATTTTTTTTAGTTTTGGTATAATAATATGGCCTTTACATATCTAGTTTTTATCCTTCTGTGCCCATGCCTGCTTATTTACTTATTTATTATGCTCTAATTGTTTTGTTGTCGTTGTTGTTTTTAGTTTCAGGGGTAGAATTTAGTGATTCATCAGTTGCATATAACACCCAGTGCTCATTACATCAAGTACCTGTCACCCAGTTACCCCATCCTCCACACATCTCCCCTCCTACAACCCTGTTTGCTTCCTATAGTTAAGAGTCTCTTATGATTTGCCTCCCTCTCTGCTTTTATCTTATTTTATTATTCTCTCCCTTCCCCTATGTTCATCTGTTTTGTTTCTTAAATTCCACATATGGAGCGAGATCATATGGTATTTGTCTTCCTCTGACTGACTTATTTTGCTTGCATAATACCCTCTAGTTCCATCCACATCATTGCAAATGGCAAGATTTCGTTCTTTTTGATGGCTGAGTAATAGTCCGTGGTATATATATACCACATCTTCTTTATTCATCTGTTGATGAACATCTCAGCTCTTTCCATAGTTTGGTTAGTGGGCATTACTGCTATAAACATTGGGGTATGTGTGCCCTTCAAATCAGTATTTTTGTATCCTTTGGGTAAAAACCTAGGAGTGCAGTTGCTAGATTGTAGGGTAGTTCTGTTTTTAACTTTTTGAGAAACCTCCATACTATTTTCCAGAGTGGCTGCACCAGTTTCCATTCCCACCTACAATGTAAGAGGGTTCCCCTCTTTCTGCATCCTTGCCAACATCTGTTGTTTCCTGAGTTGTTCATTTTAGCCATTCTGACCAATATGAGGTAGTATCTCATTATGGTTTTGATTTATATTTTCCTGATGATGAGTAATGTTGAGCATTTTTTCTTACGCCTGTTCTGTGTCCATGCTTACTTTTGATTGGTCATTATTATTTCCTTTCTCTCCTTTAAAAAATTTTCTTGTTTACTCAAGTTACTATTCATTTTATTTTCCCCTAGCTAATGCACAATTTTAACTGAACATTTCTCTTCAATAAATGGTTATTGGATTTTTTTAATCTTGAAATCATATGCTTCCTATTTTTGGTGTTACTATTTCCTTTAATTAAAAAGAGAAGGTAGTTATACATGGTAGGCTTTTTTTTTTTAACTTTAAATTAAGGCTTGCAGTCCTATGTCAGCTCCTCCAATTAAAAAAATAATAACAATAAAAAAAATTAAAAAAAAAAGGTACAGGCCTATGAAATCCAAATCTTAGGATCTTGGCCTCAAATTTTTTACATCACAGCACTCTTTCCCCAGGGAGTCACTCTGGTTTCGTGGCTCAGTTCTTATTTGGTGTATACTCTTTGTTACAATTTAATGCACCACTTGACCTGAAATTCCAATTCTGCCACTTGGTAATGAGTAAATTGAAGAAAATTTTAAAAAATAAGTGATTATTGGGCTTTCCCAGGAGCTCTTAGAAGAAACATATTTCTAAGTTTTTATTTTCAGTCAAGATACTAAGTATTTCCCCCTCCAGGATGCATTATTTTCTTTTTTCCTCTACCCTATGCCAATAAGGTCAAACCATTTTCTTTTCTTTCTTTTTTTTTTAAGATTTTATTTATTTATTTGTCAGAGAGAGAGAGAGCACAAACAGGCAGAGGCAGAGAGAGAAGCAGGCTCCCCGCTGAGCAAGGAGTCTGAAGCAGGACTTGATCCCAGGACTCTGCAGGACTCTGGCAGCCGCTTAACCGACTGAGCCACCCAGGTGTCCCAGGTCAAACCATTTTCAAGATGTTCTTGGTTATCCTTGAAATTTTATTTTGGTAAATTTTAGCATTGATTTATTAAATTTTTGAAAAATTATCAAACTCAGAACTAAAAAGGAAATTGGGATTGTGATAGAAACTGCATTAAGTAGATTTTGAGGAGTAGTGGCGTTTTTAAACATTGACTTTCCTGATCTGAAAACATGATCTGTCTCAATTAAGATATAATATCCTTCAGAAAAGCTTTGTCAATTTTTTTATACCAAAGTTATACGTATGTCATTTTCCAAATTTTGTACTTTTCATTGCTATTGTGAGTGGGATCTCTGTTTCCATTATGTTTTCTAGCTGATTACCATTATAATAAAGGAGAACAATTGAACTTTATATATTCATCTTGTATCTATTTAGAAAATCGCCAGTATACTAAATTTTAAAGTTGATTATAATATTCATTTGGTTCCTTGGATTTTCTAGATAAACAATCACATAACCTATTAATACTGATGATTTTCAATACTTGTTTCTTTAATTTCCCTTTCCTTGTTCTATTGCACTAGCTAGAGGTCCCACAGTGTAGAATAATGGTTCTTAGAGAAGATATTCTTGTCTTGACCCTAACTTTAGCCCAAATATCTTTATTTAAACATCTTTAAATATTAATTTTATATTCTAACATATATTCTATATCATTTTTAAAGTTTTGTTGTATAGCTATTTCCTAAGAGTTGTTTCTTTTTATTTAAACCCAGAATAACTCTGAAATTTTGTAGGATGCCCTAACGTCAACTGAGATGATCACAAGACTTTCTCTTAATCTTTCAGTGTAATGATTTATACTAATAGATTTCTTAAAAGTGAATAGCCTTTGCATTCTTAATCTATTTTATACCCTGTTGTAATTTATTTGCTAATATTTTCTTTTGGTTTTTTGTTCATGAGCGAATGACCTTTAGTTTTTCTATCTTCTTTAGTTTTTCTATCTTTAGTTTTTCTATCTTCAGCTGTCCTTGTCTGATTTTGATATCAGGAATATGTTAGTCATTTAAAATGGATCTGAAAGGCACACCAAATGTGTTTTTGCAAAAAAAGAAAAAAAAATTAATTACATCTTAATTCTATTGAAAAGTGTCAGTCATGCTAGCCAGCTCTTGAAGAGAAAGGATTCCATGATCCAACACGTCTGGGACTCATATCCCTCTGTTAGAGATTCACACTGCACCAGGTACAGAGGCTTTGGAAATTCCTGCTGGGAAGAAGCTTATTTCTTCAACCCAGGCTTTCCAAACAAATTCGAGCACAGACATTTCGTTCTTTCAAGCTTACCTATTAAAACATCCTACATAATATCTTTAAAGAGATATCAGTTTTGGAAATGCTGCTGTAAGCACAAAGCTGTTTCTTGCCAATTATTTATAACAGCAAAGATTAGAGAACAACCTAAACAAAAGGGGGACGTTTAGGTAAATTATGGGAGAATGGAACATCATGCAGTCAGAAACTGCTGTGCGCAAAAAATTTATAAAGGCATGAAAATGCATTCTTTTAATGTTAAGTGAAAAATCTGGATAAAAATATACTGTGTCATCACACGTACATTAACACTAAACAAAGAACTGAAAACAAAGAAAATGATTAGGAGTAAATCAAACAAAATTTCAAATAGTCATCTTGGATGATCGGGTTTTTATTTTTTTTCCTGTTTCTACAACCATGGATTGTTTCCTTATTGGGGGAAGATGGCAATATCAAAATAATAGAAACTCCCAATTTCTTCCGTGGAAGTGGAAGTTTGTTCACAGAGGGAAGAATGTCTAGCAGAAGGGGGTGGGTGCCAGGGTCTCTGAAATATTCTTTACCTCCTGCCCGTGGAAGGGCTTCCTCAGGGTGGACCATATTCTTAGCGTGGATTTAAGTGTGAGCAGCCTCTCATCCATGCCAACACCAGGTTCTAACTTAGCAAAACAGGCTGCTGCATCACGTACTGCACCCCCGTCTACCCTACTCCTTTTCCATCCCATCCTCGTAGTAACTATAGAGGACTCTCTTTCCCTTTGGACCTTAGGCGTCTCCAAGGAAGATAGTGTCTGATGGACCTCTGAGTTCCCTCTGGTAATTAGCACAGGGCTTTAGGCATGACACATGTCAAAAAATGTTTTTCCATATTCTAATATAATGTAAGGGTGTCATTTTCTTACGTGCCCCCAGACCAGTCCTGCTCAGCATGAAAGAGTGGAGAAGGAAGCTGGAGAATGCTATGGCTCCAGGAAGAACACCTGCTAGAGGAACGATAAGCTCTATACAGTCCCTGAGGCCGCTCCCGATTCTCTCCCTCCAAGTTTGTTTATTTGGAGACTTTGGACTCCCCCATTCAAAGTAGAGAGTTTCTATTTTGCATAATATAATTTTAATTGGTTACATATGACTGCTACACAATTTCAGAGTAACAATAAAATTCCGTATATTGGACAATCACCTAGTAAGGGACATCTTTTTTCATTAAGAGAGGTAGAGAATTGAGGTAACTAGTGACAGCTCCAATTCTTGACATATTAATGGTATTCTGATTCTAATTAATTACACTACAGTTTACATAATTCTTGACCTCTTCCAATACAGAGAACATTTTGCTATGCAATTTCTGAAGGCTAAAGATATAGAATCTCCTATAAGGGCTGAATCCACATGCGTACATACACATACGTGCAAAGTCAAGAGCATATTTTTCAAGGAGGAATGGAGGAGTCTCTTTCCTACTTTCAGAAATCATGTACAATCCAGAATTTATTTGGCCACTACCTCTATATTATTTTTAAATTCTCTGTCAGATAAAATAAAGCCTAGCTTCCCTAAGATTTTAACTTAGCTTTGACAATGACTTCTTACCAAGAGCGACATGATCCTAATAGCTTTCCTGGACTGAGCTCCTTCTCTGAGCCAGACAGCAGGTGACTGTCACTTGCTTCATCCTCAGAATCCCCCTGGCTGGTGGGTTCTGCAACCGCAGGTATGCAAGCTGAGGCTCAGGGCGGTGAAGCCACTACGTAGGATGGCACAGCCAATAAATACGCAAAAAACCTAGGGTTTCAAGCACAGGTCTCACTCTCTCCAAAGTCGAACCATTTATTTGTAACAGCTTCACGGGAGAACTGGAATTAGCATATGAAATAGGCAATACTCATACAATATGACAATAATAGAAGGAAAACCCCCACTTGGCTAACCCCTAAGCACTTAACATGCACCAGGCACTGTTCTGAGCACTTGTCAGGTATGAATTCATTACATTCTCAATTTGACCCCAGGAGGTAGGCACCATTATTATCTTTAGTTTAGAGACGAAGCAAGAGCCCTGATAGGTGAGGCAACTTGCCCAAGGCTGTGCCCTTGGCAGCAGCAGGACAGAGCTTGGACCCCAAGGAGTCAGCTCTAGATGGGAGGAAGAAGCCACTGCTCTGCGCTACCTGAGAACGACAGAAGCCCTTGGGACTCTGCTCTCGGCTGTTGGTCATCTCCGTTAAAACTGATGAATTCGACACTTGCTCTACTGTCCTCAGCTCAAAGAGATTTTTGGATTATCTTTGGGTATCAGCAAGACAATTTTGTTCTGGGACAGGCAAGCTATCCCAGACTCCTTTCGACAGAACATGTATCTTCAAGCACCCTTGGGGGAAAACAGACGTGGAAATAATCCGGCTATTGCCTCAGCGTTTGTTAAATCCGCATGTCACTGTGGTATAAATTGGGCTTTGAACTGACTTCGTGGTTTTATCAAACATCTATATCCTGGTGCGTGTAAAGGGAACGTCCTTTAGGTTTTCCAGAATCCAGCAAATAATAAGATGGTGGGGAGGAGAAAGTTCTGGAGTTCACATCTCACACTGCCTTAGAACCACATTAGTGACATGGCGAAGCCTTATTTTTCCAAGAGATTATTATCGTCAGAAGAGTGTCTCAAGTTAACATATTCCAAGAGCTTCCCGTCCTCTTCATATTTATTATTTTGGCTTCAAATTACCTCAGTCAATAAAATTACCATTGTTGGTTCGCACCTTTCGGAAAATTTGTGTGGATTAAACACTTTGGCAATATTTATTTATTCTGCCATCTGTCTCACTATCTACACATTCTCAACAGTCTGGCCTCGAAAGGGCCCAGAATCACCTGAGCGTCGTAAAATTAGTCCATGGCTGTCAGAGTAACGCATGGAGAACACAGCTGCTGTCCTGCTGCCTGATTTAATGAGGTTCCGAAAGTATGTGGACAAGGATGCTTTCCCTTGGTTACCATGGAAACAGGACGGGCTCTCAGAGCAGGTGTCAGCAGCATCGAAATCAAGATGAATCAGCTGATGGCTCGTCATCTGCAGGAGGCGTTGACCAAGCCCCCACGGCTCCAGTTTGTGCATAATGGCGCCGGCCCGCCCCTTCCTTCAGACCAACTCCGGGATGGAGACCCGGACTCCACCCAGACTTCGTTCCAAACAGATTGTGTTACCATATAAGCTTTGTGAGTCCAAAAGGACTTTCACTTTGAGAATTTCAAAATTAGAAATCCCAAGGGTACTTCTGTTCTTTCAGATCTTAATTAATTGGTGATCTGTTGTATTTGGAAAAAAAAAAAAAATGATCCACCCCTGAACCTCCCCTTCTACCCAATCAACTTGAGTTTATTTGATTTTATTCAAAGTCAAACTCATTTCCATCTCAGGAGGAAACTTTTCGATTTAAAGAACAGAATAGGATATCCAGTTCTTGTGGCTAAATTCACCATTTCCAGGGTCGGAGGCTTTTTACGCAAAGCTGGTTTTCCTCCTAAGTTATGTTGTCACAGTTGAAGCAGTGTAATTCGCAAACTTTAGTGTTAGCTCCATGAGTCACTTCTCAGAGGGCCACATCACTTGTAAAGAATAGAAAACTTGAATATAAAACCATTCTTTACAGTTCATTCTGTGAGGACGGAATCTTTTCAGGTGAAAAGCTAGGAATGGAGAAGGGGGGTAGCCGAAACCCCTGGACCACCATTCCTCAGGAAGCTCCAATTTGGCTCCGAAACTGACAGCAGAAAAACTTTCGTAAATACAGATCTCTCCGCTCTGACTTGTGCAAAGAGAAGGAATCTTTTTAACTTCTTGCCTTCACCTTCTCAGGATTTTTCTCCGTCTTTGGACGGGGTCAAATAGAATTCATTAGCCAATTAGCTCAGAGAAAACAAGGCAGCGTATGTGCTATTTCATGTAGAAAAAGAGCAAAGTGTTCTATTTTTCTGCTTTTTCGGCTGAACTGACAGATATTCTTTGTTCTCTAGGAATGTGATGATTTAGGCCAGAATTCTGCTTCCCGAATAATGTAGATAGTTGCCTCCACCCCACACTTCCCTGGAGTTGGGGAGATTTGACTTCAAAAAGCAGGTGATCAAATTAAAATCATGTTTTGATGGACCTTACGTTGAGCTCTTTTTGAAAGGAAAAGATAGATATTTACTGCTTAATTAAATGTTTCTGTGTGTTTTGAAAACAGAAATGAACCATACAAATCCTGAATGTTATTAGTCTAACGTTAAGTGGTGAGCAGTGAAAAAGCTCTTCTGAAACAGAGCTTGATATCCTAGACTTTGGTCCTTAAGAATCATCCAATCAGATGTTTTTGTCAAGCAGATGTTCCAGTCTCGATGTTGGAGGAGACAGAGCTCTCATCCTGGCCCTCAGGAGTTGTGTGTACAAAGTGAGGCTTGTTCCTCGGCTCTGTAGCTGTCAGTCTGCGTCCCGTCACTCCGAGCCAGTGTCCTGTGCGGTGAACAGCAAAGAGGAGTCTGGGGGCCAGCTGGGACGAACCCTTTCCCGGGGTGCTGTTGACGGAGGAGCACCCAGCATGCAACGGACAGCAGGGGCTCCCCGGGAAGAGAAATTAAGTATAAGATTTCATTTAAAGCAATGGAACTGCTGTCTGGACTGACCTCCCATGGGAGAATGACAGCTTCATTTTGGCATCATGACATGATTGCTGACTCACTTTGTGGACATTTTCTCGAGCCTTTGGCAAATGCTACTAACGCAGGACCGCGGTCCGAGCACATGAGTTGTTTGCCTGATAGGATCCAGGATTTGGCCTGAACCATCTGCGTGCCTGGTCCCAGCGACCCGCTCGTGGGTTTGCTGCCTGGGGGTCGACAGGTGCACCTGGAGCCCAGAGCAGGCCGCGAGACAAAGGGAGGAGGCAGAGGGAGCCGTCTGTCCCTCGTGCCCACTGACACAGGCCCTACCCTGGATGGACCCCACTGCGTGCCAGGTCCCCGCGTGGCCCTCGGCTGCTCCCAGGCCGGTTGGAGCCCGTACCCTGGGGCCTCAACCCTGCCCTCTCCGGCTCCTCCTGAAGGCCGTTTAGAATCTCCGCCCCTCCTCAGAAGTCCGCGCAGCGCTCCGGCAGCGGCCCCTCCTCTCAGCAGATGACCTCGCTCCCCAGTTCACAGAGGAGACAGAAGCCCTCGGGCAGGGCCCTGACCAGCCCTGTACACTCGCCTGACCGCACCCATCCCCTCCTCGTTTCTCCTCTGAGCAATGATGGCGACCGCAGGTAATGCGTATGCAGCGTTCACCACGGCGTCTCCACCTGTGCCCCTTGACTTACTCCTCGTAGCACCCCTGTGATGGAGGCGTTCGTCTCACCCCCATTTTAGAGATGAAGAAGCTGAGGTACAGAGAGGCTACCACGCTACCCGGGGCCACTCACGGGATCTGTGTCAGAGCCGGGAGGGGACCACTGTTTGGCCGTGGGGCTAAGGCGGAGATCAGCTGCTCATCTCCGGCCAGTTCCTCTGCAGCCTCAGGGTCCCGTCGCCTCCCACCTTCTGAGGGATCCACTCTAACAACCCTCCCTGCCGCCCTGGACCATCGGCTTCTCCTTTCTTATTGGTCCTTTCCTATCAGCAATTAAATACACCCATCTACTCATCTTCAAGAAGTCCTGGATCTCTCTTCCGTCACCTTCTGTCTTCTCCCTCTCCCCCTTCCTCTCTTCCTCCCTCCTCTCCTCCTTCCCGCTCCACCTTCGTTCTCTCTCTCACTCTTTCCTATCCTCTAATTCAAAACCAAGCTTCATGCAAAAGCCACCAGCGCACATGGGTTCCATTTCCTCACGTTCCACTTAGCCCATGGTGAGCTGGTTTCTGCCCCATCGCCCAGCTTGCCAGTAATCTCCATTGGGTCGCTTCAGTCATTGTCTTGGCACATAATTGACTTTAAAGAAATGTTTGTGTAAAATATGTAAACAAACAAATGAATACGGAAAATCTTCTACGAAAAACTCAGCTTATTTCTCCCCACTCTGTTCCCCATCCCTCTAACAGCTTACCTCTGGCGATCCCCCCAATCAGCACCCCCCATCACAGTTCCTCAGCCTAAGGTCCCAGGACACCAGTGTGGAATCTCATGCCCCGCCCCCCACCGGACCTGCTAAGGACACTTCTCCAGGTGGAGTCTGGTCTCTGCAGTGTCAGCTGCTGGAGGGGAAAGCCGGGCACGCGGCAGTCAGAGGACCAGGGCTCCGTACCTGCCCTCCCGCTGATGTTTATGATTCAGGGCTCTCCTTGTAAACGATTCCATTTAAAACTGTAAAAAGGGATTGTGCCTTTGAAAACATTCTCAGATAGGAAGGAAAACTAAGCGTTCTCTTTGGCATTCAGTAATGCTTGTGGAACTTCATCGATTCTTACTGTTTGCTTGCAGCACTGACCCCTTCCACGAAGGCTGCCGTGAAGGTTGCCACAGCAGAACAACGGCAGGAGCAATCACATCCGTGCGCCCCGATCAGCTCACGTGGGGGAACTGACATCTTGGAGACTGATGATCTGTGTTCTCTGCTCCCACTTTTTGGGACAAGAAAATCTTATTTAGAAGGCGGAATTGCTTCTCAGACAAATGCAGATGAGGGAATACTTTCCCCCTTATGTGAAAATGCTCAATGATTTTCATTCCACGTAATTCATAACTCTAATACTTCCTGCTTCTCTGTTGTATTGCTGCTCACACACCACTTCCTGAACGTTAGCACAGTTTAACGACAATACAGAGAAGTGGGCGGGTGATGCATTCTATGCATCATTCCTTCCACAGATTCCTAACAGGTGCCTGCTCTGCGCCTGACACCAGCCTGGGTACCATGGGAACACAGAAGAGGGTCTGACATGGAGGCTGCTGCCCTCCCATACCTTGCAGGCGGATGGACGAGATAAGCCGTAGGCACACCATCTAGAACAAACTAGAAGGTACCAATGGCCTTGACACCCAACTGTAAATGCCCTGAAGGCAAGAACCTGCTCTTTTGTATCTCTGCACCAAGCCCAGGGTCTAGGCGGAGCCAACGTTCACTTCACGTGGTTAAATGAATAGTAAGCATCAAGTACTTTGGAAATTTGGAGTTGGGCTGGGATTGGGGGGTGGATCACTTCCTGCTTGGGGTGGGTCAGTGGACTGGGGCTTCCTGAACAAGAAAATGTTTGGACCCAGCAGCTCCTACTGATCTGTAGAATTTCACAAGACATCTTTGTTCAAACCCTTACAGATTGACTGTAAATTCATGGAAAAGATGTTAGAACGTCAACCTGTGTAGCTTACCGCTTGTATTTTGGTGAAAGGCATATTTTCCCCAAGTGCCCACTTGCATTCCATGTTCTCTAACTTAGTATTAGTTTCCAAGACTTTTCTCTTGTGTTATTTTTGTGTTTGATTGTTTTTGCTCTATTTTCTCTTAAGAAAAAAGCAATGCCATCTCGTAAACAACTTGGAAAGTAGAGACAAGTTTGAAGAATTAGGGGGAAAGTCACCCATCATCCCATGACAGGCAACCATGGTTATTATTTTTGGCATATTTCTTTACAGCATTTATATATGTGTGTGTGTTTAACATTGATAAGCACTATTAAAAACACAGTTTAGAGTACTTTCCACTGTCAGTAAAACTCTTCAACAGCTTTCTAAAGCACTGTGCCATGAAACACTGTTGCTCATGCTATAACTTATATTTTCATCATGTTCGACATGTGGCTTGTTCCAATTTTACATTAATAGAAATAAAGCTGAAATGAAATCTTTATAAAGTGTGGCCCACATTTTGGGTTACTTGCTTAGAATAGGTTCCTCAAAAGGAAATTATGGAATCAGTGGAAGCAAACATTTGAAGGATCCTAATTAGATACATATTACCAAATGGCTTTCTAGAGGGTTGGCCTCGGTGTACCCTGCTCCCAGAGGGTTTGATGCTGTCTACGCTCCTGTTCACCAGGTCCACGCACCTGTTCTCGTGACGGACTGCAGCAGAACAAACGCTCCCCAAAGCGAGCAGCTTAAAGTTACAGGCATTTCGTTCTCTCTCACAATTTTGTGGGTCAGGACTTCAGGCAGGGCTCAGCCGGCTGGTTCTTCTGCCCCGAGGGGCACTGACTGGGGTTTCTTGGGGGTTCGGCTGGCAGCTGGTCTGGTCTGGAGGGTCCAGGATGGCTTCATCCTGGCTCCATCAAATCCCTTCCCTCTCCAGGTGGTCCCGGGACGTCCTCACACGGTCTGTCCAGCAGGCTCATCAGACGTGTTCCGGGGTGGCTCGGGGTGCACAAGTGAGCCAGTGTTCCCCGAGGAAGGAAGTGGAAGCTGCCCATCTCTGAAGGCACAGTGTCACTTCTGCCATATTCTGTTGTCAAAACAGTCACATAGCCCACCCAGCCTCCAGGGAGGGGACCAAGGCATTATGTCCCAGCGGAAGGAACGTGAAACATTTGTAGACACTTCTCATTCACCACAAGAGCATTGAGTATTAGTGTAAGAAATATTTATTTGGTTGCCAATACGAAAGATAAGATATGGTTAGATAAGAAAGTTGCTTTCCTTATAATTTATTCATTCCAAAAAGTCCTCAACTTTTTCATATAATTATTGCCCCTTGAATTTTCCACCTGTGAGTTGTTTGCTCCTGCCCTTGGGTCTCTGCTAGCTTTGCCACATACAGCCTCCAGGTGGTGGGTGGGCTTGTAAGCTCTCCAAGCCTCCGCTTCTTCATCTGCAGAATGGGGGTGATAACGTTATCCAGCTGAGCACCTGTGAGCGTTGCTGGGATTTTCAAGGAGAGGAAGAATCTAGAGAGTCTAACACCGTGCCTGACCCGTGACAAACGCAATACACGCTAGCAACTATTGCTAATCGTATCATTCGTTCGGAGTCTTGTCGTAACACTCAGGTGCCAGACTGAGGCCGTGCAGATGGAGAGATGCAGGGCCGCTGGGGGCACCGAGTGGCTTCAGACGGAGGCAAAGCCAGGCATCTTCTGTGTTCTGCACGGTGCCAGTTTACAGCCCTAATTCCTGGCACCTCTGCACAAGGGCAGGGAGCTGACGGCTTGTGAGTGGGCACAGTGCCATGCTACGAGGTGGAAATGAGGACGGGCAGCCAGGGGAACATGTATGTGTCCTGCCGTGTTTGGTAAACAAACCGTTCCCAGCCGGGGAACATGGCAGCAGCTGTCAATCCTGCTCTACAAATCCTGCTAATAGGAAACACGCAGTCATCAATCCAGCTCTGGGAAAAATTGCCTTTCAAACTTTTTTTTTTAAAGAAACAGTATAGTACACCCAGCAAATACAGAGAAGTTGATTTATGTCTCATCCATCAAACTGAAATAAATGTTTTTCCATGGAAACGAGACCAGCACTTTGAGACTCGAGGTAGTAAATTCATTTGCTGAGCACTGACTGAGGGGTACTCACATTCGTCGCTTCCCCCTCTTGTCTGAAGGTGACACTCGGCACCCGGCCACCAGCGGCACTGGGGTTTTAGTGGCTTTTCCTCCCTGTTAGTGATGGTGGGTTGTGTCCTGCCAGGCTCACACTCCCTTCCTGATTTGAGCCCAGTAGTGCCTGGCCAAGCCGGTAGGCTCTCAGGTGATGTTCTGGACCATGAGTAGGTCAAACCATGGCCTTGCCAGCCGTGGGCACGTCAGCATGTTTTAGGTGGCTGATGGGCCCGGACGGAAGACAGGCGGGTGTGGGGTGCAGCAGGGAGGGAGAGGCAGGCGATGAGGACTCAGAATGCAAGGGCTCCCCCATCACCTACCAATCACGTGACATAGGCTTCTTGAGTCTCAGTTTCCACATCTGCTGAATGGGGATACAGAGGCCTGCCCTGCCTACTTCCCAAGAATGTGAAGCCGCACAAAACAAAAACCTTATTACCACGCGAGATGTAAGCACAACTGAAGCAAGCACATATATTCTTTCTGTATTGTTCTTTAAAAAGACCTTCACCCTACTGTAGATTTCATTCTCCAACAGCTTTGGAAGGGTTTAATAAATATTGTTTTTCCATTTCATAGAGTAGAAAACTAAGGTGCATTGAGTTTCACTTGCCAGGCCCTAGAGGACAGCCCAAGCCTCCCACCCTCCACGATTCCCACCGGATCACCTTGTCTTCAGGCCGAACAGGGATACCGGACATGTTCCCAGGGCCCTGTTTCCATGCCCCGGTGCGTCAGTTCCGGCTGGGCGGCAGTGAATTGGGACTGGATGCTCACCTGGAGAAGCTCACAGACACCCAACCCTCATCTCTCAGTCCGTGGAACGCTGGATGGGGAGGACTGGGTCATTGGGAGCAACTCCGTTGGGCAGTAGGACAGGAATCTTGGAAAGGCAAATGCTCTGCTTTGAAGAGGCCAGACTTGTCAGTCAGGTAGAACTGGGTTTTAGTCTCTCTACTTACTGGCTGAGTAAGTTACTGCATTTCTGTGTCTCGGTTGCCTCAAAAATCGGGGACCGTGAATCATGCAGTGTGTGGCCGGCGGGGGACCAAATCATGCGCAGTGTGCAGAGTATCAGGCCTAGTGCCCGGCACCACGTAGGTGAACATGTTTTCTACCTTCTTTCCTTAATATCTTTCTTATCTTTCACTTTTTCTTCCTTCCCTAGGGGTCTTGGAAATACGTCGGAGATGAAGCAGACATACTTGACCTTGGAGATTTCCTGAGCAGATCGTGTTCTGCAGGTATGCTGAGATAATGCTAATGAGCATAGGGCTCGGAAGGAGCCAGCCTAGTTTCTGGGGACGGAGACAAAGCAAGGGGGAGGTGGTTGTTCATATAGTGCAACCCGTTGCTGTCGAGTATTCCTCGGTACTTGGTGCACAGCTCCTCACGTGCTGGGGAGCAAAGTACTGCAGAAACCCTGCACGCTCCTCCCACCTTTTCCAGGATAACTGTGTAGGATCTGATAACAGATTCCAGTCTCCTTCGACGAATGGCAGAGGAAACCCAAATTATAATCTCTAGAAACACTTCTGGAAACTCCTTTTCCTTCTTTCTTTTCTCCTCTGGTCCTTATGCAATTCCTGTAGGGACTCTTAGACTCGAGACATTTCACTCTCAAAATTCTGCTTCCACGCAGAGGCTGCCCTTCCGCCGTGGCTTTTAAGTCCTTTCCTTCTGTTGATCCCCCTCCCCTCTGCCCCTTCTAGCCCCGTACCCCTCTAATCATTTTCCTAGGTCCGTATCTCAAAAGTCTGGCAGCATGTGGGGAAAGGAAGCTATCTCCTTCAAGGACAGAAGAGGAAGAGAGGATGAGCCTGAGAGATGCTGGGGGGCAGGGGACGGGGGGGGCGCTGTGCATGAATATCTCATTCCCACTGCACCTGCCTGTGGACCAGTGAAGCTCCCTAGCAAGTCTGGTGGGGAAAGCCGTGATGATGGAGTGCAGACAAGACAAGGAGTGTGAGCGGGTGTCCCCCGGTCTCTCCTAGCGTGACACGTGTGGGAATGGCATGCAAGGGTCCTGCTGGATGGTTTCTATTTCCCCACATCTCCTCACCCCCATCTCTCCATCAGGACCCTCCCCTGCTGTTGGCCTTTCAGTAGCATCCATCCTGAACCCAGAGGCTCCCTGGCTTCGTTGGGTCTATGCTGCTCCTTCTCATGCTCTCTGGGGCGTCACGCGCACCCCACCCCTCTCCCATGCCGTTTCCTCTGAGTTCAACACTGTTCCCTTCCCTGTCTTCATCCAGCCATGGCTGAATCGGCTCAGCTCCGGCTCCTCCGGGGAAGCCTTTCCGACCACCCTCTTCCGGCATGGTCAGGGAGTGGGGAGCCCCTTCTTCATAATGACTCTCATTCAGCAGACGCCTGTCGGCCGCCTCCTGTGTGTTGACCACATGCGGGCACTGGGGACACAAAGACAAACAAGACACGGTCTTGGCCTTCAGGAAGCTTACAGTCCCCTACAGGAGCAGTGAGGTCGGGGACACAGGACAGCGCCTGGAGTTGTCTTCGTCTACTTGCCTGTGTCCCCACTGTGCGCCCTGGAGTCCCGCGAAGGGCCCTAACTGCGTTTCTGGCACCCGGAGCACAGGTTCTAGCCCATACGGTCCTGTGCCCTCCGTGAACGCACGAGCGCGTGGGTGGGTGAACCCGTGGACTTGCCGCGAAGCTGGTGCGGGTCTGGGAGGCGCCACCGCCCGGGAGACTACCTTCACACTGACTGCCACAGTAAGAGCTCGCTGATGATCCCGTGGGGCAGATGTGTTGACGAAGCCATTTGGAGTTTGGAGGTCCTGAGCAAACACCGTGGCAGAGAAACAAAGGGAATTCCTGTGGTAACGCTTGCTTCCTGCTCACGTGCTCTTGTCTTGCAAGCCGGGGTCGCATGCCAGGTTCCTCCAGGGAAGTGTTCACGGCCGAGTGATTTATGAAGGCCGTGCTCCTGGAAACACAGGTGGGAGTGGCGGTGATTCCGGGAGCAATCTCAGTCCCAGCCTGATCCCACGGAAAGTTCTGCAGCCTGAGTTACACCTGCGATGACTTCTGATCCGTGTCCACTTCGCCACACGAAGGGATCCCAGAAAGCTGTTAACTCGGGATTCCAGGGCGTGTCCGTGCGGGAGTCTCCAGAAGAGACTGACACTCCAATCAGTCGAGTAAGAGATGTCTGCCCGGCCCAAGGCAGGTGGGCATTACCCAATTTGCAGAGCACCTGCGTAGAACAAAAAAGCAGAGGAAGGTGACTTCTGTCTGTGTGCGAGCTGGGGCATCGTCTCGGGTATCAGCACCCCAGGTTCTTGGGCTTCCAGACTTGGATGGGGACTTACACCATCAGTTCCCCCGGTTCTCAGGCCTTTGCACTCAGACCGAAATCCACCGCCAGCTTCCCTGGATCTTCCAGGACGTCGGGAAACTTTCTGGCCTCCGTAACCACATGAGCCAATTCCTAGAATGTATCTCCTCATATCTGCATCGGTAGCTATGCCATTGCTTCTGTTTCTCTGAGAGCCCCAATACGACCCCTCGAAGCTGAGCCCAGGGGAACAGGACCTCAAAAGCCCTTTGGGCCCAGTTGCCCCCAGATGGGCCTCTGAAGGAGCCCTGGTGCAGGGACCAGCCAGGAGAGACCAGGCCCAGGAAGCTGGAGGTCTGGGGGGAACATCTACACCTTGTGGGGACAGGAATACCCAAGAGCCCTGGGGGCGGGGGGCGGGGGAGGGCCTTGTTTCTATTCACCTTTGAAGTCTGTGTCTAACTGACAGATGCCAAGAGCCACCTCGGCAGGGGACTGTCCTACACAGTCTCTAGCTGGACGGTGAAGGTTGGTGCCACAGACATGGGCTGGACCCAAGGGTGGGCTCCTTGTCTAATTCTAAGAGGGGCTCTACCTGTGTTCTCAATTTCTTTGCTAAGGCTTTTATCCTGTTGTGTTAGGGGTGGGCAGGGGTGGTTCTGTTAATCCAAGAAGGCAGAAAAAGTTCTGCCTGAGGATCAGAGTGTGTCCTCAACTACCTGGCAAACAGGTGGAGATTATGAATGAGAAGGTCGTCACGGAGGCCTCAGGGCTGAGCACAGAGAGATCAGAGCACACTTTCCTTCCTTGTCTTGAGTTTATTTCTAGAAAGCATCGCTTTAAAAAAAAAAATCATTAAAAGCTATATTCGTGGATGCCACGACCACGATATTTGAGTAGGACATACCACGAGCACCTCACTCCCTGCTGTCCGCAGTTCTTAGGAGTGAAAGCATTTTCTCCAGAAAAATGAAGGCTAATGTTAGAAGTGCTTGGGGAATCACACCACTTAACTAATTTCCTAAGTGTTTCCAGCAACACAGCCTCAGTGGAAACTTTGGAGGGAAAGAGGGAGCCTTTCAAAGCCTTCATAAAAGGCAGCAGCACCCCCTCTGACACCGGGTGGAAGGGGGGACCACAAATAAAAGAGCGTCTCAAAACTCAAAAGGAGGAAAGGATCGCTGGAGGGCGTGGGGGGGCAGAGAACACATGAAAAAAGACATTATTCCCACTTTGCTGATTATAGAGCTCCACCAAATCCTCCCACGCCGGAAAGAACAAAGTACTCATTTCTAGCAACCCCAGAACAGAAGAAGGGGATATTGGCGGAATCCCTTCCTATTAAGGAGCAATTAAGGTATTAGGAGATTTCAGCGAAGTTCCAGCAGAACAGAGCCGTTCTCGTCCGTTACAAACCCCCTCTGAGTCCTTGACCAACTCCCGGGATACCGCGCTGCTCTGTTCCTCGCTCTTTTTCCGGCTGTTACGTTCGCCCATTCGCTCGACAAATATCTGTCAGGTGACTTCTATGCACAGGTCATGGAAAACGATTTTAAGGACCCACCGACATCTTGTGGAAGAAGCAATCGGATCTGGAGTTAGAAAAGCTGAGATTCAAGTCACCGCTGAGCCACGCACATGCTTTGTCACAGGCCTTTCAAGCTCCTGGTCTCAGGTTCCCCACCTGGAAAGTGAGCCTGTGACGATGCTTCATAGGGGGGGCGACGGGGCTCCGTAAAAGAAGTCCTTCGCAAAGGTAACCTTTCATTCTTTTTGTAACGTTCCCCGGACAGGAAGGGGCAACACAGTCCCTGGTTTGCCCGGAATGGTCCCAGGTGACACCTGGTGGCCCAGCCCCAACGCCCTGCTCCAGGCGCCCCCGTTTGGCAGACCGGTGACAGGATCCCCTCTTGGGAGCATCACCTGTGCAGGCGCAAGCGCGAGAGGAGCCCCGGAGCCCCAAGCTGATGGTTCCCTCGCAGCAGCACGTCTCCGTCCCTCGCTAGTGGTTGGCGGAAGCTCCTTCCCGCCGAGCCATCCCTGCTCTCTACGAAGGTGCAGCCAACTCAGCGGTGAACCTCAAATGCGTTCGCAGAAATCAGTACACCGCTGTGCATTTGCAACAGAGGGCTCTCAGAAAAAGAGAAAAATGTAATTTGTGGCGCCCCCGGCATGAAGGCAGACTGCGGGTGTGAGGGACTGGTGGTCTGCACAAAGGCCTTCGGTTCGTAAACTGAAGTACGCTGTTTCAAGGCCACGGTGCTGCTGACCTCTGCAACAAGCACAAAGCACTGGCCGAGGCTGGCGACAGCTGAAACCTGGGAGATCTGCGCCTTCCCACGTGGAATTAGGCTGCAGAGTGGTGGCCGAGTGGGAGAGCCTGCCGAGGGTTGGACCTCAGATTTTTAACTCTCAGCTCTTGCGCCCTTGGCCGTGTCCCTCAGTCTCTCCCTGCTGCTGTTTCCTGGGGGGCTGGTATGACTACAGCACCTCCTCGTCGTGCTGCCTTGAGGAGGAAGGCGGATGCGTGTGGAGAGTCTAACACGGCCCCGGACGCCGGGCACATCGTCCATCAGTTGTGGAAAAGCTCGTTCTCAATTCTGCTGCTCCCCACAGAGGGCTCGGTAGTGGTCACCAAGCATGTTCATGGTCAACGAGTACATGGCAGGAGTAAGGGGCCGGCCCCTGCTCGTACCTTCTCTCCCTTGGCCTTGCTTCTAGATCCTCTCGAGAACTCTCCAGAACTCAGACTTTCAAATGTGGTCAGTGAGTTTGCCTCCTGCCCGTGTGAGTTAGCCACTGCCATGATAACGCCGGGCCACAAACTGCCCTAAACCTCCGTGGCTTAAGACAACAATGATTTATTCTCACCGACGTGAAGGTCAGCTGGTGTCAACAATCCAGGCTGAGCTCTGCTTCAGACCGCTCTGGTTGGGGGGATTCTGGAGGTAACTCTGTGAGGACTCGTCTCTCATCCTCCTCCTGCAACCAGGGGCCTGCCCAGAGGATGCCCTTCTCCTGGCAATGGCAGGGGCCCCGGAGGGCCACGGGGAGCCCTCCAGGTCTCTCAAAGTCTAGGCTCAACACCCAGTCACTGCCACTTCTGCCCACGTAGCCCCACCCAAAGCAAATCACACGGCCAAGCCCAAAGCCAGGGCTCCCCAGAAAGGCCATGGCAAGATGTGATGGGAGAGACGACAAAGAACTAGGGCCAATTCACAACATCTCATCGTTCACAGAAAAGGATGAAACAAACAAATTCTGAGTACCTCTTTTGGACTAGGACATGTTTCAGCTTCAAGAAACCCTATGAACCCATTTCACAGATGAAGAGACTGAGGGCTAAGATCGAACCATCAGTTTTTGTTATATAACAAAGCACTCCCGAACCGTATCTATATCTGACCACCTCCATTTATATAGCTCACGATGTGCCTGTCAGCAGTTTGGGCTGGGCTAGTCAGACTCGCTGAGGCGAACTCAGCTGAGACCACGATGCCTCAGTGGTCAGCTGGCAGGCGGGCTGGAGGCTGGCGGCGGGGGGCGGGGAGGTTAAAATGGCCTCACCCACCTATGTGGTGGTTGGCTGGCCATTGACTGGGCGACAGAGATCCTGGGCTGTGTGTCTCTCCTCGCCCAGCAGCCTAGCCTAGGTTTGTTTATATCTGGATATCCTGCCTCGAAGGGCAGCAAGAGAGAAAGCCCCAATGTTCGGGCACATTTTTTGCCTTTGCTGGTGTGTTTGCTAATGTCCCAGGAGCCAAAGCAAGACATAAGGTCAACCCAGAGCTAGTGTGGGAGGGGATGATCCAAAGGGGTAGAGAGAGCAGGTGAAATACATGAAGACCGTTCTGGCCATCTACCACAAGTACCTGGCTCTGGGCACACAGTGACCACGTGGCAGACTTCCTTTTTGGGGACTTTGGGCTGACAGGCATGTGGTAAGCATAGCCTGCAAGACGTCTGTGTCCCTGATGTGTTCCAGACACACAGATCCCTTCCCACAATGGCCATGTAAACTTCCCGTCCTTGCTGGACTTTCTACTCATAGCTATCTCGAAGCCTCATGTCTCGGGCGTTCAATAAAATTAAGAAATAAATGTATTTCATGACCTTTGGAAAACTTTGGGACCTTTGGGATCACCATGAGGTGAATCTCTTAGTAGCAAAATTTACCTTCAGAAAAAGAAATCTTGCCCATGTGATTCTGGAGACTAGTTCTCCAAAAGCATTGTTATAAAAGGAAGTGGGGGGTTCTTTAGGTCCCTGCCCTCGTGCCCACGGTGGGGCACCCACCTGTCAGGCTATTTGCTGGGCCCGGTTTCTGAAGAAGTGCCTAGGATTCGCTAAGCGTGCCCGGGTCTTAGCATCTGAGCTTTTACTATGCAAATAGCCTCAAATGCTTCACCCATTTCGCATCATTTATCTGGAAAAGGGCAAAATCATTTTCCAAATTGGAGCAGACATGGAGGGGGGAAATGTGTTCGGTGTTATTGCAATTAGTCACGCTTTGGAATATCCTGGGGAAAGTCTACTCTTGAGTTATTATTGACATCGTGAAGTGGAGGAGGTTAAAAAGAAGTCTGCAGGCACCATTAATTAACCTCTCCATTATTTTTATTTCCCCGTGCATTTTTCTGACGGATAGAAGACCCCGGGTCAAACCCTGCTAGAGCCGCGGGCATCCCGGCAAATCACAGAGCCTGCTTTCCAGAGCCGGGGGGAATGGCTGGCAAGTTCTGCAATTGCAGCAGGCAGTCAGGCGGGCACAGATCCGGATCCCACATTGTTTGCGACCCGGTCCTCCCTCCTCCCGGTCCTCCCGGTCCTCCCAGTCCTCCAGAGGTCGCTCACATGCTCCTTCTCCAGGAAGCCTTCCCAGGACGGAGGTCCCCTTCCTCCACATCTCTCAGCCCTGTCTTAGTGCCTCTTTCTGGGTGGATGCTGGGGTACTGTGCCCAGATTCCGTCTCTGGGATGAAAGCATTCATCCCCCAGCTGCTCACAGCTGCAGCCCTCCCTGGCAGTTGCCTTAGGCCACAGGGAGTAGACTTAACTTGCCCAAGGTTAGACCCATCGGGGGAGCGTGCAGCCAGTGACCGGCCAGAGCAGGGACACCGAGCCCAGCCCGTTTCCCAAGATTTGGGCACATCTTGGCTTCAGAGCTCTTGGAGGATCAGCTGGGCCCATGCCCGTGGTACCTGCATCGTGGACCCACTTCTTCTGCTCAGTGCTCACTTCCCTACAGGCTCACCTCCCGATAACCCTCCCCCGTACACCTTCTGCGTGCGGCTCTCGCTCTCAGAGTCTGCTCTGGGGAACCTGAATTGAGACCCGCCATGGCACCTCGTGTCTTACTTTGTTTTCTAACTGGGTGCTCCGAGGCTGAACTCCCCATGATACTTATTTTTGTTAAATCTCGATGACTAAAAATGGAGTTACAGATTTAAAGTTGCTCGCGGTTTCCTCCTTAGCTAGGGATGGAGGCCGACCTTGTCCCTGAGAAAAGACTGCAGGTCTGTTTGTTTGGAGGTGGGATGGACTTTTCAGTGCCCTTGTCGTCATGCAGAGTAGAGCCCCCAGCCTGCTCTGGAATGGAGAGGTTGAGGCCACAACATGAGCAAACACTGTGTGCTCATGTTCAAGGCTGTCTCTCCAAGGCAAGGGGTTCCATCTCGTTCAGGAAACCAGGCAGGGAGGAGGGGTTTCTTTCCTGCTCTGGGCTGAGGGGAAGCACAGCTTTGAATCAGCTCTGCTAGAGGGATGAGATGAAAGCTGTCCCCTCACTCCTGGGAGCGGCCGTCTGGGATGGATGCCTAAGAAGAGAGCGAGCCAGAAGGGGACCCTGTGAAGGGCATGGCCAGTGGACTCTAGGAGATGGAAATTCTGGAATCTATTTTACAAGTTTCCTCATTCGGGGGAGCCTGGGGGGCTCACTCAGGTGGGCGTCCAGCTCTTGGTTTTGGCTCAGGTTGTGATCTCAGGGTCTTGGGATCAAACCCTGCGTCGGGCTCCATGCTCAGTGTGGATTCTGCTTGAGATTCCTTCCCTTTCCTGCTCCCTCCCCCTCTCCTCCCACCTCGCACATCAACACACATGCTCTCTCTCTCCCTCTCTAAACAAATAAATAAATAAGACAGTAAGTGTCTTCATTTCCACTACAGGCCCTGATGTTATCCCCAAGCCTCCATGGTCATGTAGATATTCGGGAAAGGCCTGTGTCCACACTTGGCATGTAGAAGATGAGTTCCAGCAGCCCAGACGACGAGAGCGACGTAAGGGAGGGGACGTGAGGTGATAAACTGTAATTCAGTCAGATTCATGGAAAGAAAGCATTCTTGAGAGACCCAGAAACACTGGGAGTGGGGGAGGGGGTTCTGAGGAAAACAGGGCTTGTTGGCTGAGTGTTGAAGGGCAGAGGCTCGGGGGGAGCTGTGTCTGTGGACTCTGGCTGATGGGCCATCTCCCTGCACCCCTCCTGGGAGAAAGGAGCTAGGAGAAAGGAATTAGTGGATTCCCTGAAGCCGAGAGTGCACTGGTGTGCACCGAAGGGCCAGTGACTCCTGGCCCATGGTCTATGGTGGGCAGAATTCTAAGATGACTCCCACTCCCCTGTAATCCCTTCCCTGGAAATCATGAGCCATCCCTCCTGCACTCATGGTACATGATGTGACAGAGGGATTTTGCAACTGTAACTAAGGCAACTTATCAGTTGACCCTAGATAGGGGTATTACCCAGGTGGGCCTAACATAATCAGAGACTTTGTCTGGTGGCAGAAAGAGAAATCAGAGGTGTCTGCAGCAGAAAAAGGATTCAGTGCATCACTGTTGACTTTGAAGGTGGAGAGGACCACATCCAAAACCTGGAGAGTGGCGTGTAGGAGCTGAGAGTGACTCTGGCCAACAGTCAGCAAGGGCGTGGGGACCTCAGTCCTACAACCACAAGGAACTGAACGCTGCCAACAGCCTCAATGAGCAGATTCTTCCCCAGAGCCTCCAGAGAAGAGCCCAGCCAGCTGACAACGTGGTTTCAGTCTTGTGAGGCCCTAGGCCGCGGCCCGCCAAGCCCAGTGGACGCGTACCTGTGGATCTGTGGGAGAACGGCTGTTGTTCGGAGTCACTGCGGTTGTGTTCATTTGTCGCACAGCAATAGAAGACTGATGGAGTCTTCTTTGAAAGCTCTTTGCAACAGATTTTGGGACACTGTGGACTGTGATGAATTCCTTCCTGTTCGTCTCAGCTGCACGACCCCCGAGCCTCAGTTCCCTGACCTATAACGCAATGGAGATAATGCCTATCTTTCAGGGCCGTCTCATTCACTGGTGTCTGGGTAGGGGGCTGCTCTTGGGCGGCGCCTCGATCATTCTGCACCTCAGCTGTTTCCTTGTTGAAAGGGCCTCATTAATACTTATCATATCATTGTTCTAAAGATCATATCAGACCAGATAGCGATGCCCTGCATGACATCGACCTCTCCTATTTTCACCACTAGCCTGAGCACAAACCACGCACTTCATGCACCCAACAACAGGCCATGAATGGCGATTTCCTGCAAGCCTATCATCAAGCCCTCTCATTTCTGGGTAGCGTAGGCCCCTCTTAATTGAGAAATCTATTGAATGTTTAAGAAAAATTGCCTAGATGTTATATTGTCCTTTTAAGGAGCCAAATATCTCAATGCGACATTTTATTTGCATCAAAAAACAAAAAACAAAAACAAGATCCCATGAAAGTTCCCCAGAAAAGATTTTGCCAGAAGTTGTCAGATCAGAAAGTATGTTGCCATCCGTCTTTTCCTTCAGATCCCCTCCCGTATGGTCCCGCAGGGAAAGCTCCTGATTGAGATTCAGGAGGCCAGTAAACGGGGAGCTGGAGCCCACACGTCCAAGCATGAAGAAGTCACGTGGCCAGGGGACGTGGCTGCTCCGGATGTAATCGTGTCCCATTGGAGCGCCAGTGATTCATGGGGGCCCTGATCACAGGCTCCACATTATCTAATAGATTTCTGAAGTTTTCCACCAAGCATTTTATTTTAAGTGACAGTTATTTCTATTAATGGGTGGGCCCTGTCAGTTTCCTGACCCCGGTCGGGAAGGATATTCTTCTGTTCCAATGGCAGTCATCATTTCTGTGAAGTGATGCGTGTAAAGGAGGCAGCCAGTGCAGGGCACCTCACTCGGGGCCGTCACTCAAGTTGACATCTCCATGTCGGAGCATTTTCTCCAAGTTTTCTCCATGTGACCTGCAAGTTAAAGATCAGGGGGCTCCCTTCATCCAAGCCATCCAGGTGCCAATCATCCTTACCTAAAAACGAAAGTTACAAACAAGCCGGGCTACTATTTATACTCTCCTGCCCGCCCATCTTCCCCCTGTCAATCTCGCCCTCTCATTACGGGTACGGGAGCCTCTTCTCCCACGCCGCGGCACACGTTGGCTGCTCCCGCTCCCCCGCTGTTTGTCTTCCCTCACCTTCTGTGATGTTTTGTAAAATAATCATGTCTGCCTGGCCTTCAGGCTTTCTCTGCCTAATAGAAGAAGGGGACGTTTTTCCTCTCCTGGGCTTTTCTTTGCCTTCTCTTGCCTCCCTCCCTCCCTCGTTCCATCCTTCCTCTTTTCCTCCTCCTTTCCTTCCCCTGGGTTCTCTTCCTCTTCCTTTTTCGTTGTCCCTCCTTTATCCCCTTCCTGTCCCTGAGGGCTTCCCACGAGGAAGTTAAGCTCTGACTCTGCCCTGCGCAGCTCCCTTCCCTTGGACCTGTGGCTGCCAGCCGGCACACCCCGCCCCAGACCCCTTCCCAGCCTCCACCCTGGACCCGGGTCCCGCCTGATGTCCTTCCTCCGCCCCCACCGAGCCACCACTTCTAACCTCCTCACTGCCCTCATAAGGAGATGCCTCTCCCCGCCATCAGCCCCTCCTCTCCATGTAGGGTCTTTGCCTCTCTTCGGCCTCCACGGGGGATCTTTCTTGGCTCCCCCTGGCAAAAGCACCGCTCTGAGTAAAGGCCTTGTTCACTCATTCAACAACTTCTCATCGAGCACCTTCTACCTACCAGGCTCTGTTAATGAGACCACAGCCTGCAGGACATTTGAAGCCCCACAGGGAAACGCACACCGAGCTAATGTCTACCAAAAGTCGTCATCACGATGGCCACGCCTGGCGCAAAGTAAGTCTGTCATCGATCAACACACGTCCTGTGCGCTCGCTTCCTGGTAAGGACCCCAGGCACCGATGGGCACTCACTGCTGCTGCTCCTGGAAAAACACAGTCTCCTTTCGAGAACGTCCAGCCCCTGAGGATGGCAGGCAGGCTCCTCCTCATGGGTGGGAATGGCCTTCCGGTCTTCTTGCACTCCTCAGGAACTGGGGTGGGGAAGACCACCGGGTTGTGGGGAAGACCCCCTCCCTGGGGAGGGGGCGCGGGCCTGTGCGCTGGCACATCTAGGTGTTTTGAGCGGCCCCTAGTGCGTTCTCAAGTGTTTTGCTCTCGAATGAGGCACGAGCGCATTTTCTCAGCCTTCCCTTCCACACGGGACCGCTGCCTCCCCCCAGCACTTGCTCACTTGCCGTTTGCGTCCGCACGGGGCGAAACTCAACTGTGAACTTGAAAACACAGTGTGTGCACTGAGCTGTGAGAGCCCAGAGGCGCCTGTACTGTGATAGAATGCAGAAAAACTGTGAGTCTTCACAGGCACTAAAAGAGTGAACAAAGAGAAGAAATTCATTAACTAGCATCCTCAGCCTCCGTTTTCCCTTGTGTCATGTGGGATAAGCCGTAGCACAGAGAGATTTCCAAAGCATTGCACGCACTGTTTGCCCCAATAAATGTCCATCCACTTTCCCTGATATACGCCGTTTAGAAGTCCCAATCGTGGGGGCGCCTGGGGAGGCAGTCTGTTGAGCGTCCGACTCTTGATCTCAGGGTTGTGAGATCGAGCCCCGCATTGGGCTCCACACTTGGAGTGGAGCCTGCTTGAGATTCTCCCTCTCCCTCTGCCTCTCCCCCACACCCCGCTCGTGCATGTCTCTCTCTCTTAAAAAAAAAAAAAGTGTAGATTTTGTGAACCTAGCACGAGCACGAACAAGTGTGGGAAACTATACAATAAGCGTCAGTGTTCGAGGCGATGGGCTCTGGAGGCCCCCGCCAGCAGCGGGATCTGCACAGATCTCCACCTTGGAACAGGGAAGGACAATGTGGGGAGGGCAGGCACCTGTTTCTGCTTCCTGCTTCACTGTTGATCGTCACATGAAAGGAGGGGAACGGGGGGTCAACTGAGGAACTTGGCTGACCTGGAGAGACTGGGCCCCGCTGCGGGAAACCGAGGTCTGCTCTTTGCAAACCAGCCAGACGCCTTCTGCACAGACACTGGCAAACGAGAAGTCGTGACAACCTCATGAGCCTTTCCTCGAGATGCTCCTCCTTGTCATTGCAGAAAGTTCACGTCTGCGCAGAACTGAACTGAGTCACACGTTGCTAATCTGACGAGGTGCCATTGGGAATTCGAATACTTCACCCAGAGGACTGGCTTGAGGATAGGAGGAGTTAAAAAAAAAAAGAACAAAAACTACTGTTCACTTTTAAACTAAAACAGCAACTAGAAGTCAGACAATTAAGCAGGGAAACCATGCACAAATGTCACACACAGAGGGGATCAAAGGAAACTTCGATCTCTGATAAAGATCAAGAGGGACAACTCAGATTTTTATGGCATCTGCTGACAGAGGGCTGAAGTGGAAAAAAACAACACCTAGTAACTTGATTTCTCAATATGCTGCAGAGATCAAAGGCTAGCCTCGAAAGTGAAATACCACAAGAAATGGCTCACCCTTTATTTTTATTATTATTTTGGGGGGTAACTTGTATTTTAGACCCATAACTCAAGGTTTGGAGACTTATGAGCCAGTGTCGGGAGAGGTCAGTCAGCTGGCTGAACAGTGAGGGATATATTGCACTTGGAACTTATTCTCCTATCTTCTCGGCCTGCCCCTCCCTAATGAAGAAGGTGATACGAGATCTCTGTAAATTATATGGTAGAACCCTCTGATGTCCCAGAACACTGCCTTTCCTGAGCTGGATGCTATGTGATTCTGTGCGCATGTGTCACATATATTCCATCGTTATTACTTTCTGGCATTTTAGCCTCCCGTAATATATCCACATCCTCTGGACTTTGCTCCCTCCAACTCGCTCTTCAACATCATCGTTATCACCTTTGAAGTCTGGTCTTCCTTGAGTTGCCTGTGGTTACATCCGTATCCACAGCACTGAAAACACTGATCTGTCCAAATGCGTTGGTATCTGACAGCAGGTAAATAAAACATCCGGCTGTGTGACTCCTTCCGTTTTCATCTGGAACTTCGGCATGATGCAGAGATCTCTTGGATGAAGGCTAGCCTATTCTTTCAATTTTCCACATTTGGTTATCATTATATTGTTATTTATTGTTATTTTTGTATAATTTCCCGATTCATATAGGTAGCCAGCCACAGGCACGATAATGTGGTTAATATTTTACACAAACAATTATCCTTCAAATGTAAGTTAGTAAATGGATTACGAATGAATCCAAGAAAATTTTGGCAAATATCCCCGAGAAGCTGTGTTGGGACTAAAGCCATGGTAACACAGCAGCGTATTCTGGCTAGGGGATCGATCGTGTGTTTGAGAAGCTTAATAAAACATTAAGAGTGTTGATACTGCTGATTCTAGGAAGGTAGACAGAGAAGTTTAATCAGGTATCAGGCAGGTAACTAGACAATGTAAACAAAATAGACCAGAAATACATGTCCTATAATCAATATTATTTGCATCTCTCCAGCTGAGAATTACACACATCAGGATAATGCTCAGATTATTGTAGTGTGTTAGAGGAACCTGAGGAGCCAAAACGTGCCACCTCCTGTCGCTAAGTTCCTGGAAATTGTGGTCCAGACTCTCACGGGCAGCCCGGAGCAATCTTCTCCCTCTTGGATGCCGGAAATGCCCCGTGTGCAAAACGGTGTGTCCGCCCAAACTCATGCATCCAAAATCCCTCTGGATGTTTTAGAAATCCAGATGCCCCCATGGGTCTTCCTCACTGTGGCTTGTGCTAAAAGAGCTGTGTTCTTTTCTTAGTTACTTTATATTACAGGAAATTTCAAGCATTTACTAAAATGGGCAGCATGAGGAATCCCAGCATACCCATCAGCTTCCATTATTGGCAACCTTTCACCAATCTTACGGCTGATTTTTTCTATTGTGGTAAAAAAAAAAAATAAATAAAACCACATATAACATAAAATTTACCATCTTCACTCTTTTGAAGTGTGCAGTTCAGTGGTAAATATATTCACATTGTTGTAAAACAGATTTCCCAAACTTTTTCATCTTGTAAATCTGAAGCCTTACACCCACTGAACAATTTCCCTTTCCCCCAGAAACCACCATTCCATTTTCTGTCTTTGAATTTTACTACCTTATGTATTTTTTTTAGATTTTATTTAGTTATTTGTCAGAGAGAGAGAGCACATGAGCAGGGGGAGAGGCAGGCAGAAGGAGAAGCAGGATCCTTGCTGAGCAGGGACCCCGAGGCGGGGCTCAATCCCAGGACCTGGAGATCATGACCTGAGCCAAAGGCAGACGCTTAACTGACTGAGCCACCCAGGCGCCCCTGAATTTTACTACTTTATGTACCTCATGCTAATGGAATCAGCCACATAGTATTTGTCCTTCTGTGACTAGCTTATTTCATTTAGCAGAACATCCTCAAGGCTTAGCGCATTCTATAGGATGTGACCAGATTTCTGTCCCTTTCAAGCCTGAATAATAATAATAATAATAATAATAATATTCCATTGTGTGGATGGAACACCTTTGGTTTATCCATTCATCTGTGGATGAACATTTGGGTTGCTTCCACCTTTTGGCAATTGTGAAGAGTGCTGCTGTGAACATGGGTGTCCAAATACCCGGGTGCCCAAAATCCTGATTTCAATTCTTTCGGATATAGCCCAGAAGTGGGATTGCTGGATCACGTGGCAGTTCTGTTTTCAACTTTTTGTGGCATTTCCCCAGCAGTTGCATCATGTTTACCATCACGCCAACAGTGTGCAAGGGTTCTAATATCTTTCCATCCCCACCAACACTTGTTATTTTGTTCTTTGGTGTTTTGATAGTGGCCATACTGATGGGTGTGGGGTGATATCCCATCGTGGTTTTGATTCACATTTCCCTGATGAGGAGAGATGTTGAGCTGCTTCTCGTGTGCCTATTGGCCATTTGTACATCATCTTTGGAGAATTGCCAATCAGGTCCTGCACCCATTTTCTTTTAATTGAGTTGTTTGATTTTTGTTGTTGTTGCTGAGTTGTGATTCCCTCTTAAGTAGAGACATAAGGTTTCATGTTTTGTTTTTCATCATAAAAACTGTACAAGAAAAAGTGTGACTAGACTATGAAAATGAAGATCCAGATAACTGTACAGAGGTAGTTTCCAATACAAGCCAGATAGTGTTAGTAGGTTACTTTGAACTTTCCATACGGCTAGTGGGAGTCATATTCAGCCATCAAACACATACTGGCATCCGTCTGAGCCAGTCTTCCTAAAGATGAGATATGAGTGTGTAAAAGGCCTGGCCTCTGCTTCCAAAGAGCTTGCAACAACTCGGAGAAAGGCAAATTTTTGTCTGATATATTTTAACAGCTTTACTGAGATATACCTCAGTTCAGATACACAGTATAAAATTCAATGGGGGGTTGTATGTTCATTTTTGAGGTTATGATAAGATCTATGCAACATGAAATTTGCTAATTTAACCATTTTTTTGTAGAGATTTTATTTATTTATTTGAGAGAGAGAGTACAAATGGGGCGAGGGGCAGAGGGAGAAGCAGACTCCCCGCTGAGCAGAGAGCCTGACCTGGGGCTCGATCCCAGGACTCCGGGATCATGACCTGAGCCGAAGGCAGACACCTAACCAACTGAGCCATCCAGGCGCCCCTAATTTAACCACTTTTAAGTACACACTGGGGCCTTGTGCTATGCACTCCACAGACTGGCCAGCAATCTTCCAAGTGATCAGGCTTCTTCCATGACCTCAGGCTGGATAGTCGAGCGCTCTCCTCGAGTTGCTCATGAGAGATGGCAAATACATCAGCCCTTATTTCTGCCTGAAGTAGTCCCCCAGTTAAAGGCTAAATATTAGAGAGAAGCCGGTGGGGCATCTAAACATAGCCTTCCTTCGCTTAGCGCCTAATCCCCAATCCGTGGAATGAAGGTTTTTTAGTTAAATAATTATTTGATTTTTTTTTTGCCAGATTATTCATTCATATGATTCAAACACTGAAAAAATCCCAAAATGATGTTAATTTCCCCTTCTCTCCCAACAGGGGACCAGGATTACTAGATTTTTGTTTGTGTTTTTATTTTCTTTTTCCGTCCAGAGACTTTAAAGCACTTAGAGGCTAATACAAATATATCTTCTCCTGCTACCTTAATCACAGATGGTAGCATATACATTGTTCTGAATCTTGCATTTTTCACTTAACAACATATTTGGAGAGCTTTTGTGATGAGTTTTTGAGCATCACAAATACTAAGAGATCAAGACTTCTGATGGGAGTAATTTCGCAACATATTTGGTTATTACTTGATGACTAGGGTGTGAATCATCCATAATCAGTGTCTACCAGAGCGCACCAGAGTTCTCAGCCTGAATTACCTGGCTCATTTGGGTGGCAGGAGACCCCATTTCTATCTGAATCGCCCAGGGAACTGTGGTTGACTAGAGTGGGTCTAAAAATACGTGGCCCTTTCCCATTTCCCATCAGGGACATACACTGTCATATTTTGAGCCCAACCGATTTTAAAAATCAGCATTGCTGGGCGGTGGCTTGAATCGATTCACTGACACTTCAAATGGGAGGCAGTGGCTCAGAAAGATGAGAAATGGCTATGTGGGAGCCATTTTATAGTCCTGAGCCCCCACGGAACACTCTGAAGAGTAAACAGAGAGCACCTAAAAGGCGAAACCCATTCACCAGAACGCGAGGTTTGGCAGACCCTGAATCGGAGCTCTGCTCCTCCAAGCAAAAGGGCACCATTAATCAAAAGGGAAAGAGGGCCCCTTGCAAGAGTGGTATGTGTTGTGGGAAACTGGACGCAACTTGAAAATTCACCTCGTCACCGCAGGCAGGCTCTTCCTGAGCAGAGATCTTGCTTATCAGCCAGAGAGCTCAGGACGCACGGCGAAGGTGGATGGAATGAATTGCATCAGAGGAAACGATGGGGTGTAGAAAGGGGTTACTGAGTAATAAAAGGGATTAACCTTAAATTATCTCAATTGATGAAATTTTCCTTCTGACCTTATGGAGGGAAATAAAACAAGATGAGAAAATGGGAAGATTTCTTTCTGGCTAGAATATTCCATCTCTATGCCTCTGCGGTAATGTTCACCGTCACATCGGATTACCCTCCTCTTGCTAAATTATCATCCAGGCCTCGTTCCTTCCCCCCTTCATTCGTTCATTACAAATCCTTCAAAATAGGTACTTCCAGAAGCATCCATCTCCTTCTCAGTCCTGATGGAATGGGCAGGCCTCATACTGGTGTGTGTGCCCCAGTCCCGCAAGGACGCCGCTCCCCCATCTCTCTCCGTCTCTGGGGAAAGAAGCCTGTTGCCTCATTCTGCCGTCCTGCCCGCCCCTCCCTCCCTTCCTCTGGCACCTTCAAGAATTCACGGAATTTTAATATCTTCCCCAGATGTCCCACGCTGGTGCCAATACAATGTTTTAAAAATAATCTATATTTTATTTCATTAATTCCGTCCACAGATTTATGACTTCACATTTCATCATTAGCACAAACGTGTGGGCTTTGAACCAGAGGAAGCAAGTCGAATCGCTGGAAAGGGCCTTCTTGCAACAATGACCCTTCGACCCCGAGGAAGAGAAGCTGGTGGCGGGGTCTGGTGCCCGCTCGCCCCTGGGGGGACTGTGGGTGCCACCTGCCCCAGCAGCCAGGGCCGGGCTGGAGGGAGGAGAACACTGGGGCTTGGGAGCGCATTGTTTTGGAGAAGGATAACGTGGCAGGAGCTTGTTATTTAATAACTAGCTGCCTTCTGAGCGGGAGGGTTAATCACTACCCTTAAGTAGTGATCACTCCAGGTGAGGAGATGAGCGCAGCTTCACGTTCCGAAAGTTTGGAAGTCAAAAAGCAAATGGCTGCTGCAGGCAGAGCTTGACGAGAAGGCTGCTCTCGGTTCCCACTGTGTGCGACTCTGGGGCTGTGCTTTTGGGTTGTGGGGTTTTTTTGTAATGGAAATTAAGATAAAACAACTTGATGCTGGCACCTGGCCCTTTCTGGTTTTACCTATCATCATGTTTGAACGTTTTTACAAGGAGCCCATGTAATTTTTGTAATTAGAAAAAGCAATTGGCGTTCTTTAAAACAAAAGGCAACAATGGGCTTTTTTCACACTCCTTTTTTTGCCCCGCTCTGTCTTCCGCGGATGGCAGTCGCGGCCCAGGGTTCAAGGCTGTTTATCCAGTCGTGGTAGACAACAGCAGATTTTCGCTTTTGCTTTCTGACTCTGAGAAATGAGATCCACGAAGACCGAAGACCGTTTCCAAGGAAGACAGCACACTGGAAAACGACAAAGAAGATGGAGAGGGAAATGGTCATCATTTCTGTCCTGCCAGGTGTGTCTCCTGCTTGTCCGTCAGCTCCTCAAGCCATTCCCAGCCACGGTGCCGGGGGCAGCTCAGACATCTGGATGGTGATCCGGAGCGACTGGGCTTTAGGAAGCGCTGAGTTCAGCCGCCACTGGCTCTGCGACCCACCGCCCAGCCTTGCCTGCAGTTCGAGTCACCTGGGGAGCTTTACAAGACTGAGCTCAGAGTCTCCAACGCCTCGAAGGTGAGGGCTCTGCGTACAGGCAGATGACGGCATTGTGCGGCCAAAGTCAAGAACCTTCCCTCTCCTCTCAGCTCCGCCTCCTGCTTCAGTCAAAGCCTCCCCTTGTCCAGTGTGGTCCATGGAGCAGAGCATCGGCAGCATCTGGGAGCTCAGGAGAAATGCAGAATCCCAGGCCCCAACCCAGAGCTTCTGAACCAGATCATGCACTTTAAGCAGACCCCCAGACGTGTGGTGTGCGTGTTAACTGTAAGGAGCACTGGCCTTGGCCTCGGTCAGGATCTCTTGCTCGGACTCCTCCACTGTCTCCCGGGGGCTGCTTTTCTCTATTCTCCACCATTTTGAGGGCATCTCCACACTATCAAAGGGGTTCAGAACAAGCCACTATAAAATCATCTTGAGCTGAAGGCATTTGAGTTCCTGAAATCTCTTCTCTGTCTGAAAGCGGAGCCTCCCAAAAGAACTCAGTGGGCACACACCCCTCCCCGGCTCACCTCTAATCTTCTCGGACCCCAACAGACTTTGGCACCTGAATATCACATCTCCCATCTATCCTCTTAAAGGGCCATTTCCCTCCAAGATGTCACTGGCTTTTCCATCAGTACCCTCTCTCCCGTCTCCTGAGAAGGCATCCGTTCCCCCAGGAGTGACCCCCTGCCTTCCCCATCCCCTACTGGATGGGACAGAAGCCCAGAGTCTGACCACTTCCTGACTCAACGGCCTTCGAGAACTCCCGTGCTGTTGTGTCTTTTAATCTGGTTTCCTCTCCTGCTAGTCTGTCTTCTGTCGGTTTAATTTGCAGGTCCCCAGCACTGCTCTGAGAAGGCGTCAGAGAGGTTTCCCTCCCCCACGTGACGCACTTGATCGCGTCAGGCTGGTGCCTATAGGATGAAGCACCAACTCCCTCCCAGGCGACAAGGCCCTCGGCACCTGGTGCCAGACCCCTCCGGAGGGGTTGTGTCCCTGGCTCCCTGGAGCCCTGTCCTCCCGCCGTGTGGACACCCAGACATCACAGCCTTTGTCAGTCTGTGTGTGCACAGACTGTAGCCTCTAAATGGTCTTTCTTCCTCTTCTCTCCCTGGCGCTCTCACGCTCTTTAGGAGTAGCCCCACCGGTGCCCCGTCTGCACACCTTTCAAGTTTTCTTCCCCGCAAGGACTCTCAATGCCCCTAGTCTGTGACTCCAGCGCCTGGCACAGAACCTCGTACATGGGAGCTACTCAAGAAGTAGTTTAGTTTGGGGGCGCCCGGCTGGCTCAGCAGGTAGAGTGTGAGACTCTTGATTTGGAGGTTGTAGGTTCAATTCCCACCATGGGTACAGAGATTACTTAGAAATAAAATCTTAAAAAAGAGTTTTGTTTGGATCAATGGATAGAAGGCCTTAGTTCTGGGTTCTGGACTTCTGAGGGCTCTGCACGTCACAACCCCCCCCACACACACACACACAGTGATAGCTCAGAGAACACGCAGGTGCCGCTGTCCTGGGGGGATCTGACCGGTGATGCTGGTAGAGCACCCCTCGAGCCCCAAACATTTGCTCAGCTGAACACAGCTCAGGCTCTAGGGAAACGCTTCTCTACGTCTCTTGCCTTATGTCCTCGAAATAAAAAGTACCTGAGCCCAAATGCCATGAAGGCTTGTGGGTTGTGCCTCTGGATGTCAGAAATAGACACAGCTTCAAAATTGGGGAGGATCTGAGCAGCAGAAGTGCTTAGGTAAGATAAATGACTAATTAATTCCCTTGTCAAATCCATCCTCCCAGAGAGGATGAGCACAAGAGATTCTCGCATAGTGAAGCATTCTTTGTGATACTGGAGTCCATTTTCTTGCTTCTCTTTGTATTCCAATTTGTGGCCCAGATGTACTAAAGAACACTTAGCAGTAGGTAAATAATTCTTATTGCTCTTAAATTTGCATACATGTGGATCTAGATATGACAGGCACGAAGCATGGTACCAACTCCCGTGGTTGCAACTGGATGGACTGGGAACACTAGAACCGAAAGTAATTCTATTTTTGTAAACTACTTAATGGGATTAGCTGGACTTCCAAATTACAGAGAAATTCATCTCTTAAAAAATGGTTTTACTTTTTATACCCGCTAATGATATTTTCTTTTTCCTTTTAAATTTCATGGGTATTCATATTTTAAAAGAAAGTAACTTTTAAAAACATGAAAAATAATGTTGATTTTTTGGGGGTCACATTAGCTTTCATTTGTTTTTTGATATAAAAATATTTAAATTGTATTTACTTTAGACACAACTATATTCTATTTTAAATCTTTAAATCACTGAGAGCAAATATAAGGCACGATCATGATGGGAATAAAAAGTAGAATGGAGAGCTCAGAAAAGAAAAAAAAGGAAAAGAAAAAGAAACAATACCTTCAAATAAGTGATCTGCATAAATTTTTTAAAGCTAGAAACAATTAAAGTGAGAAGTCTATGTCAGGCACGACCCACATAAAATTTGCTAGTAAGACATTAGAAATTCTATATTTAATAAAGTTTTAATTACTGATCAAAACAATGAAAATGAGGGAGAAAATTATTCTAATCAAATTCACAACTTCAAGAGGTCAGAGGAAATCCCTGGGACCTCATATTCCCCACTACATGAAGATTTAATTACTGATCAAAGCGGTGAGAATGAAAAAGAGGATTGTTCGTAACAAATTCACAACTCAGAAGCAGCAAGCGCAACTCTGGCCTGTCCATTGGAGATGAAGAAAAATTCATTCATGAAATTAGCAAATTGAATGAGAAAAAGAAATCTCTGGAGCTTCACTCATTTATGGTAGCACGATCCTAAAAATGGCGTCAAACGCTCTTTGACAGCATGAGAATGTTCCTAACAAAACACAATCCGATTCAAATTAGCAAATCCAATTTTTCATTGGATGAGCATGAGCATGGCAGAAAACTAAGTATTTCACTTTATACTAACATTCTTTCAGATGGAGAAAGAACCCTCTAAAAGCCAGTTTTCATATTTCAAAGTGAAAGACAAAGTATTTTGTTACATGTGTTATGTAATTCACAGCCGGCTTTCGAGATCAGCTTTGGCCAAAGATGTTATTTGTAGCCAGAAACATTTGGATTTTTTATCAAAATAACACAGAATGTCATTTGCACACGTAGGAAAAAAGTACACACATGCAAGTATTAAAAATTTAAGAATGGGGTGAATAAAGAGCAAACCGCTAACAGTATTCAACAATGACAAGTAAATGCCAGTCTACAACACTATTGTGATGTTCCGAAATGATATATTCTGGGCTCAATATTTATCCAAGAGTTATGGTGCTTTTTACAGTACTGAAACCCCAATATTTACAGAAAGCAATAAAAGTGTTCCAGGTTTAATAGAAATAATCCCAATTTTTAGGCTAGGAAGGCCAAAAATTTAAGATGGGTAAAAGTCATAAAACAAACAATCACTATGCAGGATGGAATAATTCAAAATGAGATGATTAATTCAGTAGGTAAGAAAGTGAGAGAATCAATCCTACATACAATAAAACCGTGAGTTAACATTACTCAATGCAACTAGATGGTACCACTGACAAAAGTCATGTTGAACAACAAACATTGATTGTATGTATTGTTGAAGAAGAAAACAAGAACGTATTGCATTGTTTTGTTTTGTTTTTAAAGATTTTATTTCTTTATTTGACAGAGAGATCACAAGTAGGCAGAGAGGCAGGCAGAGAGAGCGGGAGAAGCAGGCTCCGCACTGAGCAGAGAGCCCGATGTGGGGCTCGATCCCAGGACCCTAAGACCATGACCTGAGCCGAAGGCAGAGGCTTTAACCCACTGAGCCTCCCAGGCGCCCCTATTGCACTGTTTTTATACCCAGTCGTTTTTTATTTAAGAACTGGAAAAATAACTTTTAATTTGTGGCATTGATTTAAAAGCTTGCTGAGGGGCACCTGGCTGGCTCAGTGGGTAGAGCATGTGACCCTTGATCTCAGGGTCATGAGTTCAGGCCCCATATTGGGTACAGAGATTATGTCTAAAAATGTTAAAAGCTTATTGAGAATAAGTCTATGAAAATGGCATCGAACATAGTAAACAAAAAGTGTATGGCCCCAAATTTTTTGGCCAGAAAGTCAGAAGCATCGCACGTATAGCTCATAATTTGACTTTGTTACTGGGACACATGGTCTCAAGTTAGCTAGTGGTGGATTCTTCAGAATAATTAAGCAAGCATATAAAGGGTATTTTCTAGATCTGCCCAAAAGGGAACAGCTTGATCAAACATATATCAAATCTGACCTACAACCTCTCCAAGACTTAAAACGGGAATGCCAAGTAAATGCCACTCAAGCAATTACATTTAACTTAAACAACATATGAGAAGAATTAAGCAAAAGAACAGAAGATGCACCAAAAAAGTGAACGGATGGAAAATGAAATCAATTTTGAATTTGCATTACCCATTGTTGTCAAGTATATATAGTTGCTTGCTTTTAATAATATTATCAGAAGCTCCCAAAAGAAAAAAATAATTTAAGTGTAGGTACTTCATTTTTTTTTAAAGGTTTTATTTAGGGCCGCCTGGGTGGCTCAGTCAGTTAAGCGTCTGCCTTCAGCTCAGGTCATGATCTCCAGGTTCTGAGATCAAGCCCTATGTCAGGCTCCCTGCTCAGCGGGGAGTCTGCTTCTCCCTCTCCCTCTGCCTGCTTGTGTGTTCTCTCTGTCAAATAAATAAATAAATAAATAAATAAATGTTTTATTTATTCATTTGAGAGAGACAGAGACAGAGAGCACAAGTTGGGGGGGAGTGGAAGAGGAGGTAGAGGGAGAGAGAGAAGCAGACTCCCTGCTGAGCCAGGAGCCAGATTCCAGGACCCTGAGATCAAGACCCGAGCCAAAGGCAGACGTTTAGCTGACTGAGTCACCCAGGCGCTCTGCTACTTCATTTTTTAACTATTAAAAAGTATTTTTGGAAGTTTTAAAGAAAGTGAGTTTTCTTCATCAAAGGAAAATACACCCAAAATATATGGCATTCCATTAATATGTAAAGAAATTAGAACAAAGGAACGGAACCGATTGGATAACTATGAAGATCTACATAAAAATAATTCCCAAATTAGTTACTAGAGAGAATATTTTCTGGTCATTATGGATCAAGGAATACTCTCAGTTAAGATGTGAAAAAATTGAGCATTTTACTGTTATTTTCAATTCTCTTTGTAATATCCCAGCACTGAAAATTTTGAAAGATGAAATTAAGAAGTATTAATCTAGACATTGCTTTAAGAAATGATAAAATTGCTAAATAAGTGATAATGATTTATATGATAAAATTATATTTTATAATATTTTCTAAAATAGTTTATTGTATGTGATTCCATTATAATACGTGAGCATGATATGTACAACCATAGTCCATTCTGGAATCTAAGTTTTGCTTGAAGAAGTGTATTGAAGACTTCAGTAGTTACTTGTTCTTAGAGCAAAGTTTCTCTAATGTAAAATTAATAGGAACTAGGAATTCTAAAAAAAAAGAAAAAAGAAACTAGGAATTCTGATTACTCAAGAAATGTCTAATTTGACATTATTCCATAGGATACATAAAGTATGTGAGATTTTTATTATAAGAGTATAATTAGTGATTTTGCTGAAATTAAGTAAGAAATACAAATTTTATGGACAAAGTATTTAATTTACAAATTATGGATTTCACCTATCCATTACTGACCCATCAGTAAAATATGTATAGACATATATAATAATAATTAAATTTGGCCATCTTTGATATTTTGGCCAATTTTCCGTCACGTAAAAACTATAGTCAAACATATTTTTAACGTATTATATTTATTTTTATGTTAATATTTAACATACGTCTATATTTTTAGCACATTTAAACTTTTAACTTGTTCTTACGAAGAAGGTATAGGTCTCAAGTGAGAAGGATGGGACATATTTTATTTAAGAGCTTTTGAGATTGGCATTATTTGGTTTTTTTGTTTTAAAGATTTTATTTTTGTTTCATTTTATTATTTATTCAAGAGCGAGCGAGCGAGAGAACGAGCCCCCACAGGTGGAGGGAGGAGCAGAGGGAAAGGGACAGGCAGACTCCACGCTGAGTGTGGATCCTGACACGGGGCTCGATCTCACAACCCTGAGATCATGACCTGAGCCAAAATCAAGAGTCAGACGCTTAACTGAATGAGCCACGCAGGCAGCTAAAGATTTTATTTTTAAGTAATCTCTACACTCAACATGGGGCTCAATCCCACAACCCCGAGATCACGACCTGAGCCAAAATCAAGAGTCACATGCTCAACAACCTACTGAGCCCCCCAGGTGCCCCTCACCTTGACTGGTTTTAACTCGGCTGTCCGTGAGATAGAAATGGGAGGATGGGAGGGCAACTTGGCATTGGCCTTTCCCAAAGACCCCTGGGGCCCAAGCGGTCGGTGGGGTGCCCGGTACCTGCCCCTGCCCCTTCAGCTGGCCTCCCGTGCTCTGATGCTCCCACACGGCCCGCCCCCTCTGCCCCCAGATGCCCTGTTCTCACAGGCCGTGGTTGGAAGATGGCCCACTTGTGCCGCCCCAGAGGGACTGCCTCTCCCCCCAGCTTCCCTTCAGTAATCCCGGGGGCCCCGTGAGTTCCCACAGAACTGAGATGTGTGCTTGGGGCACCATAACCAACAGCATCCACTGGCTGCAGTGGGAATGGAGGGGTCCCCCCAAAGTTCCCCAAGGTGGACTTGGCAGCCAGCAGCTGTGCCTTAACGTCTTGACCGAGCTCAGACACGCCACGTCTAGAGTTGGCCTCTCTTCTTCTGTAGGAGTTTCTTACTGCTTGTTGCAACAAATGACCACAAACTTAGTGCCTGAAAACCACACAAGTGTGCTCTCTTACAGTTCTGCAGTGGACAAGTGCCTGAGCTAAAGTCCAGGTGTTGGAGGCTCTTCGGTGAATCCATTCTCTTGACTTTTCAGACTTCTGGACGCCACCTGCATGCTTTCCATCTTCAAAGCCAGCAACGTTGTGTTGTGTCTTCCTCACGTGGCGTGACTCTGACTCTCTTGCCTGCCTTCCTCTTTCATTTACTAGGACGTCGTATAACTTGGCTTGAGTCCTGTGCCCATTCCTGAGCTGGGGTCAGGGAATGGGGGAGAATTACTGGCTCTATTCGGATCATATATGTCCCCATCCCTTCAACTCAGAGGGCGGGAGGCAGTGATGGGCAGCTCCCAGCAGAGGAACAGGGCTGAAGCAGAGGAAGAAGTTTTCTAGTTTCTTCTGAATGGACAAAATGAGAAATATCTACTACAAATATTCATTGTTTTAAATCATGGGAAAATGTTAAAAATTCAGAGCAAAAACATCACCCATCATCCTGTCATCCCCAATCAACTGTAGTTAAGACTGTGGAATATTTCCTCCAAGTCCTTTTTTTCTGGGCACATGCACATGTTGAATGCAGTCCTCCCATCTCGTATAGACAATTTTGCATCCTGCTCTTTTTAACTTGAAATCATAACAGAAGGATTTTCTCATGTTATTTCCTTTGACTCCGTGCCCTGCACAAATCCACTTCCTTTCCCACTCCAGCTCTTTGGCAGAAGAATGTGTAGCCTGTACAAGTTAACTGGAAGGAGTGTGGGCTGTTTTGATTTAGGGGAATTTGAGCAAAGAGAGGAGAAAGCGGGACGAAAGGCACAAGCCTCTGGGACCCTTGCAGAGCCGCCAAGACGAACAAATGACACAGGCTATGGGCTTCTATCAGTTGTAGTCATTTACCACCAAATGCAATTGCCCCGCCCCAATTTTTAAGTAATCAAGTTCGCGGGACAGTCCTAGTGCCAGTGGAGGGTGACGCTCTCCTGCCACAGGGTCCTGCAGGGAGAGGAGTGCTCTCCCAGAGAATCCATACGGTTTTGTGACTTGTGGGTGGTAACGTGGTTTTTTGCAAGGTGCTTCCAGCTTCAGGTGAGGACGGGATGCTATTCTGAGAGCTGCTGCTAATATGTGCATCCAAATCCACGGGCTTTGAAGCTGCTTAATTGAAATCCACATCCAAATCGAATTCCGGTTTAGCTCAACTTGACTACTACGGATGGCGAAAATAAATCCCTGGGTCACACAAGGATAGTGATGGAGTGGAGCTCGTTTGCTGGCACAGAAACGACGTTGCAACTGGAATTAAATTGTCTTCATGTAACCAAACCAAATTTTATGTCATTTTCTGACTTGGATTTCTTTTCCCCCCAAGATTACACAGACAGAAGTCAGGTACTGTGAGTGACTCAGACAACTCAGTTTGCCACAGGCAGCCGAGTTTGGCTATGGGCTTACCCGGCGGCCAACGGGCTCAGCCTTCCTTGAGCGGACCTGAGGGGAGGTCCTCCATCTCCTTGCATTCTTCGTCCTGTTTATCCTCTCCATCGACAAGAAGCACCTGCTCTACTTCTAGATGCCCCCCCCCCGCTTCCACCTGCAGCTAGACCGCGCTCAGCGCGCCCCTGCGCCCCTGCAGGTGAGCCTCGTAAAGGCAAGGAGGATCTTCAACGACTGAAACCCCAACATCTTTCCCCTGCTCACAGCTTCCTGTTGCACTGATCGGAATCCCCACTCTTCACCGTGGCCCATGGCTCTACAAACAGAATCCCTTTCTGACCCACCCTCTCTCTCCCTTTGCCCACACACTGCACCTCGGCCACTCAGGCCTCCCTTCTAGTCTCCCAATACCACGAATTGGTTCCTGCCTCTACCTGAGCTGCTTCTCCCCAGCTCATCACACCAAGGGCTCCCAACCATGCTACCCCAAGATCTTGAATCAAAGTCAAGATCTTTCTCGGTGAGGCTTCCCTGGCTACTTTCTGCTTTGTTGCATTTCTACCACATTCACTCTTGGAAGGATCTTGGTTTATTCATTCATGCATGCTTATCTTCTATCTCCCCAACTCCAAGTAAGCTCCTTCAAAGCAGGAATGTTGTTGATCTTAGTCAACACTACTTAGTAAGCACCTTCTGGGTGTTCAACAAATATTAGTTGAATGAAAGAATGCATGAACATCCGATTCTGAAAAGACATGTTTTCTATTAGGCATGGATGATGGTATGTTGGAGTGCCAGTTTCACACCAGTCAATGTCCCCCTGGTTTTTGCCACTAGCTTCCTACATATTGCACTTGTCTTTGAGCGATGAAAAAATTCCCTTAACATTCATTAAGGTCAGGCAAGTGAAAGTCTTATTTCCAGTAAGAGAGAGCAAAAGCATCAATCTAAAATGTCAATTGCCCTAAGGTGTGGAAAATATTTTAAAATTCTCCATTTGCTCTTTGGTGGTAGTATGCTTTGTCAAAACCTTTTCTCCATATTATATTCATGCCTGATGAATGGAAAAAGAGAGTTTTCCTAGAACGTCATAAAACACACCCAGCTGGATGGAGCTTAGGACATATAAGTGCTCTCCTAACTCACAGTGCCTGGTGAACTGGAAATAAAAGCAGAGAGAGAGGAGGAGAGAAATCATCGATATATAGAGCTAGAAGATTGAGAGGGCAGGAGAAAGGGGATATTTTAGATTTAGAGTCTAGCAGCCTTCTGAGAGGGAAAGATCAAGACTCCAAGCCCTCCTTGCCTGGGTTCAAATTGCCTGAAGCTGTCCAGCTCTTTGGGTTGGTCCTGGCCAGTGTCTGATGAGCAAAGCACCCAACCACTCCTTGAAGCCTCACACCCCCTTTTCTGGGAACAGACCCCATCCCTCTGATCAGGGGTGGGCAAAGGACCCAACCCAGGCCAATCATAATCCTTCACACCTAGACTACCATGATTGGTCCAGGGATGTCACATGATCCAGCCAGGCCAATCAGAGCCCTTTCCCGGGACTTGGCTCGATGGAGCAGAAGGGAAGAGTCCTCCACAATCTGAATGGACATCTGCCTGGAGGGATCCAGTTCCCAGAAGAAAGCCCCCTTGCTGTCAGAGAGAGTGAAACAACCGGCAGAGGCAGGCAGAGGAGACACAGAGTCCGCAGGGCAATCTGGGCCCAGAGTAGACGGCACTGGGGCCCACGGTGTAGCACCAGATCTCCCCGGGGTCTCCAGCGGCGGCAGCTGCGGTCTGCTTCCAGCCTCGAGGCCCCGCAGCTTGCTTCTCCTCTACCCGCGCTTTCTCCAGCCGGCACGGCCCGAAACACAGGAAGCTGGCCGAAACCTAAAAATCCTTTTGCCTAAACTTGTGGGATCGAATGGGGCTTCTGTCACACTCAGAGAGTCCTGGAAAAGAACAGGCGGGCAAGTCACCGCAGACGCCAGGCGGCGAGGGGAGTCGTTGCTTGCTGCGGGCTGTGGGGTGGTGGGATTCTGACCTTGTCCAGGCTCATGCATCCCCTTTCCTGGACGTGAGCGTGTCTGAAAAGCAGCAGCCCTGGGACTGCCACTGGCCAGGCACAGACTTTTGGCGTCGGAGGTACCCTCTGTCCTCCCATCAAGGACAGCCTGCAGCCACAGCAGCAGGAGTGGGAGCCTGAGCCCCAGTCCCAAGGCTGTGATGACACATCTCTACTGGGTGAGCAGGGGTCTCCCCGCACTGGGAGCCCAGTCCTCCAGCTCAGGGATGGAGCGGTGGGACCACCGGCAGGAGGAAGTGAGTCTGAGTGCCCTCTGATGGCAAGGCCACCGAACCAGGAAGCAAAGGGACACACCCTCAGGCCAGGGAGGTGGGCCTGCAGGAAGGGGGTGGGACCCTCCGGGTCATCGCCCAGCTTGTAGCCTTCATCCTGACCGCTGCACCATCTAAGACAGAGGCCGTGGCTGGCACCTCTGCGCCGTCTCTAAAGCACTTTCCCGCTTGTTGTCTAACTCTGTCTACCTTCTCAGCCTTGAGCCTGGAACACAGACTTGGCGCACATATTTTAAAAAAAGATTTTGTGTATTTATTTGAGAGAAAGAGAGAGCACGAGCAGGGGGAGGGGTGGGGCAGAGGGAGAAGCAGGCTCCCTGCCGAGCGGGGCTTCATCCTGGGACCCGGGGATCATGACCTGAGCCGAAGGCAGACGCCGAACCGACGGAGTCACCCAGGTGCCCCATCGTGCACATTTCACAGAGAAGGAAGCTAAAGCTCTGCGAGGAGAGGTGGCTGCCAGCTCCCCACAGCCGAGGGGCCTCTCTAGAAAGAAGAGAAACTTTCTGCACACCCCAGGGCATGGCCAAGTCTCAAGCGCACCCAAGTAACTTCACGTTCTGTTCTCCCATTCAGCTGAGCGCAGACTTACAGATTGGAATCGGTGACCAAATGCAGTAGATTTTATTATTATTATTATTATTATTATTTTATTTGTGTGAACTTGACTGTTGAATTAGCCGCTTAAAAGTTGAGTTGAAAGAAGTGACTCAGCGTCATACACAGCGTCATGCACATGCACACCTGGGCACAAATCCATTTGTTCATTTAGACAATCAACAGATAAACCCGAGGAATTTGCTTGGATTAAGAGCCCAAAGTCTTCTTGAGATGTCATTTTTCAGTGCTTATTTCACTTTGTGTTGCTAGGAGATAAATTGGTTTAAAAAAAAGCGATTTGCATAAAGACCAGGAAAGCATTTTAATAATGTCAATATATAGCCAAGTGGACTAAAGTGCTAAAGTGACTATTTTTCACTGGATAATTAAGCTTCCAAATTTAAATGTTATAAAAGAGATAGACTTGTATTCCATGGAGGTCTATTCCACTTAAGTAGCTAATTATTTCTCAAGAACAACACTGAGTCATGTTAGACATCTTCTTGCTGATCTAATAATATTAAGCTACTCAGAGATGTCTCCTATCCTATCACATAATCAGGAATGGAAAGTGGGTAGGGTTTTAATTGCAGAATTGTGAGAAATCCATTTTTTAATCACTAGCACAAATCTGACAATCTGTCCAGCAGCCGGTAACTAAATTAAAGAAGTTTTCTTTCCCTGATACGTATGCTGTAAATCTCAGTAATTCAAACCGATGGAGAGGAAGAGCCAATCTATTTTGGAAAAATATATAAATATATATATCCACTCTAGGATTCACTTAATACTTTTTAAATTTGCCTTTCAAGTCCGATTACAATCTTGAATCCTGCACAAAATGATGGATATGAAAGTGTTACTCATGATTATTGTTTCAAAGTAGGTACACAGACTAGAAGAAACTTTGAAAACGTTTTTGAAATGCTATGGTCGAGGGGCGCCTGGGTGGCTCAGTGGGTTAAAGGCTCTGCCTTCGGCCCAGGTCCTGATCTCAGGGTCCTGGGATCGAGCCCCGCATAGGGCTCTTTGCTCAGCGGGGAGCCTGCTTCCCCCTCTCCCTCTGCCTGCCTCTCTGCCTACTTCTGATCTCTCTCTCACTCTGTCAAATAAATAAATAAAATCTTAAAAAAAAAAGTGGTCTCACGTTTGTCAATGTTTATGAGGCGATTCCGATCATTCCCTCCATCCTCTTCGCCCCGGAGCTTCACCACTTCTCCCAGCCAGAGGGGGTGTCTGTTCCCCACCCTCGAATCTGGGCACGCCTTGCGACTTGCTTTGAGCAATAGATTGGGGCGGAAGTGCCATTGGGTGAGCATAGAGCGCCGGCCTTAAGAGGCCTCGCCGCTTCTAGAACTACCCTCTTGGAATGCTGCTGTCATGTAACGAAGCGCCGGCTGGCAGCCTGCAGATGAACGACCACTTGGAGGGAGAGGCCCAGCAGTCGGGCAACTCCAACGGCCGGCCACGGTAGGCTCCTGTGGACCAAACAGGCCCAGGAAAGGACCAGAAGGGCTCAGGCAAGACTAGCAGAACTACCCAGCCGAGCCCAGCCCAAACTGCTGACCCACAGAATGGTCGCCAATTAGCTGTTTGAACCCAGTAACTTTGGGGGTCACTTTTTAATGCAGCAATAGATAACGGGTACACATTTTTTAATAAATGTAGAACATTCAGAAATAAAAGTACAAAAAGAACAATATCCCCGCAATCTTACCTCCAATGTTAGCTACCATCAATATGTTGATATTTTTCTTCCAAAAGTTTTCTCGTATGTTTGTTTTTTACAAGAATGGAAACATTGTTTTATAAATGTGCTTTTTTTTAATGCACCCACCGTGAATGTTTTTGCGTGTCATAAAATAGTCTTTGCTTAGTGTTCGCTTGGGTGATGGTCAGTCAAGTATAGTCACAAGAGGGGACACAGGAGAGGCTCAGGAAGGCCAAGTTTATCATCCCACCAGGTCCTAGAATCAGGAGGCACAGCACGGCATACAGATGCTCCTTGGGAAAGGGAAGACGGGACAGGACAAGCAGCTTAGATTAGCTAGTGTGAATAATTTTGTCGGCTCTGGACTCCAGGGGTGCCCCCCGGTTGTCTGTACCCAGCCCTGCGATAATTAGAGCAGAGGAGTCTTGCCTCCTGGGGTCTGCAGGACAGAAAGAGGAGGCAAGGCTCTGGACTACTGAGTTTGCATGCGAAGGGTATTCTCCAGCTGAGCCATTTGCTATCTCTAAGAATTTGCTAGCCCTGGGAGGGGAAGTCTCTCCCCGGCCAGAAAGGTTCTTAAGATGTCAAAACCTATCATCACATAGAGAAGATGGAAAATATATATAAACAACATAGAGTCTTCAACCTCATTTTAAATAATGGCTTAATATATAATGTCTTCACACGAGCCTTCTAGAAAAGACAGCCTTTGGCAAGAGCTGAAGGGCTGAGACTTTATTTGGGAGGTGCAAGCCCAGGGCCTAGACGGTAAGGAAAAGAAAGAAAAAATCCAAGGAAAAACACGAAGCGGTGCTCCGTGATGAGTCACCACGCCAGCAGTGATTTCAGGACGAGCTCCGGTTAGATACCCAGGTGGGTCAGCAGACGTGTTCCCACGGCAGCGGGAGCTTCCCCCAGAAGGGATGCGAGGAGGAACCTTATCGCCACGTAGTTCCCCGAGGGGGGACGCAAGATGGGGTGTTATCTGCCCAATCTCCAATGGTCGAGGGTCACCCCCGTCGGGAGCTAACTCTCCCACACTCACAGCGGTGGTGTGTAGTGCTCTGGTGTTCGCTCAGGAAGCCCCGGCTCGTGGGACTCGGTCTAAGTTGGGGACTAGAGGGTGACTGTGGGGGACATGAGAAGCCCAGAAGACAGAGAAAAGCAGGCTGTCTAGGGGCTCTGAAAAGGCACAGACTTTGCCTCCGACGCATGTGCATCTAGCGTAATTTATTTAACCCACGTTTCACCCCCAACATTAGACGTATAGCTTATTTCCAGCGTACTACTTTACAAGCCGGTTTGGGCCAAACATTCTTGCCAGTAACCCTTGTTTTCATCTGGGATCATTTCCCTGGCATAAAGCCCTAGAAGTGAAACTGTTGGGTCAGTGTTGAGGATTTTGATTAGCATGGTCACCCAGGGAGCCACCATTTTATATTCTGTAATTTCAGGTCCTGGGCATTTCTTGTTAAAGATTTTATTTTGTGTTTCTGACTCTTGTGACTAGGATCTTATTCCAATATGTCCTCTACCTAGTTAATGAGTGTGACGGTTCATCAAAAAGATCTTTATTTTTGTATAATCATCTTTGGATTTAATTTTGAAATATTGTTACATCCGCATTCACGTGGCTCAAAGATTTAAAGTTATAAAAAGTCTCCCACCTAGATCCTCACCCCTAGAAATAGGGTCAGCTCCTCATCCAGGCGTTTGGAGGCATTTCATACAGATGCAAACAAACACGTGGGTATTCTCTTTGTTATGTTGTAACAATGCTCTGTGCTTTTATTCATATCACATGTAACTTGGGGATTACCCCACGTTAGTAAGTAAAGCAAAGTACCCTCCGTTTTGACTAGGTTCTCCATCATAGTATGGATGCCGTAACATATTTAACGAATCCCCTGTTGATTGGCACTTGAAATGTCGCAATCTTTCGCTATTTCCAAAATATGCAGCGGTGAGTAACTTTGTAAACATACCATTTCACCCACACGTGAGTCTGTCTGAGGATCAATTCCAAATATGGGATGGATTGATAGGTCGAAGGGCGTGGGTAGCTGGAATATGGCTAGATGAGGCTAGCTTGCTCTGCGGAAAGGCCGCATCAGTCAACATCCCAACGGGAAGAACGAGAGAGTCTCTTGCCCCCATCGCAGGGTGGTTTTAAACTTCTCAGTCTTTGTCAGTCTGATAGGTGAGGCGCAAAGTCTCGGCGAGGTTTTCCTGTGATTTCTCTGATTATAAGCGAGGCTCAATCTCTTTCCGTATGTTTAAGAGCCATTTATATTTCCTTTTCTGAGAACTACCCAATTCTGTTCTTTACCTATTTCCATTAGATTGTGTGTTGTGTGTTTAAGAAGAGCAGGCTTACTGGATTCTCTTTTGAGCTCCAGCAGTCAGTCAGTTGATTCTTGGTACAAAGGTCTAATACTGGGGTGCCTGGGGGGCTCAGTTGGTGAAGCGTCTGCCTTCAGCTCAGGTCATGATCCCAGGGTCCTGGGATCGAGCCCCACGTCAGGCTCCCTGCTCAGCGGCATATCTGCATCTCCCTCTGGTCCTCCCCCTGCTCATGCTTGTGCTCCCGTTCTCTGAAATAAATACAATCTTTAAAAAAAAAAATGAAGGTCTGCAAAGAATGCCACTTCCATCTTCTCCTTTCTAAAAGTCCCATCTAATATTCCCGTCTTTTTCTGTGTGTGTTTTTGTATTGAGAATTACAGTTTCCAGGACAGCGTTAACTGATTCCTGTCTTCTCTTTACTTTCATGGGAAGGCTTCTAGCACTTCATTAGTCGGTGGTGAGATATTGGCTGACAGTTTCACAAAGACATTCTTTACCATTTTAAAAGAATGCCCCCTCTACTCCCAGTTTATTGAGAGGCTATTAGTAGTGTTTGGAAAATATAAGTAACATCAGATATTAAATTGTATTAAATATATTTTCGGAATATACACAGATAATCATAATTTTTTATTTTGCATCTTATGATGCATTATATTAATAGATTCTTAATCCCAAACTATCCTTGCATTCCCAGAATGGTGTGTTTTCCTTCTTAATACAGTGCAAAACTGAATCGCTTAGTATTTTGTTTAGGGTTTCGGCATCTCAGGACACCTGGGTGGCTCAGTCGGTTAAGGTTCTGCTTTCAGCTCAGGTCATGATCCCAGGGTCCTGGGATTGAGTCCCACGTTAGGCTCCCTGCTCAGTGGGGAGCCTGCTTCTCCCTCTGCCTGCCTCTCCCCCTGCTTGTGCTCTCTCTGACAAATACATAAATAAAGTCTTTAAAAAAATAAAAATAAAAAGATTTCAGCATCTCTTACATATATTCACATGGGAAGTTACTGTCTGGTTTTCTTTCTGATAATATCTTCGTAAAGTCTGGGCATCATGATCTGTTGGGTGGTTCTTGATCAAGCCTCAGCTCCGAGCATCAGTTTGCTTTTTCAGATCTATGTAAGTAACATCTCTTTTCTCACAACTACCACCCCCATCCACGGAACGTTGGCAGAGATTCCACTTAATTGGCATCACATGACCTCGGGGGAGTTTCCCTCTCTCTCTGTTCCATTCTCCTCTTTTATTTAAAAAGGGGAAGGGCTAATAATAGTGCTGTCTTGTGGTGGCAGCATTTTGTAAGGATTAAATGAAATCACGTTTGTAAGAGCACAATGTCACAGAGTAAGGGCTCCCAACGTACCAGATAGGACACCTTTCCTGATAACCAGCCCCATCTGATTGAAGTTCAAATCCCTAACGCACTTGCTCAGAAAGTGCTTGCTCAATGCTCAAATGCGATGTTGGCATGTCCATGGGAAACAAATGCTACGTATGACGCCAGCCACTATCAGAGCCATATTGTCTGATCAAGAAATGATTCACATCACGCTCATCTTTTAAACAATGTGGTTTACAGGAAGACACTATGGCACAGCACAGAGATTCAATAGATAGAAATAGATAGAAATATTAGCAATCAGGAGGCGCACTGCACAAACGCTCAGAGAGTTATTCTAGTGCCTAGTTTCGCCGCGTCTCTGCAGTTTCGTTCACATTAGTGATTTCGATGCCATTATCCTCCCTTGCCTTCCCCCACAGCCCAGAAGGAGGCAGTCTCAGCACGGTGGCCCACGTGAGGGCTGGAGTCTGAGCGTCATCTCCGCCACCCATCGGTGCAGACTGAGGGCAAGCAAGTACCTTCTGTCTGTATTTTTACCCGTAAACCGTGAATGAGGATGCTAGAAACCGCCTCACTTGAAAGTGTGAGAACTAAAAAATGAGTTACTGCAGATGAAATGTTTGGATTGTGCCTACCCCTCCCCCGCAACACCCAGGGCCACACGCAAGGAGAGTGTGCGGTCATTCATGTCACTGTTATTACTACGCACCACATTCTCAGCAGGAACCAAGTCAGGTGGGGGGGGGGGGTGATGGAAGTTTGAGAAATTGTATACAGTTGGCTTTTGTCACAGGTCCAAGTCCCCAAATCCCCAGCAGCCTTGCCATTGAGATCTACCTGGGGTGACTAGGAGGCAGCGAGGCCCGGGGGGTGAGAGGCCCCACGCTACACAGAGTTTTCGAGAAGACCTCTCCTCCAAGAGGCAGTCGGCTGGCAGGGGGCCCTCGCTCTGTGTGCAGACACAGGCTGGGAAACGTCACGGATCGAACCCCTGCGGCATCTAAGGTTTTCCCCCCTACACTCCCGGTTACTGAAGTCACCAGAACATCAGTATTCCCGTTGCGAAGCAAATCTGAGTCTTAACGTTAAAAGTGTAATTAGAATACTCACGCGTGTACACTGAGCTGCCATGTTAAAGGGGAAAACCGCTCCGACTCAGAGGATCGGTGAGCAGATGCCTTCACCATGGTCTGGCCCCTCAGCTCTGGTCAGCTTTCCTTTGCTTAAACTGACCTCCCCGAGCGAGCGCGCGCGCAACTCTTGATCTCGGGGTCGTGAGTTCAAGCCCCACGCTGGATGGAGAGCTTACTTAAAATACAGATAAATAAATAAATAAATAAATAAACTGACCTCCTCGCCGTCAGGAGAACCATTAGTGCCCGGGGAGGACGCACCCGGGCCCGCCACGGCGTCACGGCCCCCAGGCTCTCACTTCTGAGCAGGACCCCGGGCTCACCGGCTTTTTCACGAAGTGACCGCAGCAAATCAAGTCCTCACAAGTGAGTGTCCTGCACGAAAGAACTGCAAGTAAAACTCTCCGTGTTGAATGAGCTTATTGTCTCCCTCTTGTTTGCAAACATGCACACAGTGAGATCTTGATTATTTCAGAGCTTGGAAAAACAAGACTGTCTTCCAGCCCGTTTGAGCATTGGGTGATTTTTCTGGCTCCTGGAGAAATGCCCAACCTTTTTGGAAGAGCGTATCTTGTGCATCCTAAACCCTCCTGCTGGGAGGAAACGCAGATCGAGACAGCGGGCCTGAGGAGCGTGAAGCTGGAGGCAGCAGGTGGAGACCTTTCCCACCAAGACCACACGCACGGGGGCACCCCCGCCCACGTCGGGTCTCTGCCCCCCACGTGACAGCTCTCCCCTAACTACATGCTCACAAATGCAATGTGAGTTTTTGCTTCTGCACAACGTAGTTACCCCAACTTTAGGCTGAGATTCTAGAGGAAAGAAATCGTCCCCTCCTTCTGACAAGTTGCCAAACTCTGGAAAAGATGATCGAGTCTGCAGACCCAGGCCTCTGGTTATAATTCGGCCACTTGCTGTGTGACTTTACACGACCTAATTAGCTTCTCCGGACTTCAGTCTCACAAGGGTAATCAGCTCTGGGCTCGCCTCGGCGAACTGCCAGGAGACTCAAACACATAAATACGTTAGAAAATTCTTAGAAGGTACAAAGCATCGCACAAATGTAAGTCATAACTCTAAATGGTATCATGCGAGGTTAGCTCCCGTTATGAAACAGATGATGAAACAGAAAATAAAATTTATAAAATGGGCAGATGTACAAAAGGACAAATGCGTGAGGTACCAGGAGTAGGCAAACTCACAGAGACGGAAGTAGAACAGAGGTTACCTGGGGGTAGCGGGAGGGGGGAATGGGAAGTTAGTGTTTGATGGCGACGGAGCGTCTGTTTGGGAAGATGGAAGGGTTCTGGGGATGGGTGAATTCAACAATGGGAATGTACTTAATGCCACTGATATACACTTAAAAATGGCTAAAATGGTACATTTTGTGTTATACATGTTTTCCCACAATACAAAACAAAACACAAAAATAAATGAGCAGGTGGTTTAGGGAGACACAGGATTCTTTTTTTATTTTTTTTTATTTTTTAATTAAAGCATAATGTATTATTTGCCCCAGGGTACATGTCTGTGGATCCTCAGGCTTACACATTTCACAGCACTTACCATAGCACATACCCTCCCCAATGTCCATAACCCAGCCACCCTAT
>CM052894.1:5101376-5178410 GCA_028534135.1 Potos flavus | reverse complement strand
TAGGAGGGTTCCCCTTTCTCCACATCCTCACCAACATCTGTCGTTTCCTGACCTGCTTATTTTAGCCATTCTGACTGGTGTGAGGTGGTATCTCACTGTGGTTTGGATTTGTATTTCTCTGATGCCGAGTGATGTTGAGCACTTTTTCAGAGACACAGGATTCTTTACAACAAGGGCTTTAACTTACAGATCACCGGGAAGAGTTGTGTCCATGTGTTTGATAAGTTCTCTTTCTATGGCCAGACTCTACGAGAAGCCAAAACCTCATCAGAAGGCGTTTATGTTTTTGCCTTTGGAGTGGCACACTCCATGTCCACTGATGACCTCCCCCGGCACTGTGTCCTCACCAAGAGCAGCCTGCCGACGGGCCGGGTCCCGGAGTCATCGCTCCTTCCGTGGACAGAGACGGACAGACACGCTGCCAATTTTGCTCGCGCCTCCCCTTTATCTTGTGTCCAGGGCGGGCTATGTCCTCTGCACGGAAGGGTGTCCCTTCCTTAGAGCGGTCGTAATCAAAGCAGGGAATACACACACTTCCTCCGTATGGATGACCAGATAATTTATCCTCTAAAATGTGATGCTTTTGAGGAGGGGGGACCGTAGCCCTAAGCTGGGACAGCCCCGGGAAAACCAGGACATGGGCTCTCAGTCTATTTTTCCCGCCCCACTGAGGCTGCTCCAACAGATAAAATCCTGGCCATTTTCCCCTCCCTGTCACTCTGTCCTCTCTAAGGAGGGAAGAAAAGCCTCCAGGGAGAGAAGACGTCACTCAGACACGGCTCTTCCATGACCACCCCGGAGCACAGGCTAGAACTTTGCGAGTGGGAATGTTCTGTGGCCCATGAGGAGTGTGTCTGTTCTCCGGGGACGTGGAGGAGGAAGAGGGGCACACGGAGCGATGCCAGCTAGAAGGCCGAAGGCCGCCTGCTCGGCGATGAGAATGTCTGGCGACGTTCCCAGAGGCACACGGCACCCGTGCATGAGTGGGCGTTTGGGGAAATCAGCAAAGATGTGGGCCTCGACACAGCGCAACAGGGATGAGCCTCAAAAACGCAGTGCCAAGTGCAAGAAGCCCCACACAAAGGCTTCATACTGCGTGATTTCGTTTTTGTGAAATACCTGCAGGACGGAAATCCATAGAGTGCAGTTGGCCGAGGGGCCAGGGAGGGGGATGGGCGAGCGACCGGCTGATGGGTGCGGGCTTGAGCTCAGGGTGATGGAAGTGACCTGGGGCTCGAAAGATGTGGTGGTTGCACAGCACCGGGAATGTACTAAACGCCATGGAATCGCTCGCTTATTAAAATCATGCATTTTATGTTTTGTGAATTTCACCTGAACTTTTTTTTTAAAAAAAGCTGTGGTCTTCCTGATGGATCTGACCCCGGCACGTGGCAGCAGAGGACCACAGGGTAGAGGCAGGCCTGGCTCCGGGAGCCGAGAGTCGCACACAACCAGACTTCCAGGGGGGCAGGAGGCCCTAGCTGCCAGCTGGGTTACACGGGGGCGAGGCGGTGGTCACCTTGCTCGCTGCAGCGCACAGGAACTTAAATTTTCCACTTCTGGTTTCCAGCGTCTGGCAGCCAACTGTCTTCTCAAATAAGTAGAGCGATAGACTGTTTACCGACACCCATTTCAACCAGAGGAGATTGAAAGTAAAGGTTTGGAAGAAAGAGGGCCCAGCTATGTGAGGACAAAAAGAAAGCAGATGCAGGAAAATTAATACCAGAGAAAATTCAATTCACAGTGAAAATCATTGAAGGAGGTAACAGGAGTATTTGATATTGAAGAAAAGTTTAAGCTTAAACTTGCCTACACTTGACACCGTCGCTTCAAACTCTGTAAGGCATTTAAAAAGATCAGATGGGAGGCACTCGGGTGGCTCAGTCCAGCTCAGTCTGTTGAGCATCTGACCCTTGATCTCAGTTCAGGTCTTGATCTCAGGTCTTGAGTTCAAGCCCCACCTTGGGCTCCACGCTGGGTGAATAAATAATACATACATACATACACACGTACATAGATCGGATGGGGCTGATAAGCCCACATACCCATGGTTTAACACACCACTCCTTGAAACTGATCAAATAGACAAAAATTGATCAAATAGACCAAAAATCAAATAACTCCCAAACCCACATTTTTAGAAATTTTAAAGCACAATTCAAAAACAAAATATAAAAATCTGTATGTTTTTCTAAATCATTACTTAAAGGGAAAGTCAGAATCTTAAGTGTACACACTGGAAGAAAGAAAGATTAAAAACTGATAAACTGACTTAACAAGTTAGCAGCACAATTGCAAAGAAAGCAGAAGGAAGGAAATGATAAAGTCAGCAAGAAATGCACAGAATAAAAGAATAGAGAGAGTCCACAAAACCAACATTATTTTCTAAGAGACTAGTTTAAATAGACAAATGTCTGGCAAGGTTCAGTGAAAAAGGGATAGAAGGAGAAAAAGAGAAAGAAGAAGGCTCAAGACAGCTAGGCATGCAAAAGGGAATGCAGTTATAGTTACAATTCAGATTTTAAAAATCAGCAGAAGAATTTGATGTAAACTTTATACTACAGTATTTGAAAACTTAAGTAAAAATAAGTAATCTCAAAATATGTGTTACACTATTGTGAATTTAGAAAAAAAAACACAAAATCAGAATAGATTAAATACATTGAATCAGAGTCAAAACTCTCACACAAAAGGCTGATCTAACATGCTGATAGGTGTGTTTTACCAAACCTTCAAATAATATAGATTATCTTTCACTTACATAAATCATTCCCCCCACACGAAAAAATACACATATTAGTAAATAGAGGAAAAGTTACCCAAATTCATTTTATGAAGCTAGCTAGCATCATGTCAATATCAAAGTCAGACAAGAGCACCTAGAGAAAAGGAGAAGTATCGGCCAAGCTTCTGCAGTAGCTTCCCGGCTAATCTCACTGCTGCTCTTCTTGTCCCATTGGAGTTTACTCTACTTGTAGCCCAGAGCGATCTATTTAAAGTATAAGTCAGAGTACGCCAGCACCTACCCCTCTGGCCCTGGCCACTCCTCTGCCTTGTCCTCTACCTCACCCCCTTGCTGTTCTTCAAGCACACCAGGTAGTCCTACCCCAGGGCCTTTGCACTGGCTGTTTTATCCGCAGAGACCACTCTTCTCCCCACATTCACGTGGCTCTCTCCCCACCTTCATTCAGCCTCTGCCCAGAGGGTTTCCTTGACCCTGATTACTTTGCTGCACTGTGCATAGCATTGCCTAGTGCTATAGGCTATACTATGTCTCCCCAATGCCCCCCCCAAATTCCTTTTGAAGTCCTACCCCCCAATGTCATGGTATTTGGAGATGAGGCCTTTGGAAGGTCATGCAGTTTCGATGAGCTCATGAGAGTGAAGCCCTCGTGGTAGGGCAGTCCCCTTGTAAGGGGGCCCTGCGGAGCTTTGTAAGAAGAGACAGCACAGAGCTTGCTCTCGCTCGGGGAGACGCAGCGAGAAGAGAGCTGTCTGCAAGCCAGGAGGAGAACTTTCACCAGGAACCAAATCTGCCTTGATCTGGGACTTCCCGGCCCCTGGAACGATGAGGAAGAAAATGTGTAGTGTTGATGCCCCCTCGTCGGTGCTATTTTGTCTGGCAGCCTGAGCAAACACACCTGCTGGAGTAAATACTTGTTTATCATTTTCTCCCCCTTGGGAATGTAAGCTCCGCAAGGCGAAGCCTTGTCCATCAGAATTTCCTCCTATTATTCTCCTCGGGTATAAAGAATAGTACCAGGGGTGCCTGGGTGGCTCAGTCGGTTAAGCATCTGCCTTCGGCTCAGGTCACGATCCCAGGGTCCTGGGATCGAGTCCCACATCGGGCTCCTTGCTCAGTGGGGAGCCTGCTACTCCCTCTGCCTCTTCCCCTGGCTTGTGCTCTCTCTGACAAATAAAAAATAATAATAATAATAATTAAAGAACAGTACCTACTTCGGAGAGCCACTGTGGGTCACATGGGGTCGTAGCCCTGCGTCCGGTGAGTGCTCAAGCATGTCACCTCTGTGACCGCCTGCCCCGGGACAGCGCCCTGCAGCTGTTGGGGGGTGACCACATCCCACTGGCGACTTCATGGTCACCAGGACTGCCAAGTGCTTTGCCGTCCAGCTCCATACGCCAGCCGGTGGGGGTGGGCGTCTGGGCCTCAGGCGCGGACAGACCTTCCTCCCCTCCGCCATGTCGAGTCCAGCCACTGTCCCATCAGTGACATCCCGCCCGACTCCAAACACCTCCTGAGGCTTTGGGCCACCTGCAGATGTGATTCCCGCCTCTCGTCCAGCGTCAGCAGGACACACGGATTTCCCACCCCTCCCACGTGTGGTCGTTTGCGTGTCCTCGAGCCCACTTTGAAGAGCCCACTGCCGGGGATAATCTAACAATGACAGCAATAATGAGCATTGGCTGAGGTCACGGTCCAGGGCGGGCCCCGCCCCTCTGGTTTTCGTAAGCTCCCCGCGACGCTGGAGGGTGGGAACAATGGAGGAAACCAGGTCGCGCGGGCTAAGCTTGTGCTCTGGCCACCTGGCTGGCGCCCAGCCCGGGGCTCTTTCCGCCTTCACCCCCGCCTTGAGCGGAGTTTGCTCGGATCGGCTGCCACTTCCCCTCCCCTGGAGGAAGTGGGTCCTGGGAAAGTGGGTCTCTTCTTACAAAGCTCCGCAGGGCCCTCCTTACAAGAGGACTGCCCTACCACGAGGGCTTCACTCTCATGAGCTCATCGAAACCGCATGACCTTCCAAAGCCACTTCTCCCCAAACCCAGAGAGCCCGGAGCCGAGCATCCGTCACTGAATTGACCTACTTTGCGCTGAGAAAAATGAATCCAGAGTGCATTCCTGCCCTTCTCGGGGCCTCTTTTTAACTCCATGTCTCACAAATCAGTAGATTTTACTGGTTTTTGACTTGGAGGTTTTTAGAGATCCAGCAGATTGATTATAGGAAATCAAGTCCATTCCGAGAGAAGCGCAGCTCTGTTTCATCATTGGCCAGGCTCAGAATTGTTTCAGCAATGACTTACTACACCTGAATTAAATCATACCTTTCCTGTAAGAAAAGAGTGACTAAAACTGAGTGCTCTCGAAACCCCTACCATTGTTGGAACCCCGAGTCCAAAATGATATCCTCGGTCCTGACGACTAACCCATTCACAATAAATGTGAAGCTAAAGGTGAACTTGCTCAAATCAGCCATGTTTCCATAAATGGGGAACTCCTAATGGAGTCTTACCTTTTTAAACCATGACCTTGCTCCCCTTCCCACACACTCTCTCTTTGCTCCTCCCCCAAATCACTCACGAAACCCATTGAAAGTTACATTCATCTTAAATAGTTCTTCTTAAAAAATTGGAAAAAGGGGCCCTGGCTGGCTCAGTCGGAAGAGCATGTGACCCTTGATCTCGGGGTCATGAGTTCGAGCCCCACCTTAGGTGTAGAGATTCCTTAAACTAAAAAATAATGATAACAAAGGAAAAAAATTATTTCATTATAAAATGTAACCACAGTAAAGAACATTTGCTAAATGGAGAAAGAAAAAAACCCAAAAACACCCATAATCTCAGCCAACTGAAACAGCTTTGTCCACAGTGTGGTCCTTGAAGGCGTGAAGACTATTTCCTCTCAGTGCAGAACTGTGGAGAATCACGTACAGAGCTTCGGGATGGCTGAGGACCACCCGACATGGGGACAGGCCACTGTGCCCTCCCTCAGAGGGGCAGCCTTCTGCTGTGCACGTGCGTGTGCACGCCGGCGCGTGTCTTCCCCTCTCTGCGTTGCCTGTGTTCCCGCTCATCCCTGTTCATTTTCAGTTTTGACCTTGTTTCTGCATTTTCTTCTAGGACAAGTTCTTCAAGAGATGCGTCTTTTGTTGCATGTGCTCTCAAGTTCCACACGCTCAAGAGGACACGGGGAGGTAGCAAATGGACAGTGGCCCTCTGCTCAGGGGAGGATGGCCCACGAGAGCACCGAGGTTCCTGCTCCCTGGGCCACGCCCCTCACCCAAATGGGTAACGTGTCACCGCCTCAAGCTACTTGCTAGACGATGTGCAATAAAATCTCCTCCACTTTGGAGCCCACTATTTCAGGATGGAGGCTGGTCAGAGGCTCTGAACGTGTCGACAAGTCCTAGTTGTGATCATTCATAAGTCTGGGGCACCTAGGTGGCTCAGTCGGTTAAACGTCTGCCTTCAGCTCAGGTCACGATCTCGGGGTCCTGGGATCAAGCCCCACATTTGGCTCTCTGCTCAGCCAAGAGTCTGCTTCTCCCTCGCCCTCTCCCTCTGTGCTCTCTCTCTCTCTCTCCATAAATAAGTAAAATCTTTAAAAAAAAAAAAAAAATGATGAACGATCCGAGCCACAGTTTCCCCATCTGCAAATCTGGGAGGTCTCTAAGGATCCCTCGGGGGGCTTTCCCTGGCTCCTGCAGCCTCCTGTAAGGGAGCCGTGATGGAGAGACCACGCCCCCCATCCCTGGCTCCGCCCTGCCCTGGACTCCAGGACCAGTGCTGACCTGAGGCAGAAGGGGCATCCAGAGCTTCAGCCCCTTGTCTGGGATTTGCCCTGTGATCCAGTCCTGACGTCCCGAGCCCAGTTCCGGAAACCAGGCGTGGGTCCATTTATTTAGGCAACAAATACACATGAGCCACTGCTCGGAGCTGGGCCCCGCGCCCGAGTACACAGAGGAGTGGTACTCCCACCCCCGGCGGCCGCAGGGGACGCACAGAACAGCACAACACGGTCCTCGGGCCTGCGCCCACCAGTGCCCCGCCCACAGAGCTCATCTGTCTGGGTCCCTAGCCGTGAACTAGACTTGCCCTGCACCTGTGGACCCCACCCCACTCTGACCCTCGACTGAGCCCCTCTTCCTCAGATCTTAAGAGTTCTGCTCTGAGCTGAGTCTGGGGGCGTGCGGCCAGCATTTCTAAGAACTCACTCCTCCCAGCCTCCCTGACTCTGGGCTGCCCTCTCCTCCCGAGCCCCGACAGTCCAGGGCTGAGCATCCTGAGCACCCCACAGGCTACGGGGCAGGGCCAAGCTGGCAACACACCCTACACTTTGGAGCATCGCTTGGACCCTCTTCTCTGAGCTTTCTCTTCCGTCCATGGGGACAGCACCCCCAGCAGCCACCGTGTCCTACCCCGGCCGCCATGCTGACTGGCCTACGGGGGAACAGATGGCCTAGGTCAGGATTGCCAGAAAAATGCCGGATGCCCACCTAAGTTTGAATTTCAGGTAAACAGTGGATTATCCTTCATATAAGTGCCACCATGAAATATTTAGGCGTCCTTTATTTCTATTTGCTACATCTGGCCACCCTACCCAAGGGAGACCACTCAAATTCTGTCACAGGACTTTGAACCCACAGCTCAGCAAGACTATGAGGTAATAACCTGGGGTGACGGCGCGCAGCTAGATCCCACCAGGGAGGGGGACAAGAGAGGAATTTGATCTGCAGAGAAGGAAGATGAAGGGGGTAAGAGGCAGCCACTTTCCTCCGTGTCATGTTCTGGACTTTTCCTAGGAACCGAGCCCATCCTTGGCTTCGGTGCCTTAAGCTGCCCTGATGTCCTCGCCATTCGTTCCGCTCTCCAGGGGAGGGGTCTTGCCCAGCACGTGTACGGTGGGACCCTTCCCTGGGAACCCGGGCAGACTAGCCTGTGCGAATGATGTTTCGTGTGTTGCTTTCCTCCCCAAACAGCCAGATGGTCCCTATCCCACCATAGTCCCTTCAGTGTCCCAGGCGTCACTGCAAATTCCTCTCTCCCCTCACCCCCCTGCCTCCAAATCCCGTCAACTCCGTTGTCTCCACGCAATGACACAATCCTGCTTCCAGCCCCCAGCCCTGGCTTACTACAACTGTGTCTCTCCATTATTATCCATGCTCCGGCCAAAGCAATTGTCCTAAACGTAAATCTGACTTGTTCCCCCCACCTCACTTGAACTCTGTCGGTGGTTTGCCCTCGAGATGCTTAGGGGTCCCTCTGTGATCTGGCATCGGCTGAGCTGTCCAGCACCACGTGTCCCCTTGCCGCCCACCCCCCCTACTCCCGGCTTCGGCCACGATCATGGGCTTTCACGGTTCTCCTCCAGACTCTCCCTCACATGCGGGGCCTTTGCACCTGCTGTTCTTCCCACTCCTCTTCCCCGGGCCCCACCTTCCACCTTCAAGACTCGGCCGGGGTTGGGGGGGCGGTTAGCATCCTGTCCTGATTCCCTCCCCCCACTTCCTAGCAGGTGTGATATGTGCTTCTCCGGCATCGCGCTTACCCGGCCCTGGTCCCTGGAGCCGCAGCAGCACCTGGGACGGTGCTGGAGATGTCAATTCTCCAGCCCCCTCTGGACTGCCCGATGGGGAACTCTGGAGTGGGGCCCAGCAGTCAGGGTCGTAACTAGCCCTCCAGGTGGTCTGACGCCCACCCACTGTTTGTGAGCCACTGCTGTGTTGTAATTGTGTATTTATGTGTTTGAAATAAATAGCTTGACAGCCTTGAGAGGATTGCAAAGACCACGGCATCTTCACCAGCTAATATGGGACCGGACGTAATACATTCTTGGCCAGTGTCTGTGGGCGGAAGGAAAGGGAGGCCAGGAGAGAAACGAAGACCGGGGGGTAGGGGGCGGACAGCCGCGGTCCTGCTCACGGCACACTTGGCTTTCTGACCCTCCAAGGGCTTCTGGGCCCAGCCACCCCGTTTTGGCAGTTCCCGGGCTCTCCCCTCTGCTCCCTGTAAGTTTGGGCACAGAGATGGCGCGGGACACAGGTGCTGTGCGCCTGTCATGGCTGGTCCCGCAGGGGCGGCAGGCCGTACCCACCACCAGGGGGCCAACGAGGGAGCAGGTGACGGGCTTTCGGAAGCATCAACACCTTTCATTCAGCAAGTGGGAAGGAGGCGGGAAGCGAGGGTAGAAAGGATGTGAAGGCAGGTCTGGTCTGTTATTTTCTGGGTGGGTTTCATATCATCTGCCCACCCCGTGGGCACTGCCGGCTCCCAGGCCTGCCAAGGGCAGGGCACCCTCCCCTCCCTACCCTAGGCCACTGACTGCCCCACGGGCAGGCAGCTGACCTCAGGGGAGTGTGTCCCCAGGCTCGCTGGCCACTTGGACCTGTGTCGTCTGCTTGATGAGGTGAACTGGGTCAATGCCAACTCCTTTCTCAAGAGGTTGGCGTGAGAAACTAGGACGGCAGTTGCCGTGGGATCCATGGCGCGTGTGTGAAGAGGAGCCGGGGTGTAGGAGATGGGCCACACGTGGCCGACGACAGAGTGCAGGCCGGGAACCGGAGGGAGGGAAGCACGAGGTGTTGGCAGATGCGGAAGGAGACGGAGGGATGTCCGGGCAAGATGGCAGGGCTGTCCCACCATTGCCCCCACTCCCATGAGGACGGCTCCACCTGGCAGCCCAGATCCTGAGCCATCCCCGCTGCACATACTGAGGACCTTCCCTTACCGACTTCCTTTACTACGGCTGAGTCTCAATCTCTGCCTGAATGACTTAAAGTGAGAGAAAAGGCAGAGCTCAGATGTAAGCCGTATTCCACAGGTGTGCAAACGGAGGACCACAGCAGCCAAGGAGCCTCCCCCGGGCCGCCCGGCGATGCCCAGGGGCCCGGTTTCAACGCTCCATGCGACTGACAGCCCTTTGCATTACAGCGCCGAAGAGGGAACTCACGCTCCCATCGCTAAGCTAAACACACGTCACTCTGTTTCTAAGTGCAACCCCATCAAAAGACCCGAAAGTCTCGTGGCATCATCTCATTAGCATTTCAAGGGTAGGTCTTGACGCACCGTCTATGGAAAAGTAAGATTGCGTTTTGTACATGTGAGATGCTGAACTCCACGGCTGTTTCTGTTGGGGTCTGACCTGAAGCTTCACGAGGCAGGAGCCTCGCCCATGACCGCAGCCAGCAAGAGCGCTTGTTACAGAATGCAATATATATGCCGAGGCTAAAAGCAATTCGGTTTTAGCTTTCTCGTTTGGCCAGCGGAGTTGGCATGGGCAACCGTTGACCCAGTTTGGCTCTGTGGTTGAAACAGAAGAATTGGGAACATTAGACATGTTTGTGAAATCTAAGCACACTTTATATCTATTAATGCCCACATCCTAATATTTGGGGTTTGATTTTTCAGTTAAGAATAGTTAACATTCTTAACTAATTAACTAATAGTTAATTAACATAAATGTTAATTAACATGAACATAAACAGCTAACATTTATTGTGTGCTTACTATGGGTAAGAAACTTTTAACCAATAATCATATTTAATCTTCACAGTAACCTATGAGACAAGTATATTGTTCTAGAAACCATAGTAAGTATCCTCTGGGGACCTCCCAGGAACCCCCCACGGAGTGCACCCTTCGAGGGGCAATGCCAGGTCTCCATCACCCTTGGGAAGGTGAGCTAAGGAAGCAGATGATTGCTTGTTTGTTTGAGGTACAGACAGGGAAGATAATCCAGGAATCTGTAATTGCTCCTCCCTGCTGAGGGACATTAGCCAGACATTAGCCTTGACACGTGAATCATGACACTTGTGTCCGGCTGACTTATTACCTATGCACGGTGGTGCTCACCAGCTTGCCTGCTTGGTTTGGAAGATGCTGGAAAAAGGTGGTCCTAACCATCTAACTGCGTCTAGGTGCTCCCACTGCCACGGCTCAACCAGGAATCCAGGGCTCCCCGCCCACCCCTCCTGCCCCGCTCCCGGCCACACTGCTAGCCTGCACTCCCTGCCCTCAATCCTACATCTTCTGGACCCTACTCATGAGGTTCCCTCCTATCTACCCTCGGGAATCAGTCTGAGTCAGCCCCCAACGAAGCCCCCAAATCTGGAAGGCCCTCCACCCAGATGGATTTCCAGCGTCCTCCTGCTGTGCTCCCCCAGCTAGGCCTTACATGGCTCCGACTCCCATTTGAATCATTCATTCACTCCTCAAACGCGCTCTGAGTGCTTGCCCTCCGCCTGCGTGTGCTCCAAGAGGGACACAGAGGTGGAGGAGAGCACCGCCCCAAGAGAGATGGGGGCACAAGTCTGCGTTCATCCCTGACTCTCTCCAACCCAGTTTTTAAATTCTGGTTTATATTTCCAGGCTACATAGGATTTCATTCCTTCTTTTAAAATTCACTTGTGTATCCTTTCCAAGGAATACAGTTAGAAACAGACCGCTTGTATGCGGTGCGGCTGAGCCCCTGGCGACAAGAGAGGTTTAGGGGGGCACAGAGTTTCCCCGCCGCCGGGAGCCCCACCGCCCGACCCCATCCGGCGCAGGGAAGCTGCGACAGGCTCTCTTGTGGCCAAATGTGGCCAAACAGGGCCAGAAAGGGACCTGGGACAACTGCTCAAGCAAGGACCCTGGGTAAGGCCTAGCAGGCTTCTGTTCTAGGGGTCCTGCTCCTCCAACTAAGAAGACTAAAGTCCCACCCTCCCCACCGCTTCCCCTCTTAGAAACTGCATTAGAGATGGTTTCCACTTGGATTTCTCCAACCTCCAAGCATCCGACGCCCCCTTCCCCCACGCCGGAAGCGTGGTGAGGACCCCGTGGCTCACAGGAGAGCCCTCGGGCTCCCCACCCCCACTTCTCCCCATCCCCAGCGCACCCTCCCCCCACCCCGCCCCATGCCACCCCGCCCATTCCCGCCCCCTGAACCTCTGCCCTCCTCTGCCCTCCCCTTCCCCGCCACCTCTCTGCCTCCCATTCCACTTCCTCCTCCGCTCCCCTCCTTCGCTCCCGGCTCTGCTGAGCCCCAGTCCTGCGCTCATATTCCCCCTGGCTCCTGCCTCCGTTTCCCCCACTCCTCCTCCCACCCCCAGCCCCGCGCGCCCCTCTGCCACACACAGTTTTTCTCCTTTAACACGGCCCCCAAACACATTAAAGATGCAGACTGCACGAAGAGGGCTGTGTGGTCATCCTTGCCCCTGCAATGTGGGCACTGGGTTCACAGCCCAACTGGGGACCCGCCGCTAAGCCGCGGCCCGAGCCCAGCAGCTGCGGAGGCGGCTTCCGGGGCGGGGGCGCAGGGCCACCTGCTCGGACCTCGGCCCACAGCGGTGGCGGCGGGGCCTCTGGGCCGCCGGGCAGGCCTCGCTCTCCTCCTTCCCCTTGAAAGGACAGAGTATCCAGGGCTCCCCACCACATCCTGGTGCTGAAAACCACAGTCCCCTCCCTCGGCGCAGCCTGGGAGACCACCCGAGAGCAGGACCCTGCGGGAAGAGCGGACGGAAAAGGGGGCGCAGGGGGGCGCAGGGCGCGCAGCGCGGTGAGACCTGGGGCCCGGGTGGGAAGCGCCGCGGCCGGCCGGTACTTGGTGGCGCACAGAAAGCGCCTGGGGACCGGGGTCGGTTGGCACAGTTGGTAAGTGGGGCAGCGGACCCGGCTCCCCTGGTGGGAACCGTGCGAGCGGGCGGAGGTGGGCGGGCCAGGCTCTGGCCCAGGCCGCGCTGTGCCCCTTCCCCTGCGCGGCTCACCTCTCCCTGCATTTTCTCCCAGACTGTGCGTTCTGGGGTGGAACCAGGTCTTCCTGGCTCATCCCAGTAGCCCGCAGAAGGCAGCGACGTGAGTGCTTAATACGTTTTTTTGTTGAATGAAAAAACAAACAGGTGAATGAAGGAATAAGTGAAAGAAACTCTCTGGGTCCGAAAATGGGTTTATTTTCACATCTTTGTTCCAAAAAAAAAAAAAAAAATCTCTCCATCTTTCTTATCTATCAAAACCAACTTTGTGCCTTATAAAAATGTATTCAATTCATCCATCTACCAACCTTTTCTTTAGCACCTACTGTACAATTTTTGTACTTGGGAGTTTATTGGCCCTGAGGGAAGTGTGTATCTGAGACTATTCTTAGACTCAGTGCCCTAAGACTCAATTTTCACAATCCCAACAGTCCTCTAACTAGGAGTAAGAGACAGTCCTTCTAACTGACCACCCTTGTAGGAATCCCCCAATGTAGGAATACATCGAAATGTATTCAATGATGAGATGTCAACAGATCCCCGAGTTTTCAAACATGTCTCTGAAAATCTAAATCCTGGGCCACATCTCCCTGTCTGTCCAAACAGGTAATTATAATACTTTGTGTATTAAAGTCTTATATCTCTGACCTATCCAGTGCACAAAAAACAGTTTAACCTTTAAACCAAGTCATGTACACCATTTTACTCCTGGAAAGAGGAATTTATGTTATTCCGTCAAATCAGTATCAACCTGACCTTTAAACGCATCAGTGTTTCTTGGGAAAATATTATGGCTGGGATGCCTACCGAGGTAAACAATATTAGCTGCTCCTGCCCAGCGCCGAGCCATGCTGCGCCGGGCCCTCTTGGAATAAGAGGGTGGAAGGCGGCGGGGTCCAGAGCTCTTCTGACAGACTCCACAGGATATGAAGAAAAATGTAAATGCACCAGAGTTGGCAGATATATTTCTATATTACTGTTCCAGAGATAACAGCTAAGGTGAATCATTTCCCACCACCTACCATTCCAAATTATTTCAAATTCTGAAGGGACCCTATTTATTTCATTGGTAGCTAGCAATTTACTTAGCCGAAGATCATTATATTTATGTGTCTGTGAAATCCTCACAATAATTACACATTTGCGCCGTCTCCAATGTGCTATACGTATTCTCATTAGTCATCTACTTGGAAGGATATTATCGCATTTTTGTAGCAGCCTTCGCAACGTACATATAAAGCGCCCAACTGGATGTGAACTTTGATTCTCAGGGTTTTCTTACACATCAGATTTATCAAACAGCAGGGCAGCCCGCATTCACATGCAAATACTAACAGAATGCTGGGAAATTGTCTTAATTTCTCTTTTCTCTCCACCACTTCCGCGCCACAGCCCTGGAAGATATTGTCTTGGGCAGCGGGGAGAACAAACCTAGCTGAGATCTAAAATTGCTTTAGAAGCTTACCAAAAGGTTCCATAACGGGAAATATTTATAAGGCAGTATGCTTCTTTCCCAATCATAAAGTCATTGATGGGGAAGTACGAGGAGGGCATTTGAAATTTCCAGTGTTCTAGCAAGTGTCCCCGGGTTGAATTCTCTGGATGGTGTTTGTGAGGCTGGTCGGTTTATCTGAAATGTCTATTTTGTCGCTTCAAAGTCACAGATTATTAGAGGGCATCACGGATTATTAGAGGGCACGGACCGCCTGGTGGTTTTGTCTGTTTCTGCCTTCCGCATGTTTATTTCAGAAGGGTCCACCATTATAACCCAGGTCATTATAACCCAGGTCATTCTCAGAACATGTCTAACCTTGATAGCAAATAACCATGGTAGGAGAACGTTTTCTCCCTCCTGAGCAACAGATTCCAAGAAAACATGACAATTCATGTGCCAGAGACCATTATAGGACCACTGAGTTCAGGACGGGACACTGGGGCCAGAGACGGGGCAGGGGGATTGGCTCATGGCAGGTACCATGGTTTACTAGAGCGTGTAGTTTTGTGCGATCATTGTATTTACACGTGCACTCCCTCACTGGATGGTGAACTCCGTGAGAACGAGGACCGTGTCTGTTTACATTCACCTTCATGTTCTCAGCACCCAGTGCAGTGCCTAAAACATACTGTAGCCTGGCACATCGGTGTCAATAAATATTTGTTAGACGTTGAGATATGACGGAGGGAATTATTGGGACCAGCTCTGTGCCTGTCGCCTTTGGGTGCAATACTGTGATTATCTTCTGGCCCTCAAAGAGCTTCCAGTCTACTGAGAAAACAGGGGTTTAGCACCTGCTTCCAAGAAAGGAGATTCCCAGCGCTGAGAAAATAGATCTGAATGCGTACACCAGAGAGAAAGGAGAAAGTGGTTTTGATGAGTGTTTCTGCGTCACAAATCAGCCTGAAGTTCGGTCGCTTGGGAGGGAGATTTGTTGGGCGATGGGAGTGCTCTGTATCTCGGCTGCGATGGTAGCCTCCTGACTACACATTTGTCCAAGCTCAGCAAACTATACACCGGGAAAGGGTAGATCTTACTTACTCTAAGTTATACTTTAATAAGCTGCCTTTCAAAACTGAAAACAAGGGGCGCTGGGTGGCGCAGTCAGTTGAGTCTCCTGGTCATCTGATCGACCCCTGCGTCGGGCTCCATGCTGAGCATGGAGTCTGCTTGAGATTCTCTCTCCCTCTCCCTGCTCCCCTCCCCCCTAAATAAATAAATAAATATATTTAAAAAAAAAAAAAACAACCTAAAAACTAAACCCAAACCCTTAGAAACTGGCAACAATAATCATCGGTTAGTCCCACAGACACTGTGGAGAGAGGATCGGGGCTGGACACAGTGGCCAAGGGTGGAGTCCCATGGGGGACCCTCCCCTCACGTGTCTGGAGCCTGGGCTCTGGGCTGGGGTGACTAGAAGGCCAGAATGCCCCCTGGAGCACCTCCATCTCATCCTCTCCATTCCGCACATCCTCGGTGAGTGCCTGCTGTATGCCAGGCTCCGTCGTGGGCGCTGTGGATAGAGCCCTTAGCACAGCAGACCGATATCCTTGCCCGGCTGGAGCTGACAGTTCCAAGCTGGACGAAAGACGATGAACATTATAAATAAGTCAATCTGTGGTCTGCCGAAGGTAATACAGTATGTTAGAGGGAAAAAAAACTTTAAGCAAGATGAGGGGTGCGGGGACGTGGGGGAGGGAATCATCTTTGTGAATGGCGCCACCTGGAGTTGTGCAGCTAACGGTCCTGATAGTTATTTTTGCCAGTGTGATGGTGTAAAATGGTGTTGGTTTTAATTGCGTTTTTCCGGCTACGGGTGAGCTGAGCGTCTCTTCACGTGTGTGGCAGACGGCCATCTGGTCACCAAACATGGTTCCTCGTTTTCTTGGGTACAGTTAGACTACATTTCCCAGCCTCCCGTGCGGTTGGCTGCAGCCTGGGCTGGAGTTCCAACCGGTAGAACGTGAGCTGCAGTGTCTTCGCCATCGCCACGTCTGGTCCATAAAAATCTTTTTTTTTTTTTTTTTCCAGCTGCCCCGTTCCTCAGGCAACTTTGGAAGTCCCATGTTGAAGATGGCAGAGCCTCCAGCAGCCTGGAACCCCGGAGGGCTGGGAGGACCAGAACTGTGCCCCTCCCTCTCCCCAGCCCAGTCTATATGAGCAAGAGGTAAGCTTCTCCTGTGGGTATTTACAGCACTGGCCCAGCCTTGCTCATGTGTGTTCACTCCACGTCTCTCTTCTGAGGATGACCTGCTCAGATCCTATGCCGAACTTCATATGGGGTTGTTTATCCTTTTTTTTTTTTTAATTATCTGTAGGAGTCCTTTATAACCCTTGCTATTCAAAGTGTAGTCCGTGGACCGGCAGAATAAATTTCACCTGGGAACTTGTTAGAAATGCGGCGTCTCTGGCCCCACCCAGACCCGCTCCATCAGGACCTGCATTTTCAAAGGATCTCCTGGTAAGTCTCATGCTCGTGAAAGTCTGAGATGTGTTCCTCCCCATGTTCTGCAGTAATAATTCTTCATCTTTCATGTGCATTGAACTCCTTTTCCCTGGTCTGTACCCATCCTTCCATTTTTTTGGCTCTGTCTTCTCACGTATAGACTTTTAAACATTTTTGAACATTGCAGTATTTGTCAAAATTTCATTTATTGTTTGTCCCCTAAGAAATTCTCCTGTGTCTGAGGGCAGACAGATATTGCGCTGTATTTTCTTCTAGAAGTTTTAAAGTTTTCCTTTTCACAGATTGTTCTTCCACATGGAATGTGTGTTCGTCTGTGATGTCCCATAAGGCTCTCCCCTTATTTTTGTGTGTGGGGAACAATTATCCCAGCGCCGTCCGCTGAATCAGTCATCCATTCCGTATGGATCTGTCGTGCTACCCCAGTCACCGGCTGTAAGTCAAGTTTGCACACACACGTGGTTCATGTCTCTGGTCTCCTCGTTCACATTTTTCTTTGGGATAACCTGCTTTTCCCCTCGCTTAACCCTACATTTCAAACAATCTGCCCCATCATGAGATTCTTTGACAATGCATTTGAATGGCCGCCTCGTATTCCGCTGTCTTTCATTCTGTTCGTTTCCGTGTTTTGGTTTTACTCTGTTGTAAATAACAGTGGGGTGAATATCCTTCACACAATCTTTGCACACACGCATGTTGATTTAAGATAAATTCTCTGAGCGAAATTACCAAGGAGGCACATTTTTAAAGCATTTGATAAATATTGCCAAATTGCCCTCTAAAGAAATCGTACCAGTTTCTATTCCCACCTGTTTCCTGCCACCTTCCTTAACATTTTAATACCTCGGCATTTAAATCCCTGCCAATATCATAAGCAAAATCCTAGACATGCTATCATGGTAACTCATGTGTCTTTGATAACAACCGAAGATGCACATTTTTTATATGTTTATTGGCCTTTTGTACTTCTTTTTTTAAAGATTTTTTTTTTAATTTATTTGACAGAGAGAGCGAGATCACAAGTAGGCAGAGGCAGGCAGAGATAGAGGGGGAAGCAGGCTCCCTGCTGAGCAGAGAGCCCGATGCGGGGCTCGATCCCAGGACCCTGAGATCATGACCTGAGCCGAAGGCAGAGGCTTTAACCCACTGAGCTACCCAGGCACCCCTGGCCTTTTGTACTTATTTTAACATATCTGAGCCCATTTATGTGTAGGTGCACTTTTCTTATTGATAAAGCTCTTCATATATGAAAAACGTCAACTCTTACGTGTACGTCGCGTTGTTTTTGGCAATTTGTATTTTACCTTTCACATTTGCTTACCATGTTTTTTTCAGTGTGCAGAAGCTTTAAATGTTGACATGGTAGGATCTAGCAATGTTTTCCTTTAGCATTATACTAAAAGAAATAAGTCCTATCCCCAAATGATTGCTGTATGGATTTTTTTTTTTAGTTATATTAGATTTTGTTTTTTACATTTTACTGTTTAATTCACTTGTTAGTTACACTCAACCCTCAGGTGGCAACTGACTTCTCCAGCCAGGTAAAATCCCCCTATCATACACTTACAGAGCACCAGGAACCTTCCTTCCCTCTGAGCACCTTTCACAACGGTACTGTTTTACGGGCGAGTGAGTCTTGGACCGATGTCTGTGTCCTGCTGTAGCATGCAAGCCCCATGAAGGTAGGAGTCACTTCTCCATCTTTTTATTCCCACACCTGTCAAAATGCCAGGCACCTGCACCCACTCATGTGTTGCCTCCTCTGGCTTTGTCTAGAGCACCTGAGGATTTCTGTGTCTGTCAGCCCTTACTTGTATCTATTTAGCTCAGCTCATATGCACAAGCAATTATATGCATATATACACACATACATATGTACATAATTTTATAGCTATACAGTTGGAGCCTATTCAGCCTTGGTTTTGTTTTTTTGGGGGGGTGGGGTTGCAGCCCTTGAGGGGTTGCTTGGGCTCATCTGACCGTGCCATTCTCTTCTTTCCTGTGGTAGATCACTTGGTAATCCCCTGGGCTTTATAAACAGGCAAACCTACTATCTAAAAATAATTTAGTTTGTCCTGTTTCTACCAGTCGTAATTCACAGCTCTGATTTGTTTATTGCATTGGCTAAAACTTCCCAGAACATGCAGTTCTTTCATATCGGGCGTTGGGGGAGGGGGGGGGGGGACTGTGTAAAACCAAAATAGGAGAAGATTGTACTTAGGTTGTAATTTTTTTCAATTATAAATTTCAAAAGATAGCCAGATGGTCTCCTGATGTGCACACAAAGAAGATTTTCACGATTCTCATATCAGCACTGAAAGCGGCCACCGTGCACAGTACCCCCAGCGCTCCACCCCCCCCAGTCGGCTCCACTGCGGTGAGTCCAGTGTTCCAGGGGGAAACGACGGTCCTGTCCCCTCCAGCAGCAGAGTGCAGCGGACAGGTGCGCCACCTGGGTATCCGGAAAGCTGGGACACGCTCCCAGCTCTGCCCTAGGCTGGCGCCCGGTCTTGGACGAGCCTCTGTGCCTCCATGGTTCTCATTTCCCCACTTCCCAGTCGAGGAACCTGCCTCCCAGCTCTGCAGCCTAGGACTCCAGGCTTCTGCAGAAATGGCCCTTCAGGCCAGGTGGGTCCTGCACTTCCCAGACCTTGATGTCCCAGCAAGGCGATCCCTGCCAGAGCGGATGCAAGCCAAGTGATGATTTACATCAGCTCTGACTTGAGAGCCTGCTGCAGTGAAGGTATTAAGGAGATAAACCTTGGAGAATATCCCATATTGGCTGAGTTGAGCCTACATAGATCATGGAGAGAATAAACCATAAGGCACTGTCAACTGATCACAGGAGCAGAGAGTCCGAGTCGAGGGATGCCAGGGAAGGACGAAGTTAGCAGGAAGCGCTACCAGCAAGCCCAGGGGAGGCGGAGACAAGGGCTCAGATCCTTCCTGGCGGTGCAAGACCTCTCTCTGGAGATCCTCCCCTGGTCTCACTTCATCACCCGCCACGCCAGTGCTCCCCAAGCATCATGGCGGTCGTCTCCACCACCCTGCGACTGCTCCTTAAAAATGGGAGCCATGCCTTGTCATTTTTGCCTTCCCCAGGCACTTTTTAGATGCTCAGATAGTGACAACATTTTTACTTTTTCAAGTCGAGTTTTGTTTTGTTTTTTTTTGAGTTACAAAAATAGCAAATGCTTGTTTTAGAATATTTAGAAGACAAAGGTACAGGATAATCACTTCATCCAGAAACCACAGATTACATTTTGATGTATTTCCTCTCTGTTCTGAGGTTGGTTGGTTTTTCACAAAACCTATCTTACTGTATGCATAATCTATATGTGTATATCATTGTAAAAATTTCTTACATCATTAAATATTTTTCTAAGATACGATTTTTTAGTAGCTATGTAATTTTTTGTCTTGTATCTGAGCATTCTCCATTGGCCAGATATTTAGATTTGGTCTTTGAGCTATTGTTAATAACTCTGTGATAAGTATCTTTGCCCCTAACCCTTTGCCTAAGTATCTTGTGGATTCCTTAGGATATATTCTTAGATGGGGGATTATTGGATCAAAAGATAGGAATTTTTATAGGGCTGTTCATAGGTACTACTCCATTTCCCTCCAGAATGTGCCAGTTCTGTCTGAAATTGTCCATCTTGACAAATCCTTGCTAGCATTACATATTTAAATTATAATAATAAATATCTTTGCTCATTTCATAGTGAGAAATGGAAACTCATTGTTGCTTTAATGGGCTTTTCTTTGATTACTAGTGAAGCTGAAAATTTTCTCATTTGGTTACTGTCCATTTGTAATTTATCTTTTGTGGATTTTCTATTCATTCCTTCTTCCCTCTCTCTCCCTCTCTCCCTCAGACATTCAGTAAAACTGTGCGGAGACCTCTGTTGGCCAGACCCTCCCAGGGGCCATGGTGACCGTGGTCAGGAAGATGCAGTCAAGGACTCAGCATCCCTGGGGGGGGGACATACAGCCCAGCAGAAGACCACTGGACAGCCAGAGACAACTGCTGTGAGGAGGTGACCACGCATAATTTTTTTTTAATCGTGGTGAGATACACAAAATTTGCCATCTTAACCATTTTTAAGCGTACAGTTAAGTATACTCACGTTGTTGTGCAACCAATCTCCAGAACGTTTCATTTTGCAAAACTGAAACTTCATACCCTCTAAACAACTCCTCGGCCCCCTCCCCCTGCCCTTAACAACCACTGTTACACCTTCTAGCCCTATGATTTTGACTCCTCTGGGGACTTTATATGAGTGGAATCATACAGTATTGTCTGTTTGTGGCTGAGTTATTTCACTTAGTGTAATGTCCTTGAGGTTCATTCATGTAATAGCATACGACAGGATTTCCTTCCTTTTAAAGCTAAATAATATTCCATTGTATGTATGCCGAGATATGTCTATATCTATATCTATACCTATATCTATATATCCCGCTTTGTCTTTATCAATGCATTGATGAACACTTGGCTTGCTTCCAACTTTTGACTACTGTGAAAAATGCTGCTATGAACTGGGTGTACAAATACCTCCCTGAGACTCTGTTTTTAAATCTTTAGGATATGTCCCCAGAAGTGGGATTGCTGGATCATAAAGTGATTCTATTTTTAATTTTTTGAGGAACTGCCATACTGTCGTGCGTGGCAGTGGCGCCATTTCACATTCCCATTAACAGGGCACAAGGGCTCCGATTTCTTCACATCCTTGCCAGCTCTTGTTACTTTCTGGCTTTTGGGTTTTTTTCCATAGCAGTTGTCCTGACAGGTGTGCGGTGGTATCTTCTCTTGGTTTTGAGTTGCATCCCCTGACGATGAGTGACGTTGAGCATCTTTTCACGTGCTTGTGGGCTCTTTGCGAATCCTCGCAATGGACGGTTTTTGATACAGAATTTGCCACTTTGCATGGAGCATAGCAATACTGGGAGGCGTTCCTTTCCAGTAGTATCTTTACTAGGAAGCTGACTTGAAATCCCCCTGATGATTCTAAACGAGAGAAAAAGCTGGGGACTGTCCCAATCAACCAAATCCCCCACACTCCTGACGCACGAAGGCGGGAGGCCGTGGAAGGCCGGACAGGGGGGTCGAAGCAGCTCTGTAAGTACGAGAAAAGGACTGGAAGTCAACCTCTTCACCGCCTCACCATGAATGTTATATCAGCAAATATGTACCCAAGAAGTTAATAACGCATTAAAGAAAAGACTGGAGGTCAACTATTTTGAACGGCCGTCTATGCAGTTTGAATTTACAAATAATCAGGCGCCTCTTCGCTTTGGCTCCGGGGACAGGGCCCAGGGACATGTTGACGGTGGCCGTCCTATTCCTCAGAGGGGACACGTCAGCATTGGCTGGACCAACACATGTGTGGACAGGCTGCGAGGTTTTCTAAGGCGTTGGTTTTTCCCCCGGGGTACCATCCATTCCTGAGTCTCAGCTTCCAGAACTCTCTGCAGCACCTTTTTTGACTCTAAGATGGACAAACCGTAGTCCCCAAACGCCCTCCCAGAGCGAACGGTTGCAGACTTCAACACAGTCACAGTACACCCGCCTTTGCCGACGCAAATCCTCTTCTGGGGGTCGAGCCTCCTCCTCTCTTCCCAGGACCCTCTGCTGCGCGGTATCATCCTAAGAACTTCAGGAACCACAGTAAAAGGATGTGGGGATGGGGCCAGGTGCCCATGCGACTATTGGCGGGGCCGTCATTGCCCCTGGAGCAGGGGGCGGGGCAGGGGGCGGGGCAGGAGGGGGGCAGTGACCAGACAGAAGTGAGAAACCTAAAAGCAGGTCATCGAAAGTCCTGAGGTCCTAGGGCAGTTTGGGATCAGAACCGAACTAAAGGATTTGGTTCTCAACGCTGCGCTGAGAAAAGGGAAAAGGTGGGGTGGGTCCTTACTGGTCAGCTCGTTCGGAGCCAGGCCGAGGGTGCCACGCAGGCCCTGAGGTGCCCCGGCTCGCCGCCCACCTTGTTGTTGGGGACTGATATTAGTTGGAAGATTTAAAGGGGTCGAGAAGGGGCTGAACCTCTGCAGAAAGGTCAGCTATCCAGGAGATGTGCAGTCCTGTGGTAACAACAACAACAACAACAACAACAGAAACAAAAACAAAAACCCCAAGAAAGCAGTAACAGACACCGTATGAATGTAACAGGGCATATCCAGGGAACGCAGGCAGACAGGGCAAACAGGGTTTTGTGAGGGGAGGCTCACGTGCAGAGGATGCTGGGGAGAGCCTCTGTCCCTTCAACGGCAAGCGCAGCCGTCTAAGAGCAAGCCACATAAAGGAAAAGAGCATGAAGACAAGAGGGACACATGCAGAAAGGCGGGAGCCTCACACATAGGGGCCATGCCCAGGAGGAGGCCAAGGTGACCTGGCCTGTGGAGGAAAATAAACACAAGCAAAATGAGGTTTCCAGGAGACACGCCAAAGCATTGAGATAGTCATCTCTCCAAATCTGGCAAGGAAGCACCTTTTCCAGAATGTTCGTGCTGATCGTTGCCCTGGATGCCCAGCTCAGCCGCTGACTTAGCTCCTCTGTGTGCAGCAGGCTCCCACCAGACTGGGGCCCCTCACCAGCGGGGCCCATGACCCCCTCGTCCCAGATCCAGTGCCTGGTGGAGCAAGAGCTCCTCGAGGGAGTGGTGAGAGGAACTGGAAATGGTTTAGACCCACCTCCCCCCCAAAAATGTTCAAATCTTCCTTCAAGGGACAGGGAAGCAATAATGAGCTCCTGTGGAGAATAGAGAGGTGTCCACACTTAAAGTGGAAATCGGGTTTGGTCCAGAGATAACTTTGACGTCCTGGCTCAGTTCATAGTTTAGTTTTAAAATATTTGTTTCCGTCTGGGGGTTGGCAGAATTGTGTGTAGTAAAACCCCACTGATGTTTTCCCTCCTCAAAGGAGAAATAGGAGGCAGACGGGAAGGTTAACCATGACACATTTGTTACACACATTTAAAATAATTTGAACAGCATTATTGAGATGTAATTTACATAATGTATATAGAAAAGTCTTTGTGTCACAAGAGCACAACCAGTGTCACCCCACACCCAGAGTGAGAGACAGGACATTGCCAGCACCCCAGAGGCTCTGACCCGGACTTTTGAAGGGCCTGGCCGCTGGCTTTGTCCAAGAGCTGTTTTGGTGGCCGACCCTCGTGTATACAGTAGGCTGTGCTTACTTAACCGAAGCCCGTCTTCATTATGGGTGAAGGCTTTGCAAGCCCAGCCTCCTCGGCTCTGGACATGCTCTCTTGGGTCATGGATTCCGTAAGAGCTGATGGAGTGGACGCCGCGGTGTGCTGCCCAGACCCCCTAGCGCACACCTTCAGGAGGATCACACCCCTTTCAGGGGCAACCCACACCCAGCATCTGATCGGGGCAGGTGATAAAGGCCAAGCTGTCACGGCCCAAGTCAGGACCCGTCTAAAGGACCGTCTTAGCTCAGGGCTCCCCATGGGGACCATCAAAACTGCCAACAGGCCACCAGCATGGCAGCCCTCCTCCCCTGGCCAGTCCCACGTCCTCCCAATGCTTCCGGTCCAGGCCTGAGGGCTCGCTCCGAGCTCCAGCTGAGTCTGCTTCCTGGGCACCTGGCCTGCAGCAGCCATGGGCTCCCCCAGCCATGGGCTCCCCCCAGCCTTCCAGCTTTCATTTCCAGTGGTGCCGCTGCGAGCCGGCTCTGTCCTGGGGAAGGCCCCGGGTGCTGGAGAACATACAGAAAAGGGTCCCTTAACGGGCTTCACGGTTCACATGCCGCTTTTTGCTGATCACGGAGCTGTTCCATGCACGTTCTCTCCTCGCCGTCGGCTCATTCATTCACTCATTCGGCCGGCCGATCGAGAAGCGCCTGCCCCACACCGGGAGCGACTGTACAGTGAGGAGTAAGACCCTCCCTTCCCTCTGAGAGCTCACAGTCCGGTGCAGAAAGCAGATGCCACAGCAGAATTCTCCGGATGCCAAGGGCCACGACGGGACGAGCCCCGAAGAGGGGAGAAGAGCGGCCGCTGGGGAGGAGAGGCCCCCAGGGAGTCGAGGCTCTCCGTCGGGGACCTGCAGGGGCCGGGCGGCATCAGTGAGATCACAGGGTGCGAGAGGGGACCGCAGCCACGCCCCTGCAGCCACACGGGCCACACGCCCACCCGGGCTCTCTGAGGTTCCCATGGGCTTACCCCAGGGCGGCTGGGAGTCGGGGAGGCTCAGCGGGCTCTGGCTTCCCCCAGTGCTGACTCCCGGGGCCTTTCCGCTCACACTCCCGCTGCTCACTGGGGCCCAGGCGGCTGAGCAGGAAACGAAGAGGGAAGAGTGTAGGGAAGCAGGGAGTTTGGAGGCCATGAGCCGTGGGCGGTAGGATTCCAAACAAAAGAAGAGGTGATCTTGGCAAGTTGCCCCAGGTCCCACTTCAAGCCCTGGATTAACTGAAATCCTTCTTCGCTGCTTTCCAAAGTCAACAGGATTTGTTGAGTTTTTATCTCCAGTAGAGGAAGAGCCTTGAGAGAACAAGACCCCCCAAAAAAAAACAAAAACAAAAACAAAAAACCCATATAAAGTGAGATGTTTTCACTGATCTGAATTTGGGGCATATTGACAATTGAAAAAAAATTTAAATGCTAAATTGTGGGGCCAGACACTCTTTTAGAACATCACTGCTTAGAAAACGAACATGAGATTGTGCTTTTCAATGTTACAAAGACGAAAATGTATCTTGCCTATTTATCGAATTAATCACCCTAAAATCTAAAGACAAATGGGATTCCTAGGGCAGTATTCAGCCAGTAATTTAATACCTAAGTTTTTCTGATCAATAAACCATTGGCCTGTTAGAATATTTAAGTCATGCTTAAAGTCATTCAGAAAAAAAAAATCTATCAACTTAAGTTCTTTGAAAGCATGTCTTTAGTTTAAAATGTCATTTTTATTTATGCATTACATTTTACGTTATTGTAAAACAACACCAAAAAATTTTCATAAAACTATTGAAGGGGCGCCCAGCTGGGTCAGTCGGTGGAGCATGAGACTCTTGATCTCAGGGTTGTAAGTTCTAGCTCCCTGTTGGGCGTAGAGATTACCTAATAATAAAATCTTTAAAAAAAATTTTTTTTAGATATTTAAAATATTTTTGAATCAGAAATGTCATCATTTATTATGTCTTTGATTCAACAAGTATTTGAGGGCTAATACTACGTACCAGCAAAGTCGTACAACTCTAGGGCGCACTGCTCGTGTTGTGATGTCAGGAGGTGGTCTGAGTCTGTGTGATGCTCTCGGGACCCTGTTAGGGACAGCGTGTTTGTGTCCTGCCCAAATTCGTATATTGAAACCTTCCCCTCCAAGGTGATAGTGTTTGGAGGTGAGACCTTTGGGAGGTCATGAGTGGGGAGCCTCCGTGATGGCGTTAGTGCCCTTAAAGAAGAGTGACAGTGTGGAGTGTCCTCTGTCTGTCCCTGCCACGTGAGGACACAAGAGGGCGAGGAAGAGAACTTTCACTAGGACCCAACCGTGCTGACCTCCCAGCCTCCACAACTGTGGGACATGCACATCTAAGACCTGCTGGGAAATTCTGTTGGAGACAACTGAACCAAGACAGATACCCCGGTGATAAGACACAGTCCTTGTCCTCGGTGAGCACACTACCAGCGAGGAGAGCCTCACAGCGCAGAGGAGAGCCCCAGCCTGCCTGCCACGGGATCAGGGAAGTGCCAGGTGAGACCCCTGGACCGTTGAAGCCACAGAGAGTCTTCAAAGATTCTCCCATAGAGAGGTTCAGGGATTTGTCCAAGCTAACCCGAGTGGCTTCCAAACTAGAGTCACAATTTACTGCTTGTCCAAATGCAGCATGCTTACAATCACGCATTTAAAGTTATGCAAGTTATTGGTGCCTTTAAAAAAAAAACAACCTCATAACAAAGCATATTTCAGGCCATGTAATGATAAGAAACATTTGGCATGTCAAAGGGAAAAAAATTCAAGTGTACCGTTGTAGAATTCTCCCCTATGGAAACCTCTGACTCCCTGAAGCAAAGTCTGAAAGAACTCAAGCTCCAGCCTGGGCCCCGCGCGCTTCATGCAAACAGCGCGAGCTCTGCAGCAAAAGATTTCCACCTCCGCACCTCGGACCCAGAAACACAGCTAAAGCCCCACGACAGCTAATTCGTGATTGCGGCCTCCAACATGGGCTTGTGGCAGTTGTGCAAAACCTTCCTTCAGCAAATCTTCGGGGGGGAGGGCAGAAGGCATGCTGCTTGAGAAGCGGCCTCCTGTGGTAATAGACCATCCCTATCAACACGGAGCAAGAAAATGGGCTGGAAGGCTTCCTTCGTGGGAACCTTTCCCTGGTGATAATCCCTGCATCTTCAGACGCTCTACGGAAGCATGGAAAGGAGCAAGCATTCCGGAAGAAGCTTCTAGGAAGGTCTTAGGGACGTCACGCGTTGTACTCAGCTAGTAAGGGAGACATCGCACTGTCCTAGCATTTTTGTTTTCCAAGATTGTCCTAGAACAAAACGCAGGGCAGTAAAAAGTCATTCTAGGTAGCTGTCTGCCCAGTGTCTGCTTTTCTGGGCAGCAGGTGCACGTGCCCAGGTGCGTATGATCATGGGAGCCGTGGTCCACTGTCTCCTTCAGTCCTCACAGCGTCCTCCGGAGAGAAGCAGCGGCGGGGGCCCATCTCGCAGATGGGAAAGCCGAGGTTCAGAGAGGCTACTGAGCTGCCCCGCGTCACACGATGTACACATCCCAATTGGCAACCTCCGAGCTCTGTGGCCCCATCCGGTGGCTCTGATCGGTGCCGGGCACACTGCCAGGGGGCTGGCCCTCCATCAGCCTTTGATGCCTCAGCACCTTGGGCTCCGGGCACTGCCCAGCAACGAGCTCGGCGCTCGGGGAGGGTGAGAAGCACTCCAGGCCCCGGGCTACCTGGAGTTTAGAAGAAACGTTTTGAGAAGATAATTTGTCATCAGAAAAACCCCAGGGTCTGAAAAGCCTGCTTCCTCATCTTTCTTGGAGAAATTGAGGCAACTTTAAATTACCCGACAAATTAGTTCATTTTAATGTCAGAATGCATCGAGGGGGGAAGGGTTTCTAAGGTAAAAGACGAATAAGTGTAATTGCTTCTTTTTTCAAGATCACAATATTACTTTGTTCATTATGAAATAATGAAGCATTATTTAATCCCATTATGAAATAAATGAGATTGAGTAAATAGCACATCTGCATTCAAGCAGTGATATAAAGTCAGGAAATGTTTATCCCACTGACATTTAAAAATAGCAGCTCAATTTTTCTTAGTAATGAAATTGTAGGTGGTTTCATTACAAAAATATATTTTATAAGAAATACAAATATGGCATTGTTAAATTAACTGCTAGGGAAGCTCTCCGGCGGAACGCCTTCCCGGATGGCGGGCTTTTGAAATGTGGATTCACCGCTTCACAATGAAGCTGATCTGTGGGCAGCGATCAATATCAAACAAAATCATCAGTGAAATGCAAAAGAAAAAAAAAAGTCAATATGAGCGAAGAAGGGTAAGTCCAAGAAGCGCTATTTCAGGATGTACACCTGCCCTCTTGTGGTCTTCATCTGTATGGTCGCCTACTGGGCACTTTTTAGACTATTAGAAATAGGGTATTCCAACCAGTATCCTGGGCAGCTGTGTGTGCGCCCCACCACAGACCCCTGTCCCCAGGTAGTTCTGGTTCTTTTCAATGAGCACGTACTAGACACCCTCCTCCGCTAGGGATTGAAACCCTCAAGGCGCACTCACGTTTGGTGATAGCAATATCGGAGCGGAATCCATTTCGCTCTTTCTTGCTCCGGCTACTAAGACTGCATCACAAATGACCCCAGAACATAAGGATGCAAAACCACCATGCTGTGAGTTGGGAATTCGGACCGGGGATGGTTTGTCTGGGGCCCCACGTGGTATATCTAAAAGGCTCTGGGCTGGGAACACTTCGAGGCTCGTTCACTCTCCGGCGGATGAGCCTGGCTGGAGGCTGGGGACCTCAGTTTCTCCTGCACGCAACTCTTCGAGAAGGCCAGTGTGTGCTTCTTCAGAGTACGGCGGCTTTGTTCCAAGGGTGAGTGTTCCCAGGAGAGAGAATGACAGGCAGAAGCTCTGTTTTTATGACCCAGCCTTCGAATTCAGATATAGTCACCTCCACCATACTCCACTGATCACAAGGGGCCAGCCCTGATCAGCATGTTAGGGAACCAAACCCGCATGAGTACAAGGAGGAGTAGATCACGGGGGTCCGTTGTCAAGACTGACTGCATACGTTTTAATAAGGAAACTACACTGCGTTCTGGTTTTCAGTAGGTATGACTGCCTTCGCCTTCTGCATTTGGCCCTCGCATGCTCTCATCTGACCACAGGCCAGCGTGCAGGACTGAAGGCCCCTCTCCTTCCTGAGTGAGTGTCTCTGGGAGAACGATTGAGGCTGATGTCCCAAACAGAGTGAATCATCTGAGGGAAAAGGCGAGATCTTCCAGGGTCTAGCTCTGGAGGGGAAAAGGGCAGAGGAGGGACGCTAGCCCAGATGGGTGGGAGGTGGTCAGCTTGGTTGGTGGGGGGAATGGGGACTTGTCTCTTCTCTTCAGAGGAGTCTCCCTGCCAGGCCCCCATTTACCCCCACCTCCACCTGCATGTTAAGAGATTCCGTCCAGGACATCTGGGAGAAATATGAATGACTAATAAACATTAAAGAAAAAAAACACCTCAATTTCACTAGTAACCCTGGAAACAGACATTGAAGTCACATTCAGATACCCTGAAGGGACTTTTTTAGGTAGGAAGGGCGGGGTCGGAATGGTTTCTCAATGAGTGGAACCTCATTTAACCTGAAAATGTACTGCGGCCTATAATTATCTGAGTATAACTCAAGTCTTAATTCAGATTTTCCATTTTTAAAAATATAAGTGTGTTCGGTTCTGAAAAAAAATAGCTTCGTATTCAGGAATACCAAACACTGGTATTAGATCACTACCCACAAATCTGTCTTAGGGGACAGGTGTGCAGCCAGAAGTTGTCAAGGCGTGGCAGTCGACTGTAGGACAGAAAGCTCACCCTTGATCTGGAACATTCTGCATTGTGGTCAGAAAGACTGAGGACAGGGCTGGGGAGTGTGAGGATCCCGAAAACATGGGGGGGGGGCTGGGCCTCGAACAACAGGTGAACAGGATCCAGGACGTCTTGTAGGGGGTGTGGGGGAGAACCTTCTAGATAAAGGGAACGGCATGAGCCAAGGGCCAGTGGTGTCAGCCAGAGCCGTATGCTTGGGAAATGACAGGTACCAGTGTCCTGGTGGGTGGTATGAGGACGTTGGCACGAGAGGGGCCATGACTGGGAGGCTGAACTCAATCCACTGATGTGAGGCTCCAGTGTTTTCCAGCAAGGGCACCAGCATTTGGGTAAATTTTAGAACAATCACTCTGTGCACGGTAGCCCATCGAGGGGCAAGAGGATGTGCCAAAAGATGATAGCAGGAAGCTGAGTCAGGGGTAACTGCGGCCGTGGAGGTGGGCAGAGAAAGAAGGGCATTATTAGAGGGAGCTTTCTAAAGCAGAAGAGGCAGGGAGGCATTGGGGTGGGCCCCCAGGCTTTGGCCTTGGTGACAGGAGAGATTAGGGTGTCTTTAACTGAACGTGGAACATGAGGAAGGGGAAGAGTCAGCCTGGGAGAGACCGCGAGCCTGCAGTTGGACTTGCCGAGGGCACATGCTTCTGAGCTCACCAGGACCCGCCCTGGCTCTGCCCAGGGGCACGCGGCTCCTTAAACCTCTCCTCCTCCCCCCTGCAACAGGCACGCGAAGAGGAACATGACTCTCCCTCGTGTCGTGTCTCTGGTGCCTGGTATGGGGCCTCGGGAAGATTCGGCAAGCTTTGCCGAAGACGCGGTTGTGTACGTAAGTGATGGGCCAACAAAACGCACGCAAGACAGAGGAGAGGGGAGAGGACGGGAGGGGAAAGGGTCCGGGGGCACCCTGAGGACGGCCATCTGAGAAGTGGTTGAAAAGCAGAAAGCCCTCGGGGAGGGGGGCGGGGGGAGAACAGGAGGGAGGGGCCAGAGACCCAGCCCGGCTAAGGTACTGTCCCCAGCCCTCCCCACCTCCACAGACACAGCGACAGCCCAGCAATGAGCCCCTCAGACACGGTCCCTGCACGAAAAGCTCATGCTGGCCGTGTGCGCTGGAATGGGTCCATTTCCCCGCAGAATCTGCTCTCTGTAGACGGTCCCCAGGATCATCCAGCTGGTGTCCCCCCAGCCACTTTCTTCCCAGACATGGACTCACACACCCGCTTTGTTGTCTCATCTTTCCATTTCATATTTACGGAGGGAAAGTTTCCTAAATATCATTAATTACCTTGAAGAATTCAGTAAGTGGAAAGACCTAATGAGGGATTACTTTTTATTCATGGTAGTAACTTGGGACATCTGTTTAGGAGTCAGCAGCCCTCCAGATGAAAGCTAAGATATGGAGGCCTATGGCACTTGATTGAATTTTGTATTTATGTCCACAAATGCAATTTATTGTATTATGCATTTGCCTACGATATACTGATATAAATTAGAATTTATCTTAATAATGCTCACAAAACCCTAAATAAATGGCCGTGTTCAAAACATGAAAAACAAAAGCAAAAACGTTTGCTTGACTTGGAAGCCTCACGTGATGATCTTGCTCTGAGTAACAACATCTGTTAAAGAATTAATTGTTTTGCTGATCCATTTAAATTTTTTGTTGTCGGACGCATACAGCAACAGAAAATTTAGAAAACAGGGAAACCGATCTCCCGAATCCTGCCCCCATCACAAAGGTCTGGTAGCGATTGGAGAGCTCCGTCCTTAGCGCTAAGCAGAGAGTTTTTTGGTGTAAACACGGTGTACTTTGTATCCTGCTTTTTTTCGCTTAACATTATCTGATTCTTTTTTATGAGCAATGAAATTTGATACGAGGGGGGCTGCTCACGCAGTTTTTCGAGAGACCATTGTTGGAAGGATTGGTGAGCATTTTCTAAGCTCCATCGACTTCAGAGAATCAGGAAATTAAACTTTTTATTTATTGGTCCTTTGACTTTCCCATAAATGGACACAGTTTCACCTTGTTTGACTGCATTGTAAAAGCAGACACTGGCTGAACAAAGGCACGCCGGTGAGTAATTAGGCGTTAGGTGGGGGCAGGGCGGTGCTTTATGAGGCCATTAGTACTCACTCAGCTGCCTTTAAGGTTCAAGTCTGCTCCTTGGACATTCGCTCCCATTAGTTTCTTTGATTTCAAAAAACTGGGGTTTTGTGGGGGGAGGGGTGTCCAAACGTTTAAAAACGGTAAACTGGCCTTCGTACGGTCTTTTAAGGGAAAGAATAAAGGGTGTTTGTTACATAGGTGCTTTTTAAAAAAACATTTTCTGAATCTGAGTTGCTCGGGCACTTCCGGTATAGATGGTATGGTCAACCCTGCCGAGCCTGGGGAAGCCGGCTCCCTGCTTTCCCACCCGGCAGAGGAGGGGCTGCAGCCCCTGTTCTCTGCAAGGTTTGCAGCATCCCTGAGAGGCTATGTTCTAATCCCACCTTCCTTGGCCAGCCCACTGGGCTCGTGAGTCTAGACCAGTGTTCTGGGGGAAACATATTCTTGCTGTGCGCAGTTTTCCTTGTGAAATGCATTTCCTCATGTATTTAGTTCGGAGCAAAAACTGTTGTTTTCTTTACCTGCGATCACGGCTATTAAATAACTAAAGGGAATCCATCTTTAGAGGGGAAAAGTTGGCGAGTTCTTTTCCACAAACGTGGCTTCGGTGAGACGTTGTCATCTTTGTAGAACCATCTTTACTCACCTGCCGTAGCTTTGTAAAGAAGAATGATCATTGTCACATGGAAAAAGTCCGTTTTGTTAAAAATCATAAGTTTTTTAAAAAACCCACTAGTTTTAGTGGCTGGCTGTTTGGAAATACACTCTCATTGATTAGCGCTGTACGTCAGTGAGTATCAGATAGTAAACTAAGCACTGAGCCAAAGTCAAGGTCAAAGGGATGGATGTGAGCCTGTCCCCAAGGTGCTTGCCACCTGGGAGGGGAAGCCATCCTTAACATACCAGTGGCCTCAGGGCCACGGGGGAGCTCGAAGGAGAAAGAAGAAATGTTACTTCCCACTGGGGGCCAGGATGTCCCTTCACAAGGCAGGACGAGGGGTCAAGGCCACGTCAGACCCATCACCAACCCAATATATTTTGGTTCTCAAGGAACTAATGCAATCTGCTGTTGTTGCGGGGACTCAATACGGTGAAGAGTTAATGGCCAAGAGTCTCAATGAGTCGGGGGCACCACCCCAGGGCAAGGAGATGGATTCTGCCCAGAGCCTCCAGAAAGGAAGGCTGCCCCCCCACACCTGGGTTTCCGTCCACTGAGGCCCATTTTGACTCTGACCTCCAAAACTGTAATAAATGTGGGTTGTTTTAAACCCTCCCCCAAAAATGCTTCTGTTGACCCTCTTCCTCCATCAAGCTAGCACCCCATCTCCTTCCTGCATATCCTGTCCTACTCCTGAGCTGAACCCCAGTGCCTAGCTCTCTGCTGGACGTTTGCTCTGCCTCCCCAGACACCTCGATGGGAACCCCACCGCCTCCACTGTCATTACCTCCTCCCCGACCCCGTGCCTCTGCCGTCTCCCCGCACGGCCGGCTCTGTGTGAACAGGGCAAGCGCCGAAACCTCATGTCCCAACCATAAGGTGGGAAAACAGGCCTCATTCCATCTGCTGAATAAACCCATAATCCCTCACCATTACGCTCCTCTTAATTTTACCTATCATTAGGCTTTCAGTAAGTAAATAAACAAAACCGAAATAACTGCTTATATCCATAAGTAATCAAAATGTATTTAGTGCCTTAGCAAATAGTTTGTTTTTCTAATTTTCCTTTAATTAGCAGGGAAAGAATTAAAATCAATTTCTCATCCAGCAGATAAAAAATTAGACTCCGCTTCTGCCTTTACACAAATCCAAATTTTAATGTATACAAGAAACACAAATTCATAATTGTTCTTTAATATCGTATGTATCCAATATTAAGCACATTTTTATGACATTTATCTTATCTCCCTGATCATAGCTTAATAAAATTATAATTATGACCTTTCAAAGTATCATTGCCTGATCCACACTTAATCGGCATTCTTCGCTCGAAACCTTGAGTCTTGCAAGGGGGCTGCTGCATTCCGTCGGCTGAGAGAGTCTAGACTTCGTGCTCGAGGCAGGTGGGTGAGTCGGTCCCCGCTTCCCCTTCCCTAATGCCCAAAGCGGGAGCTTGAGAAGCAGTCACTGAATGATGAGTAAACACCAGGTGTCGGGCATGTTTCACATGTACTCACCCTGGTACACGTGAGGATGTGCCCATGCAAAGCCCAAAGGGAAGGGGACAGTTGGGGGGGGCAGGGGTGGGGACAGGGCTGTATTAGGAATGAGCTGGAAATCAGCCCAGACTGAGTTGGCAAACATACCTGCTTTAATCAGAACTGTCTGGATCCAGGGCTCCTGGGGGGCTCAGTTGGCTAAGCGTCTGCCTTCGGCTCAGGTCATGCTCCCAGGGTCCTAGGATCGAGCCCGGTGTCAGGCTCCCTGCTCAGCGGGGAGCCTGCTTCTCCCTTTGCCTCTGCCTGCCACTCTGCCTACTATGCTCTATCTCTGTCGAGTAAATAAATTTAAAATAAATAAATAAATAAAACTCTTTAACAAAAAAAAAATCCTGACTGTCCTGATCGGCTGAGACACTGAGCTCTTCAGCGACTGGGCTCACGCAGAGCCAAATCCTTCCTTTGAAAGATGCCGAATGTGACAGATGTCAGGCATTGGTTTGGTGAGGCCTTGGGGCCTGTCTGTTCTGGGAGGAACAATCTGCTTTCATCCCGTGGTAGGATGCCGCTGAGACTCGCCTGCCCTCTTTTGGGACGGCGGCGGTGTTCGCCGAGGACGGACGGCACCCGCCCCTCGCGGCTGGTGAGAATCCTGGAAGCTTTGACCGAGGTGACAAACAGCAGATTATTTAAGACGATTTCGGTGTTTCTCCTTCGGGCCTAAGGAAGAGCAGCGTGTTCTTGGGCCGGAAAGGCCAGATGCCACTGTGCTCGCTTGTGATCCCGTGAACAGTATGACCCCGGGTGACTGTTCTTCCTGCTGGGGACTCGTGTTGTCCGCTACAAACGCTGCGGCCAACCCAGCGCCCGGGAGGAGCCCAGAGGCTGCTGCTTGGACCTGACCTTCTGATGCCGGCTCCTCCTGTGCGGATGGGGCAGGGGGAGGGAGACACGGGAAGAAAACGGGGTGTGTGCTCTCGTGCCTGCATCGCCCAGTTTGGAAACTTGCAGATCTGTTTGATTTTGGCTGGGAGAGAGAATACAGCCCGTGAAGTTATTTTGGTTATTCTGTGCAGAAATCACACGCTACACCTAACAAATCCAGCAATTTCATAGAGCCGTAGTCAAGCGTGTGAGTTACGATTTTATTCATTCCATTTATTCAGTGAGTAAGTCGCTGACAGGGGGTTGATTTGTTGTTTAATATTTGGGGGGGTTTATTTTGGTATATTCGTAACGTGTTTACTTAAATACGGCGTGTTAAATGAGATGTTTTCATTTGTTTTGATAGGTACTTATAAAGGCAACGTACAGGATTTCACACTTACACAGTGCTTTCTGAGTCCTCAGCACGGCACCAGGACTCAAGAATGACTACCCGCGTGTTTGGGAAGCGCCAGACTCGCTTTACCCAGAGCAGAGCGAGGTTCGAGCAGCGCCGCCAAGCCCCCAGACCCCGAGCCCAGCGGCAGGGGCTCTTCCCCAATCTCGGGCTCCCGTTATCACGCTAGGACCCAAGACTGTGGGCAGCAGCAAAGAGCCCAGAGGAGGAAATGGATTCTTCTTGCTTGTTTTATGGTTCTTAGGGTGTTACCATAACAGCATGGATTTTTCCCTGAACTCAGCGGAACATATGGGAAACCTATACTTAGCTTGTCATTTCAAGCCCTTCCTCCCCCACACGCAGCTCTCCCCCCACCCCAGAAGTCCTCAATATGGTCCCAATTCTGTAGGTTAAAAAAATTATTCGATCGGGTGACGTGTCCTTTGGTCTTGACCCATGGGACAGCACAATGTGTCCTGCCATTTGATTGGAGTTGCAGTTGACCGCTAGAGTGCCAAGCAGACACATCCCTGGAATGGCTATCCTACCGGCCACGGCAGGAGCAACACAGCCAAGACAACTGAAGCCGGTGCACAGCCACCAGAACAGGGCTGGCTTTGGCCAAAGACAGCTCCAGAATGTGCAAAACAAAGAGACGGCACAAGGCGATCCTTAAAAATAGTCATAAATGTCAAAACAGACCAAATGAGAATGTGCTCCTCTGCCTAAAAATAAGCAGTGTTTCAGAGTTGGCTTCATATAGGCAATCATCACTCTGCTCTTTTAACTCTCATATTTAAGGGTCTTAGATCTGGATTTTTATAAATGAGAAACCCAGTCGTTATGCACATGCTTACAACATGCACAGTAAGTAACTGAATCTCCCCGGTCTACTTCTAGAATGGGTACCAGGCAGCATCTCTCTAAAAGAGTATTACTAAGCCGTCCGCTGTTCTTTTAGTGTCTAAGTCATTTCTAGGATGGCACAAGTCCAAGTCTCATTCATTAAAACAGAAGAAATCTATAAACACCTGCATGTAATTGATTAGTAAGTTGGGGTTTCTTTAACTGGCTGTTTATTCCTCTGTTCAGAACATCACACTAAAACAAAGAACCAACAACGGCAAATCATTGACATCGTGCCAAGTTATTAGAGACTTTTATTTCTGTAAAGTGGGTTATTGTATTTGGGGGGTAGCCTAAGTCCCTGAGGGCTCCCCTTCCGTTCAAGTGCCGCGTCCTTTTGTTCTTGGTTCACTGGATTGAGAACAAACGGTGAGGTGTGAGGTCGTTGGACATTGGTGTTTGCTTTTTATGTAGAAAACAAAGAGAGAAGACAGGGTTTAAGGGCAAGTTATCTAATTTGTGGTTTTGCCGATGGTAAACATGCTCCCCGCTCTTTAATCCCAAAGAGCAGAGGCTGATCTTTCCCCCATCCCCTCATCCTTCCTTCGCATACTTGCAGATTTAGTTCTGCATACCTTTTTGGTAATTTTGTGAATTTCATTTTGGATCACTCCTGTTGGAGACTCTTGGTGTTTGGGCAGAGAGAAGTGAGGCGAGGCAGAGGTGAGGCAAGTGAGGGTTTGGGCGTTGGAGGGGGGCGCTGGGGGCAGACAGGGAAATGGGAGGGAACACACCTGGAGAGACCCGCATTCCTGTCAGAGAGTCAGCGACTGCTTTGCAAAGAACTCATCACATAACCTTGTGTGTGGGGGTGAGGACCTGAGAGTCGTGCCCAGGGCAATCCCCAAAAGATTTCCAAGCATTCAAGTACTCGGAATGTCTGGATGAGGCAGGGGTGCCAAGAAGCAGGACTAGACACCAGAAGCAGCTTGGACGTCATCAAATCCATTATAAGGCGCTCGATTAAAACAAGCCAAACCGAAACAAAGGATCTCTTTGAAACTGGAGAGAGGAAGGAACATTCACACAGTATCTTTCAAAAAAGGAAAGGTAAATAGAAACCTCCCTGAGAACTGATTTGATGTGTATAAAGTGTCACTGGGTAGTCTCTCCATTTTAGTGTCATTTTTTTAAAAATTAGTGAATATAAGAACAATTTGTAAAGCTGTGATAGGGATTACTAGGACTCCACTGTCTCCTTGCAATCTTTCTAAGATCTGAAGGTCCTCAGCAGGGGATTCTCCCTGAGGGCCAACCCAGGGCCCCGAGCTGGAGCGTAATGACCATGACCTCAAAACCAACACAGAGGGTTGGGAGTATTGGGTTGGCCAAACACTGTGTGCTCCTCGGGGTAAGAAATTGTTATTCATGCGACTGCCGCGATGTTGAAATCATATATCATAGAATAAAAGCCAACATCTGAGGTTTTAAGAATTACTCCTCACAAATTACAATCGATATGCACGGAGTCCATCTTCTACGGAGTATCACCGGTACACACAGGACACACGCGCCTTGGAGCGAGAGGGCAGAGGGACACGAGGTGAGGAAGGGGGACGCCGCTGGGATGCGCAGAGATTGGTCTGAAGAGAACCTGAAGACATTCATTCCCAACCTTTGGTCCCTGTTTCCTGAGGAAGACACTTCTAGATGGCTGAGAGACGCAGCATTCAATAATATTGGCTTACACGTTAAAAAAGTTGTTTCTTTTTCTATTTGAAGCCTTCTGTTTAGGTTGGGGAGAAAGCCGTGGGTTTGGTGACTATGTGTCTAATGCCTCTGAGGGCAGACACCTCGAACACAAAGTCTTGAGGGGGCAACGATGTTTGGCTGGAATTTCATCACATCAGATTGGGGTTTTTTTCCCCCCCTAATGTGATTACCTTTAGATTACTGTGTATCTATGACAAATGATCCCGATTTTCTACAAGATGGAAGATAGGGTCAAAGTGTACACATCAGGGCCGCGAACATGGTAACCAGTCCAAGGCGGCAGTGGGTTTGGGAAGAGGTGGGGCCCCGGGACACTTGACTGGGTTCTTTATAGAGATTCTCTGCCAGAGTTGGTCCCCATCACTTTCTCTGTACCCGACAGTGAACAGGATCCGTGTCGGGGCCAAGGCAAGAGAATGGGGAGCAGTTACCTGGGCCTGGGGTCAGGACAGTGCCCCCAGAAGATGGCAACAGACAAGCTGGGAAGCCTCCCCCAGAAACAGAGCTGGTGCCACATCCCAGGCAGTGCAAACCGCCGCTCACTCGTCCTCAGGCCGATGGTGTAAGGACGTCCACACCACTCACGGATAAGCAAACAAGGATCCTCACAATGCGAGCATAAAACCAAAAATCACCAAATGTTTGCACCATGCTAGAAAGGCAAACACACATAGCAATGCCTGAGAAACAAAATGAATGGACAAAAATAATGAGATATTAGAATAAGTAAAATTATTATCGGATAGAATTAAACATTCCATCCACTAATAAGACCCAAATAGACTCTGGAAGTGAAAATGTTATCTGGTTATAGGAAACCCTCAGCAGCTTGGCTGAATAACAGAATGGACCCCTTGAAGAGCCAACGACCAAACTGGAAGGTGGAGTGTAGGGCTTCTCCCGGAAACTGGTGCAGACAGACAAGCAGCCAGAAAATATAAAGGAATACTTCCAAGCTGAGAAAGATAGGTCCAGATACTTCCATACCCATCTAAGAAGTATTCTAGAAGAAAAGGAGAAAATGGAGTAGAGAAAATAATCAAAGAAATAGTTAAAGAAAATTTATGACTTTTTAAAAACGTAAAAATAAAAAGTAAAAAAAACAAGGATTCTAAAAGTGAAATAGCTCACCCAGTTCTCAAGGGTACGTAATCATGTAAGTGCTAGACTAGCACAGCCAGTTAACAAGCTAAATATAATCTATTTTTATTTTGTAGCTAGCGAAAGAGGCTACTCACATAGAAATACACACGCACACGCATGCTCGCACGCACGCAAGTGCATGTAAAACGTAAAATCTGAATAAAGTCTATGGATTTAACATCAGTTTCCTGCGTTTGCTATTCATGGTGGGCAGAAGGCCAGGATGATGCCCTTGACCCTCACTCTTGTGTAATCCCCTGCCCTTGAGTGTGAGCAGAACCTGTGAACGTGATTCAGTATCACTTCCATTATTGTGCCATGTTATTGAGAAAAAGGGACTTGTCCAGGTGTAATTAAGGACCCAGATCACTTGACCTTAAGATACAGAGATTGTCCTTCTGCTACTTTAGCCCAAACACTAAGTCTGTCCCACCATGATCTTGGACTCCCCAGCCCTCCAGAACTATGAGAAATAAAGGTTTGTTGTTAACAAGCAAATAAACAAAAAAAGACATGGATGTTAAACTGGGTGGGTCTGGGGTGCCTGGGTGGCTCAGTTGGTTAAGTGTCTGCCTTCAGCTCAGGTCATGATCCCAGGGTCCTGGGATGGAGCCCCAGTTCAGCTCTCCGCTCCGCAAGGAGCCTGCTTCTCCCTCCCCCTCTGCTACTCCCCCCGCTTGTGCTGACTCTGTCAAATAAATAAATAAAATCTTAAAAAAAAAAAACCCACAAAAAACCCGGGTGGGTCTGATCTAATTGTGTGGTCCCATTAAAAACAACAAACAACAACAACAGAGTTTTCCTAGTGAGACAGATCCCAAACGGTAAGAGAGATTTAAACTCCATCGATGACTTTGAAGCCGGACCCGGTGATACGGCGAGTAAAGCAGCAACTTCCAGGAGCTAAGAACGGCCTGTGGCTAACCGCCAACGGGGGAACAGGCATCCAGGTCCTACAAGCGCGAGGAACTAAGTTGGGCCATGACTACATGGGCTTGAAAGAAGACCCCAGGCTTCAATCAGAGTGTAATACACTCGACCCTTCATTTTAGCCTGGGAGACTCTGAGCGGAGAGTCCAGCCACGTGTGCGCAGAACCATGAGCTAATACATGGGTGTTGTTTTAAACCACTACGTTTACGGCGATTTGCTATAAGCAACAGAAAATGAATATACTGTTGTGCCATAACTATGCCAGATATTATCATTAGGGAAAATTGGGTGAAAGGGGCACAGAACCCCTCTGTACTTTTTTTTTCACAATTTTCTTCAAAGCTATAGTTCTTTCAAAATAAATTTTTTTAAAAAGATTTTATTTATTCATTTGAGAGAGAGACAGAGAGAGCATGAGCAGGGGGAGCGGCAGGCAGCGGAAGAAGCAGGCTCTCCCCTGAGCAGGCAGCTTTACGTGGGGGGCTCAATCCCAGGACCCTGAGATCATGACTAGAGCCAAAGGCACACACTTAACCATCTGAGCTACCCAGGTACCCCCAAAATAAATTTTTTTTAAAAGAGTGATTACACATCCTTTTCGAAAACCCCCTAGAACATTTGCAACACTGACCATGTGTTAAGCCACAACATTTTTAAATTTTCATTAAGTAGAAATTATATGGATTTTAATTACTGACCACAATGCAAAAACTAATCAATTAATAAAATATAGATGATGAAAACTAACAAAAGAATAAATTAGAAAATATATTTCTTAATAATTTTTGGGTTAAAAAAGAAAATTACAAGCCACTTTAAAATGAATTTTCTTTCCTGCTTTGTCAAAGCTTAATTGACCTTATAGTTGTGGGTTCATTTCTGGGTTTTCTATTCTGTTCCATTGATCTATGTGTCTGAGAGGGAAACCAAGAAACAGACTCTTTTTTTTTTTTTTTAAGATTTTATTTATTTATTTTAAAGAGATTATTTATTTAACATGAGAGAGAGAGAGAGAGATCACGAGCAGTGAAGAGGGGCAGAGGGAGAAGCAGACTCCCCATTGAGCAGGGAGCCCCAGACCCTGGGATCATGACCTGAGCTGAAGGCAGATGCTTAACTGACTGAGCCACCCAGGCGCCCCAAGAAACAGACTCTTAACTATGGAGAACATACTGATGGTTACCAGGGGGGACAGTGACACAGGGGATGGGGATGAAATAGGGCACTTGTTGTAATGAGCATCAGGTGATATATGGAAGTGTTGAATCAATATATTATACACCTGAAACCAATATTACACTACATGCCAACTAACTGGAATTTAAATTAAAACTTTTAAAAAAGGAAAAAATAATAAAAATAAAATGAACAGTATGTACAGAAGCATGATGTTATCTACAGAGTGGCCTTTGAAAGAAACAGCCTTACCTACATTCACAAGAAAACAGGAAAGGCTGCAAATAAAGGAGTTATGCTTTCACCTTGAGAAGCCATAAAGAAATTTAAAAAAAGCCCAAGAACAGAATACATAAACACGAAAACATAAATTAGTAAGATCGAAAGCAAGCAGCAGCAACAAAAATGTAGACTTGGTAAAGACAGCAAAGGCCTGTGAACAACACCTAACATGTCAAAGGACAGGACATAACTTTAAAAGTTAAAGAGAATAACTAAATGAAATACCCCAAATTCAGAAATCGGTATAAAACAGATGATTTCCGCTACAAATAATAGTGACCAAAGTTGGATGGGGCGCCTGGCTGGCTCAGTTGGAGGACTGTGCAACTCTTGATCTCGGGGTTGTGAGTTCGAGTCCCATGGTGAGTGTAGAGATTACTAAAAAAATATATAAATAAATAAACAATAACAAAAAATAACCAAAATTAGAGAAGAGGAAAAAAAGAAATAGAAGATACAGACTAATTTCCATAAAACACATTGAGAAGATGTTCAAAGATCTGTACCTGAAAACTGCACCAGGCCCGGGAGATTACATGACAAATTCTATAGATATTTGCAATTTACACAGGCAGTGTCAGAGCACAGTAAAAATAGGTTTTAGAGGAGCGCCTGGGTGGCTTTCGTCAGTTGAGCCCCAAACACTTGGTTTTGGCTCAGATCATGGTCTCCTGGTCATGATTCAGGCTCTGTGTATTGGGCTCTACTCTCAGCTCAAAGTCTATTTGTCCCTCTCATTCCCCCCTTCTCCTCTACCTGCTCCCACACTCTCTCTCTCTCTCTCTCTCGTAAATAAATAAATAAATTAATTAATTAAATAAATAAAATCTTTTTAAAAATTAGATTTTAGGGACACCTGGGGGGTGCAGTCAGTTGAGCGTCAAACTCTTGGTTTCAGCTCAGGTTTTGATCTCAGGGTTGCGAGATCGAGTCCCATGTCTGGCTCCGTGCTCTCAGCATGGACTCTGCTTAAGTCTCTCTCTCCCTCTCCTTCTGCCCCTTCCCCCTGTGCTCTCTCTCTAAAATAAATAAATGAATCTTTTAAAACAAAAGATTTTAAGATCCTTTAAAATTTTTCATCTCAAGAGAATAATACATCAAAAGAATAATATCAAAAGAATAATACATCATATCATAACCAACTAAAGTTTATCCCTTAGAATGTTAGTATGGGTCAACATTAGGAAATCCATTAATATACTTTACTACATTCACAGAATGTTAATACATTAATACAGAAAATTTACATGATCATCTCTATAACAGCCAAAACATCACGGGCTAAAATGTCACCCCATATATTAACAATAAGAACTACAACAAACCTTAGATTTCATAATTCAAATTAAAGGGATCCTAAGCAAGGCATGAAATCCAGAAGCCATTAAATAGGAGATTCATACATTTCACTACATGAAAATACACACAGAACTAAAAATATGGTGTGTACCACACTTGTGTAAGATGTTAACAATGGGGGAAACCATTGGGGGTGATGAAAGTGGGGAGAGTAGGTAGATGGAAACTGGGTACTTCCCATTCAGTTTTCCTATAAACCTAAAACTGCTCTAAGAAATAAAGTCTATTAATTTAAAATACATATATGGCAACAAAGAGGGACTAACCAACATCTGATACAAAAGCCTTAATACCTTAATATATCAAGAAATCGTGCAAATAATTGAAGAGTGAGACAATGAACCATTGGTTCCAATGAACCAATGGAAGAATTAGTGAAAGATACAGGTAAACAATTCACAGCAAGAGAAACACAAATGGTTTTTCAATAGCAACACACACAATGAAAGAGATGCAAATTGAAATACGATACCATTTTTTAGCTAACAGATTGGTAAATATCAAAAAATTTGTTAATGCACGAGTGTGGGGAAATAGAAGCTTTCATCTCTCCAATCTTGTTGGCGAAGCTGTAAGCTGGAGCACAGCCCCTTTTAGGAAATTTGATCTTAAAAAAATTTTAATTTAATATAAATTAAAATCAAAAATCCACATATTCTTTGTTTGAATTAGTTTATTTTCATGAGTTTTACCATACAGAAATGCTCATAGATGGGGGCAAATATTTATCTATACAGATGTTTATAGGAGGAAAAGACAGAAACCTGCATAAATGGCCATCAGAGGATTCCAGGACCATGGCACATCCATGTAATGAAATACCAGGCAACTGTGTTTTCAAAAAAGAAGATTTGTAAGTACTGATAAGGAATGACCTTGAACCTTCAAAGATACATTCGTAAGTGTAGTTGGTAGTGGAGCAGTGAAAAGGCAACAAACAGTGGGATGGTGTCTACCATTGGTGTTTGTTAAAGGGTGTGTGTGTGTGAGGGAGAGAGAGAGAGAGAGAGAATGAATCTATACAGATTACCTGGAAAAAGATGTACATAAAAAAGTGTCAGTCAGTAGGGCTGGTGCTGGGAGAGAAAACGGGGACTGGAGTCAGGGAGATTAGGAAAACCATTTTTCACTGTTTAATTTTCTTTTCTTTTTTTCCCATGTACGTACATTACTTGGACTTTACAAAACAACGTAGGCAGAGAAAAGTAAGAAACAAAGAATAAGAGATCACTCTTAACTGGATAAAGATTACCTATCTAAAACCTACAGCAATAGGCTTCAGAGCGACACATTCGAAGCAGTCTTGTTATGTTCAGAAATAAGGATATGTACCATCTGTGCCAATTTTCAAATTGTACCTGGTGTAGTAAAATGAGGGTGATGTATAAAAGTGAAAAACGAGACAAATGCTCCTTTTTGCAAATGATATAATCATCTGCATAGAAAATTTAAAAATCCACTGAAAACTTATTAGAACTTTGTTTTTATTTTTTTTTTTGGAATATTTATTATTACAAGTTTAGCTAGGTGTCAAATACTAGATTCACATACAGAAATCAATAGCTTTTTTACACATCGGTCAAAATCAATCTAAAAGTGTAACTTAAAAAAAAATTCAAAATAGCCACAGAAGTTCAAAATATGCAGGAATAAACATAGAAAAGAAACATGTCAGAACCATGTTAAGAAAACTCTAAAACTTTAATAAAGAGCACAAAACAAGATTTGAATAAATGGTGAGATTCACTGTGGCATAGGCATATCAATTCTCTCATAAATTATTTTCTAAATTTGGGGAGATTTCTATCAAATTACCAGTGGATTTACTTGACAAGCTTATTCTAAAATTCATCTTTAGGAAAAATATCCCAATATGAATAAGAAAATGTTGGTATTGAGTGCTGGTGACACTGGTAAGTTTATAGGAGTGGGATACAAAGGACCATTGAGTGGGAAAAGACACTCAACTTCGCCAATAATCAGACAAATGCAAAATAAGAAAACAAGCAACATTTTTTTTGTCCTTACATATCCTTAAATATCTAAAAGCTAATTTGAGGGGCACCTAGGTGGCTCAGTTGGTTGAGCGCCTGACTCTTAACTTCAGCTCAGGTCATGATCTCAGGGTTGTGAGATCAAACCCTGTGTTGGGCCCCATGCTGGGCGTGGAGCCCACTGAAGATTCTCTCTCCCTCTACCATCCCCACCCTCTCATTCTCTCCCTTTCTCTAAATAAATAAATACAAATAAATAAATAAATAAAAGATAATTTGAGGAGGGACAAACTGAAATGCACAGAAACCATTGGTAGGAGTCTAAGCACTTTACTCTAAGGTAATTTGGGAATATTTATTAAAACTTCAACTGTGCATCTCATCCAGTCTAGCACTAATGGGGTAACTTCTCAGATTTTATTCCCGAGGTGCATACAAACATGCACCCAAAGAGGCTGATCAAAATGTTCTTGTGGCACCAGGCTGGACGGTAAAAAGGTGGAAGTAATTCAAATGCTCATTAGTAAGATAATGTCTAAAAACATGGTGCATCCATTTTAGGGACTACAAACCAGTCTATTCATACTGACATAGTAAGAACTCCCAGGATGCGTTGTTAGATATCGAAAGAAGTTCTAGCACATCATGTGCTGTGGAATAGTTTATGTTCAAAATTTATACGGAGTTATTCGTATGTATATGATTCTAAGTGCACAGAATAAAAACAAAAGGTTAACTTGCTTCTGGGGACAGGACAAGGATTGCAGACGTGATGAAATCAAGGGGAACTCCTGCTACATCTGTATTGTTTGAACTTTCAGAATGAAAATGTGATCCTATATCAATTACAGAATTTTTAAAACTCCCCCTGAAGGTAATGTGGCAATTTTAAAGTTCATTTAAATATACTTTTCGCTTAAAGCACTTTTCATTGAAAGTGTGTATATCTTCACATATCTTTATTTTATAAGAACTTAAATGTTTTTCAACCTTATTAAAAAACAGAAATATGTTAAAGTGGGGAGTAGTAACATAATGTGTAGCTTTTCTGGTTTCTCAATATAAAGACTTTAATCTCTGTGTTATCACTTCAAGAACATTTCACCTCAGCATTAAGACATGTACAATCTCTTAATCTCTAATTTAAACAAATCCTATGTCAACTAATAGGGCTGAACCAGAAAACAAATACTTTTAGAATGTTCAGTGCCATACCAATATTACAAAACTCATCAATAACCTTCTGGAAGGGTTAGGGCTCCAGTGAAGAACCAACATTTTTGCCAATAGCAAACCTTACTTTTGGAGTCTTTTTCAAAAACTCTGTATAGCTTCTTCGAGGAATAAATTGAAAAGAGTTCCATATCTCATTATAATGTCTTGGGAAGCGTCTGAAAATTGGGACCACCACAACTTCTTGATAGACATATGATATTTGGTTATTTGAAAAGCCATCAAGACAAGATGGAACATAGTCACACGCCCAGAGATTGAAATTTCTTGAAACATGTTGCCTTTTCTCTGGGGAGATCTTCCTACGTCCCAGGCCCTGGGGAAGAATTATAAGAAAATTAGAAGAAAAATATTCAAGGTCACAGTGTTCTGAGGTCTTTAGTAAAACCAGCTACATGGCATCCTGGCCTTAATGCACAGCATGGCAACCACTACAAGAGGTATATCCTTTACCTACTTGCTAGAGGCTGTACAACAACACTCACAGTATGCTGGAGGCGTTTTGTTAATGATTCTTGCCGTCTTCCACTTCCACCAAAGGGACTAGTCTTCTAGAGACACAGAAGGTGGAGCCAGAGAGACCACAGCTGGAAACAGCCTATTAGCCGGCCTGGACTCCCCAGCACCCTGGGAAGGTTCTCTGCACCCAGGTGGCTCCTTGGCGAATCCGCCGCTGGCTGCATCCCAGCAGTCAATGGGATAGACGGTTCTCCCTCTAAGAAGTCCGCAGAAGCTGGATTCTTTCCCGAGGAGGAAGCAACACCTTTGGGGATCTGCCCACAGGCTTCCTCATTAACACTCAGGACCTCACACATGAACCTGAGAATGACTCTGTATTCAGAATTGTGCTTTTGATCTGATCGTGATTAGGAGACAACACTATGCTTAGACAAAAGACGAGGAGAAAAGAGACGTTAGATTACACAGACTTCACATTACAGATTGTCCTGGACTCACAATGGAGTAACACCTGATAATTCCATGGTAAATTGAAAAAAATCGCAAGTTGGGGGCTGTCTGTAGCAAAGTGAGTTTGTCTTTTCATAAGGACCAGTGTCATTCCGAGTGGCAGCAGGTGGCACATCCAATTACGGTAACTGGAAGGGAGTTTAGTAAAGGGACTATCTGTGGGGGCCCCCACTGGGACAGTGCAAAGGCTCTAGGTCCAAGGGGCTTGAGGGGGAATGTAGTCCCCGCAGATCAGCCCCTGGTGCCAGGGCAGAGAGAAAGGAGGAGACGGGCTCTGGAGGCACAGATGGGAGGTGTCGCCCAAGCACCTTTCTAAAAATGTACCTGCAGATACTCCAGAAAAAAATTAAAAACAGATAAAAGACACAAAATGAATAGAGAAAGAGCTACAAAGAAAGGAACAAGTAAAGCTTGTAATGAAGTCTAATTACTTGCTGATAATGTGACTATGAAATATATTGAAACTTCAAGTAAGAATCCACAGAAAGAAAGGTAAGAAGGGGAGAAAGAAAGATAGAGAAACAAATCTGGAACTGAAATCCCAGGCTTTCAACTTGACTGCTTTTAACCCTAGAAGGTGCCACTTAACATTAGCCCATGAAAATGGCACCTTCATGAGTTAGGAAAGCACATTCTGGCCCCCAACACAAGAACACCTAGAGAGCAAAGTGAAGGAGGTCAGTACACTGAAGAACTTGCCTTATTATTGGGGGAAAACCTATAGATATTGAATTTTATATTCATAGAGTAATAGTATCAATGTATTTCTTAAACATTTATGCATAAGGGTAACCACTAGTAGACAAGAGAAGTCAGGGTGAGCAAATAAATTCAATCTAACAAAGTCAGGAGAGTGGGAAAAAAAAAAAAGAAACAACATACGAACATGGTAAACAGGCAACATAAAATGAAATAGCAGAAATAAAACCCAAAACACAAATTATAACAATGTGAATGGGTGAAATTCTTATACAAAGAAACGATGACTCTTGGATTTTTTTTTAAACCATGCTCTATTTTATTTATGATTTAAAAAAAAGAAAAGCAATACCAAATGACTAAAAAGTATAAGGACAAAGGAATAAACCATAATAAAAGTAATGACTGTTATCAAAAAGAAAGCAATAGTGGTAAAGCTAATATTTCAATCTAGAATTCATGGCTAAAAACAATAAGGTATGTAAAGAGAGATACTTCATTTTGATAAATAATAAAAGCCACCAAGAAAATAAAATACTCATGAATTTTTATGCAGAAAGATATGGCATTAACCTATATAAGGCAAAAGAATTTAGAAATTCAAGAATAATCTTAGAAGGGAAAATTGACAGATAAAGACAAAAATTAAGAAAAGACTCTGAAGGATTTGAATAACATAATTAAGTCTTTAATTAATAAAATGAAGAACTTTGTAATCAACAGATGAGGAATATATGCTCTTTTTAAACACCCATGAAACACTCGTTAAAATTAATCATGTATAAGATAACAAAGATAATCTTTATAATTCAGAATCCATATTCTATAAAAATATAACCCATTGAACTAGATATTAGCAGCAAAAGATGATCTCAAAAAATTCTAACTGTGTAGAAAATTCAAAACATTCTTCTAAATTATTTTTGGAATTAAAAGTTAAATCATAGACTATTTGAAAGCAAATAACAATGAAACTCTAATTAGAAAAAATGTTGGGATGTAGCCAAAGCAATAATCTGAGGAATATTCATAGTTTTAATAAGTTTATTAACAAAAACACTTGCAAGTATATGAACTAAACATGCAACCAAAAAAGATTAAAAAGAACAGCAAAATGGGGCGCCTGGGTGGCTCAGTGGGTTAAAGCCTCTGCCCTCAGCTCAGGTCATGATCTCAGGGTCCTGGGATCGAGCCCCGCATCGGGCTCTCTGCTCGGCGGGGAGCCTGCTTCCCCTTCTCTCTCTGCCTGCCTGTCTGCCTACTTGTGATCTCTCTCTCTGTCAAATAAATAAATAAAATCTTTAAAAAAAAAAAGAACAGCAAAATAGGAGTATCTTAGGAATTGTTGCACCAATAAATTTGAAAAGAAATAGATAAATTTTAGGTAAACATATATGAGCAAAATCTACACAAGAAGAAATCAATTGAAAAGATTAATAATCAACAGAGAAATTGAAATGGTAAAATAGTTTAAAAAAAAAAAACTTACTCTAAAAAAAAAAAATTAAATCCAAATAATTTTATGGGCAAATTCTAAACCTAACCTCATTAAACTGAAAGTTCACACCTTATCTAAACTATCACTAAATGTAGAGAAAAGCTACATTTAGGAATGGAAAGTTTCCAGTGTTTTCTATGAGGCTAACATAGCTCTGACAAAATATTTGTGGTACGGTCCTGTTTATCGCATTAATAAGATACACACTTATACGTATACATTTGCATATGAATTGTAAAAATTCTCCAATTTTACCCACCAAACCATTTTTGGTGAGGCGTCAAGGTGGCACTGTGAGGAGGAAAAGTAAGAGTGCAAATTTTTTTCAATTTTGTTTAATTCTGTACTGTTCGAAAGTTGTAAAGGACGTATGTTACTTTGACAATTTAGAAAGCCATTTTAAGCCCTCCATTTAGAGAGGCAGGCAGCATGGATATTCTGGATCTGAATTCAACACTCTGCCAAGGACAAACCAGGATCTTTAGGTTAAACCACTTCAGCTTAGCTTAGATATGGTAGCCCAGAGGAAAGAGTGACTTTGGGCAAGTTCTTTAGCTTCCTTGTTATGTTCCCCATCTCCAAATTGGAGACGATAAGAGTAATTAGCCAGCAGTGTTGTCATGAGATTAAATGAGATAGTATGAGATGCTAGCATATGGCGCATGCTTAATAAATGGTGGGTTTTATGTACATCATCATCATCATGGACGTTCAGATTTGGTAAGGCTTCTTGGAGATCACCGGATCCACCCCTCTACCTCAGATACAGTAAACCTGCCCTGTCCGTTTTGACAACCCCCGGTCACATGTACACTTCAGACGTGGGTCTTCCAAATGAAGAGGGACCAATCCGGATTTTAAAGACTTCATTTAGGGAATGTAAACTATCTCACAAATAATGCTTATATCGATTACATGTTGAATCGATAATTTGGGGAGTTACTGAATTAAATAAGATATATTACTAAAATTACATTTTCATACTAGAAAATTGAAAATTATGTATGCAGCTCACTAGATTTCCATGGCACCGGGCTGTGCTCACCACCACGAACAAGTGCTCTCAGGCTCTACTCTCGCCACTGAGGGCAACTCAGGACGACCGGGGAAGGACAGTGCCAGTGATGGGGAAGTCCTTCGTATTACGTAAGCTCCCCTTCCTCTGACCTCTCCTGCGGGGCGTGGGGCTGCCTACCAGAGACACACGGGCAACCCCTCCTTCCCGGGATAGATCTTCAGGAAAGACTCATGAACGGGACAGTTTATAAGAAGACACATGGAGAAGTAGGAAGTGCGCGCAAACGCAGGCAGAAGGACTATGCTTTCTGCTCCAGAAAGTTGCATGAACTTTGAGAGGTTCATGCATTTTTCTTTAACCTGTTATGAGGCATTCATTCTGACCTGGTTCCAAATTTGGAGGAAAGCCCTCTACCTTCCCCGTGCCTCCCAGGGGCGCTCCCAGGGGGCTAGTCATTTGGAGAGAGATACTCACGGAGTCCACGTAGCATCCTGAGCTCTGAAGGCTGTGCCGATTGTCGTGTACCGAGAAGGGGAAGTTGTTGTTTACTGCTTGCTGGTTAAGATCGAGGGAGGAGATGAAAAGACACACATCAGGACCCCAACATGCTTTCAGAACCGACACACAGTAGCGTGGACAGAGGACAGAGGAGGCAAAGGGACATCTAAGTAAGAGTGAAACCCATCACCGGAAGGGAGCAAACGGCCCAGGGCAGTGAGGTCGTGGGTGTGCACACCAACTCAAGGCTTTAAAACTCGACCTTACTGGTGACCTTGCAGAAAATCGTAAGAGTGTCACGGAGACCAGGTTTCAAGGTGGGATGCTACCCGCATTTAGGGAGCCGGGGATGATAAAAGAGTAGTTCCTTCCAAAGAAGAACGGACTGGCCAGAAATGCCAGTGGGGCTGCCCCCGTGGAGAGCCACAGGGAAGATGGGGGGCAGGGGGAGCCGGGCCCGCACTCCGGACTCACTTACTTTCTCCCGAACTTTGTAGAGGGGTGGTAGCTTCCCCTCCACCTGCCGAGACAAACGTGGGCGGTGGGGCTCTTTTAACATAGCACTTGTGCTGGATTCTGGTGTCTTCTGTGTTAGTCCAATCTGAGGGAACTGGAAAACCAGCGCACGCCGTGATTACAACCAGACACAACTGTATCTCAAAGCCAAGTATCGGGGCTTCCTCCGTAATGTGATTAAAATGCCATTTGGGTGCTTCTGGTGTGCGGTGGAAATGGCATAATTTTTGTAATTTGCAAGTATTCTTTCCAAGACAAAAAACCACTGCAATGGCCCCAGGCCATCCGCGCCAGCTGTTTCCAGTTACGGGGGGCCACCCCCGCTGCGCCCCCGCCGGGAAATGCTTCCGCCCCTGTTAAGGGGGTGTGGCCTGTGAGCACCAGCGCGGGCTCTGCGGAGACAGAAGGGTGCTGAGATCTTCCTGTCGGAGTGCTCCCCGAATGGGGGCTAAGGGTTCAGCCGGCCTCCTGCAGGGAGAAGTGATACTAAAACCCAGTTAAGTTTCCACTGAGAAGGTGGAATGGGAGTGGGAAAAGTCCATGGGGAAAAAATAGGGGATAGGATACAAAGCATAATAATAAAGGTTATTTGGGGAGGCTGTTGGTATCTCTCCATGAACAGGGGCAAGGAAACAGGTCTGGGCAGAGGGAGGAGGTCCAAGAAGGGCCTCCGCCCACCGAACAGAGAGCTCGGGGCATGGGATGACCTCTCAGAACTGTCCTGAGCGGGGGCGAGGGGCCTGGGCCTTACTGCACCCTCATGGATCAGTCACGAGGTGCGGGTTGCTCTAGAAAGAGGGGGTGACCTTGGGGAGGCAGCTGCCTTCAGCCAAGGCATCCCTAGGGTCAGAGCCCAGAAGATGTTCTGGTCGGGGAGGAACCATAATTTGGTGGTTGGGTCACACACTAAAGATTCAAAGGTCCCAAGTCCAATCCCAGCTTTCTCTCATGTAAGGTGAGCCTGAGGCAAGACACTGAGTTTTCTAAGCCTCTGTCTCTTTATCTGTAAAATGGGAATAATAATACTTATTTGACAGTGTAGATGAGATTAAAAGGGAAAATGCATGCCCCAGAGAGTACTCTATTCCTGCTAGCAGGTTCTAGTTTTGCTCACAGCTGTCCCCTCTCTGTCCCCTCTCCAAACCCACTGCCACACCTCAGGGCCCCTGCTCCCTCCTTTCTGCTGGATTATAAGGAATTTAGCCAACGCTGCTCTTCTCCTCATTCCTTCTCACGTCGCAGTGTAACTGTAGATGCAGGTGACTTCCGTTCACTGCCCGCACGGGGTGCGTTCAGTATGTCACTGTTTCTGGGAAAAGGTGGGGACGTTACACCCTACACTTGGTGCCCTTGGTGGGCTGTCCTCCACAGCAACGAGAAGCAAGGGGCTGGGTGACACACAGCCACTGAGCCATCCCTTAAACACAGGGCTGAGCGGAAAAAAGAAAACCGGAAGGAGATCTCTAACCCAACACCATTTCTGTAAATAAAGAATCCAGGCACACAAGACAACAGTACCCGATTTACGGAACACATCCAAATGAAAAAACTCCCAGTTAGCGCTTTTGAATGACTGCAGGAATGAGGATCAGGGCAGTGAAAAACCACACGCCAGTGTCCGGCCGGAACCCCAACCAGCATCCTAACCAGCACCCAGGCTCCCGTTTGGGGGGGGGGGACCTGAAGGAGGAGGGAGGGAGGAGGGAACCAGGAAGGAGGAAGACTTTCTTTTCACCATCTTGCTCCACTATTGAAATGTTTCTTAACTAAGTGCAGCCATTACATTCTCTCTTTTCCACAACAAAAATAATTATGTCTGTTTCTGATTACAACTGTAATACATACTCATGGTTCAAGAAGACTCAAACATGAAAACATAAGGAAGTCTTTTTCATACATCCCTGTAGGCATGAACACCCATGTCTGTGTACGTACGGATGTGTGCATAGACAGAGATAATTTTGCATACATAGGGTCATAGTATACATGTGGTTTCTAAACATCATGTATGCCTATTTATTGAAGAGTAACTTGTGATTACTTTCTCCCTCCCCCTTTTGTCGCCCCGCGTGACAATATTCATGGCTCAGTGCTCACATCCACAAACACCTACCCTGAGGAGGGGCCTTCAATTGCTTTAAAAAATTGGACCATACGATGCATACCGTTCTGCGGTTTTTTGCTTTCCTACTTAACAAGGTATCCTAGACATTTTCCCAAGCCAACCTATATATTTCTAACTCATTCTGTTCTATTTTGTAATGTTCTAAAACAATTCTTTGTCCAAAGTAAATATAAAAAATACAAAGAGCCTCCGGACCCATAACCTTTCCTTGCTCCCTTCCTCCGGTCTGGCTGTGTCAACACTCCTATCTGGGCAGCTATGGAAAATCAGATGGGGGTGGGAGTCATTCTAGCATCAGGAATGATCCCTTTCCCCAGCTAAATGACAGCTGACTTGAATTCATTTGTATGCTGGAAGTCTAAGGACTAAATCACCAGAGGGGGAAAAAAAAAAAAAGTCTCTTGCATTTTAATTTCACTCTTTTAAAATATATATTTAATGGTGATAACATGATAGCTGTGAAATAAATCCTTCTGTTGGATATTGTAACCATGAAATATAGCTTTTTAACTAGTCGGCGGTGAAATTTTTGCTGCATTCGATCACACAATGACTGCAATATTAAACAGGAAGGGGAAAGTGTGTGGAAAAAGCCTTTCCTACCCGCAACAGCCAGATTACAACCAGCAAGGTCAACTGCAAAATGACTGTCACCTTTAATGTGGCAATTACTGTCCTCCGTAATGGGCTGCTGCTGACTCAAAGCCAACGATTTCTTGAATTTTCCCAACTGGCATGCAAGTTACTTTGGGAAACTTCATGATCAGCACTATTGTTCTTATGCTCTGAGCTGCTGGTTGCAGAAGGGACCCACCCCAAACACTCAAGTCAGACTTTTGGAGGTAATGAGCCCTGGCCCCTGAGCCCTGGCCTCGGGCACAGTCCTGGGATCACAATACCTCCCCAAACTCCCTGGCAGTGAAATTGGCCATGTGACCCAATGAGATCAAAGCAGAATTTGCAGGGCCAGGCTCCCGGGATAGCTTTGTTAACCCCCCATGAAAAGGGACAGAATTAGCCAAAAGGTACCTTCTGTCTTTTTGTCCTTTGACTTCCTCCTCATTTACCCGCCTGAGCTGAACGGCCCCACACCAAGGATGACACAACAGAAGACTGAAAAGGACCTGATGACCCCAAAAGCCTCTGTCCCAGCCCCCAACTATCTCCTTTGGGATTTATTGTTGCTTGAGAAATACAAACCCTTATTTGGTTCACTGTAGTCAGCTTTTTATGAAACTCGGTCAAACACAACCGTTGCTGATATCGTAGGTGATAGAAATAGGGGAAGCTACTTAGTCTGAGAAACTTGTATTTTTCTCTTCAAGACTGACTCGGGTTATGTAGTTCATCCTATTTCCCATTTTACTTTGGCTGCCAGGAATCTCACAGTCAAATCCGATGATACTTTATAAATTGCAGTCATGTAAGCCCTACGGCTGGTGTATGTTACATATCTTCTCAGTCTCAGCCTTTTTTTCTTAAATATATCCAAACCAATTCTGAATTTTTATTTTTTTATGCTTTCCTGCTTTATCGTGAATATTTTCCATACATTATCGTAAATCTTTGAGGAATGAAGCAGGGTATACAAGAAAAAAATGTAGATGTATATGTATAATATTAATATACAGAATGGTTAACCAGTGGGGCGCCTGGGTGGCTCAGTGGGTTAAAGCCTCTGCCTTCGGCTCAGGTCATGATCTCAGGGTCCTGGAACCGAGCCCCGCATCGGGCTCTCTGCTCAGCAGGGAGCCTGCTTCCCCCTCTCTCTCTGTCTACCTCTCTGCCTACTTGTGATCTCTCTCTCTGTGTCAAATAAATAAATAAAATCTTAAAAAAAAAAAAAAAGAATGGTTAACCAGTATTGAGTGGTCACTCTGTTTGCATGCATCATACTAAGCCCTCAGTGCGAATGGTCTCATTCATCAGCACAATAGCCCTATAACCTTGGTACACTACACTCCCAGTTAACAGATAAACAAATTGACTTAGGAGTAAGCTGCTTAGCCAAGAGCACATCCAGGTGGGTAAAGTTAGTTTGGTTTTTTTTTTTAAGATTTTATTTATTTTGAGAGAGAGAGAGAGAAAGAATGCACAAGCAGAAGGAGGGGCAGAGGGAGAGGGAGAGAGAGAATCTCCAGCAGACTCCGCACTGAGCGTGGAGCCTGACTCGGGGCTGGATCTCACCACCCTGAGATCATGACCTGAGCCGAAACCAAGAGTCGGACCCTTAACCAACTGAGCCACCCGGGGAACCCCATAAAGTTAGTTTTTTAAAGCCTTTAGACTGAAATGTTCTGAGGTGTTTTCTATTTTTCCTTTTCTTTTTAAACAGAGGAAAAGTGTTCGCTTTTCCATGTATTACAGCTCTGATACGATCAGTAAGTAAAAAGGCAAAGATCCCAGCCCCCATGGAGTTTATATTCTCGGAGAGGAGAGAAACAGCACACATAACACAGTAGATTATAGAGCATGCTGCAAGATAGATGCTATAAAAAAAGAAAAAGAGCACACCACAATGACTGCTTCGTGGACACTCTCAAGAGTGCGGAGTGTTTTACACACAAGAGTTGTTTCATTCAATCCTCCCAAGGATGCTAAGAGAGTCCCATTTCACAGGTGAAGGAACTGAGGTTAGGTAAGTGATTCATCAAAAGTGATGCCACATGAAGTAGCAGCAGCGGGATCTGGACTCAGGTCTGTGACCTTGACCACACCCACGTGGCCTGAGAAAGGCCAGAGGAGCCGCCGTCTTTCTTACCCATCTTCCGTCCTTATCTAAAGCTGGCTTGAAGCGTCTCCCTTTGGCCATCTTCTTCGGGAAGCTGAAGGTGGCCGAGGTCGTCTCCCTGACCTCCCCACTGCCTTGGAAACTCTGTCATCTGGAACACACTCCTCCTCCTTGCTCCTGACCTTCAGCCTCTACCAGGAGGGGAGGGCCGGGGGGACCCGCCGTTGCCATAGAATCAGAGCCCCCGTCACAATGGGAGAGGACGGCGGGTCTTCCAAGCCCTTGGAGGGTTCCTGCACAGGGTCCTTGCATCTGCTGTCCAGCAAGGCGTAAGGCCGACAGTCACCGGGTCCCAGCTGAGGAACCCCTTTAACAGGTCAGACAAGTGGGGACAATGGAGAGAACGGCAAACTTTCTCCCCCTCTAAATCCTTGAACTGGTGACATTTGAGTTGAATGTCCCCACAGTAACCGTCTATCCCAACTTCTTAGTTTCCAGAGAAGTGAATTGAATCCAGGCAGGAGATGACCTTCTCCTCGGTGGGGTTGTGACACCCAAGCCCCAGGGCTCCCTCCCTGTCCCGGCTCGGTCTCTGTCCCAAGGGCTCCTGCTGCTTGCTCGCCTTACGACACACCACTGAGGCCACAAGGAAGCAATCATCATGAGCAATCGTGAAACGCTGGGTGCTGGGCTGAACTGAATACTTTCACGTGTTTTTATCTTATTGATGCTGCACGACCACCTTTGGCATTTACAAGTGAGAAAACAAGGGCCACGCAGCCAACTGAGCTGGCGCCAGGCCGTGGGACGGCTCCAGGGCTCGTGAGCCTTCCCGAGGGCCAGCTGGCCTCCCCGGGGTGCCCCGGCTGCCCCTGAGAGCTGGCCTTTCTCTCCGAGCCCGGATACCCAGATCTGCCTCTCTTCTACTCAGCAAAGTGATTTCTGCTTCTCTTGCTCTCTTTCTCCTTTTTTGAGATGCTCTATCTTGATGATTCTCTTGGCTATTCCACGAATTCATAAGAGTAAACATCTAGAGGAGAATCTGTCCAGCACCTTCTCATTCCCTAATCACCAAACCGGGCATTCGCACAAGACTTGCCGTGTCGGTGACACGGGACCTCTCCCCCTGGCCAGCGCTGGTGGCCCAGAGAGGTGGGATCCTGGATGTGAGGCCTGGGGTGGCACCGTTCTCTGGCGGCCACGAGGCCACAGTCCTGCAGTAGGGGCGGAGGAGAGAAAGATGGAGGGCAGCGTCATCCCGTGCCAGGGAGCCGCTGCACCAGCTCTAGACCGACAGCCCTGCTGTGCGGGGAGCGGGCAGGCCGCCTGGGTTTCCCCTACCGGCTGACCGTCCCTGGGGTGAGGCTCCCTCGCTTCTTGCCAGTCTGCCAGCTGTCCTCCTTGTGGCCCGGAGGTGGCATCTGGGCTCCAGGTGGCAGGGTGGACAAAGGGCACGTCCCAGAGTGTGGGACTGGACCGGTCCTGGCCCCGGGTTCATGGCACGCTCTCCTTGCTGGGTCGGCTGCTGCTTTCTGAGGAGGCGTTCCACCTGCTTCTGTGTACTTCCTCCTGGGAGCCGGGAGCCACAGCTCGGTCCCGCGGTCACGCCTCAATTTAAGAGAGGCTGCAACCTAGGCTTCGTCCCGGTGGGGTCTCCCTCCCTCCGACGTTCCATCACCATGAAAGAGACAGAACAAACGTCAAGGACAGACAGATCAAAAGCCTCTGCCACCCCGATGGGTGTGACACGCTCTCTCATCTGGAATCTGAATGGCCCTGCCTTCCAGCAAGGTCAAGCAGGAGGCATGTGCTGACGGCTTCTCAGCATGGCGGTGACAAAGGAAGTGGACCCCATAAAAGTACTTTGTAAACTGGAAGGTACTTTGCAAAAATAAGGAGGGACACGTGTGAAAAGCCCGTCAGTGTTGACTAAGTATTTTCCTATTCGCTATTCATCGTTGCCTCTGACTTTCCCCGCACCCCCAAGAGATGCGCTGGTTGTCTCCCTTCTGTATGCCTTCCACGCGCCAAGTCATTCCCCAGCCATCCGCACCCCATTCTGTGCCCTGGTAGCTGGCCTGCAAAGACTATATCACCGGTCCCTACCCTTCGGGTGTGGTTGGATTCACGCAACAGGAGGAACCAGTGGGAACTGGGAGGGCGGGAAGAGCAAGGCACGGGGGGCCGGTAAGTGGTTAACAACAGCTCTTTGGGGAACAAACAGTCTGATTTGTAGGGGTGTTTGCCAATTTCCATGGTATAAATACTTCTACCGTGATTTTTAAGCTAACACCGCCGAACGTGGAGTTGGGAAAAGATGTACACACGGGCTCTAGGGCCCCACGGGGTCAAAGGACTGATCTCAGGCTCTCTCCCTTTCAGGCCACACTCAGGAAGGAACTCTGCTGTCCCAGCGACACCCGCCGCTCCGGTCAGCCCAGCAGCCCCTCTCCCACGGCCACTGCTCTTGTGGTCAGCAGCGACCTCTAGCCACCCCTTTGGCCTCGGGGTGGGCAAGCCTCTTGGCTCTCACAGGTCCTTCTCATCCCCTGAACCCTGCCCACGTCTCTAGAAGGAGATCCTTCATTAGCCTGTCTTCCGTCTGGGAGTGAGCCATCTGGTTCCTGCGGGGACCCAGACGGGGGCCCACACAGGCATTAGTGTGACCTCCACTTACAGAAGAGGAGACTGAGTCTCAGACAAGTGCAGGGACTCCCTGCAGTCACACGGCTAATATGTGGCAGAGCCCGAACTACACCCCCAATGTCCTGAGACCAAGTTCAATGCCAGCATGTGCTCATTCAGCTGCTTTTCCATGACTCCGCTCAATTATTAAGCAGTGACTTGGGGGAGGATTGCTTTAATTCCCTTTCTTTAATTTGCATAAAACGAAGCCCATCTAAATGCCTACCTCTTGACCAAATCCCTCTCTCCCGCGACCTCTGGAGGTCAAGGCCAAACCACTGACATCATGTGCTGCCTGTGGCCCTGGGCAGTAGAAGCGAAGCCAGGCAGCACGGCACACGTGATGCGGGAGGAGGGGGGACACTCATGCAGAATGTGCTGCTCCCACACCCCAAGACTGAAAGGAAAGCAAGGAGGATGGAGGGAGCCAAAGACTTGGAGTTTAAAAGCCTAGAACCAGGGCCATTTCCAACATGGTGTTCCACGTGCACTCACTTTGTCTCCACCAATGGAGCAGAAAATTTTTTAGAATGGAAATCTCATTTCTAAATATGCTTTGCATCTCCTCTGTCTTCAGTCATCCGCTCTGTTAAACAAGGACTACGATCACTGGTTAAGGTGTCCATTTTTTGTGTCGATTTTTCCCCTTTGAATGATTGCTCAAAATTCTAACAAATTTGTCCAAGGAAATCAAAACTGAATAAAGAACACCCCGCCAGGAAAAATAAAATTCCACTTTTCTTCAGCTAGGATTTCTCAGTCAGAGACTGGGGGAGGGCTGCTCCTTGTCGGTGGTATTATTATTATCTGTGGAGGTCAGAATTACCGGGCTGAACTCTGAGACCCAATTTTTGTTTTGACTTAACTGTTGTTGTGTACTTTGACTTTTAGATCTTGCACATCTGAAGTGATGGAGTTTGTGAAAGGTAGGTGTGTCTCTCCCTCTTCTACGCGTTTCCAGCGCAATAGGCCATTCCTTGTTAAATTAATGACGTGCTATCTTTTGCGGGAGAGAAAGGGGTGGGACTACGGGTGCTGTGCAGGCCTGCTCTCACACATGTGCGTGTCCGTGCCCACCCGGGACGCCCCCACAAACGCTCAGACCTGCCCGCACGTATGTGCGTGCTTCCGGTTGTCATTCTGCCAAAGGAAAGTTTCATCTTTGCGAAGGCATCCACAAACCCTGGGCAACTTCACTTCCATTTGCGTGTAAAATGTTGAGCACTGAGAAATTCTCAGGCATCTGCAATGCAAAACATATTTTTGCTTCACCGCACGCAGGTAAACTATCTGGGTTCTTTCTGCAAATAGCAACCGAATCAAGGTGACTCGACTGCACTTTTTATTATGATTCATGATTCGTATGGTCCTGATGGAAATTTTAATGGATGCACCACATGTTTGCATGCCATCTTTTTTTTAATAATTTTTTTTAAAGATTTTATTTATTTGACAGAGAGAGAGACCGCAAGTAGGCAGGCAGAGAGAGAGGGGGAAGCAGGCTCCCTGCCGAGCAGAAAGCTCGATGCGGGGCTCCATCCCAGGGCTTGATCCCAGGACCCTGAGATTATGACCCAAGCTGAAGGCAGAGGCTTTAACCCATTGAGCCACCCAGGCGCCCCCGCATACCATCTTGAAAAGCATTCTTGCATCTGTAACAGAAGCACATTTTTGGTTGCAACTCTATGTTGCAAACTCTCTGGAAAATTAACTGCATCTCTCTCCCTTCCGCTCAAGAAAACAATTCAGTAGATCCAGACAGGTAAGACTCACCGAAAGCCAAGGAGAACCTAACCAACTAGGAGGTTTATGGAATTGAAAGGCAGACGCGAACTCACTGTAACACTTACAAAAACCCTTGATTCTGCCAACGGGCCTGATCCCCCAAATTCAAGTTACGGGGGGCATTGTTACTGTAAGGACCGAACGTTTGATAATCTTGCCGAAACGTGAATTGCCATAAACCTTTCAAATGGTTTCCAGAGAAGCTTTTGGGTAATTGATAATTTGGAGAGTTGGTCACTCAGAGAAGGGCCACTATCTGGCAAATTGTGCTGGAGACGGTGAAGGACACGGTAAAGCCCGCCACGGTCCTCGTGCAGCCGACCCTCCTCTAGACAGAGACGTCGCCCTACAAACAATGGGTCGTGACTGAGAGAGGCATGGGGTGCCCCTGGGCTGCATGACAGAGGGACCCGAAGGAATCTGAAAGTCCCCAGGGCGGTGAGGAAGACGTGAAGAGATGAACGAGGGCAACGGGCCAGGGAAAGAGGGCAGTGCAGGCCGGGCAGACGGACGCCCTGGCGGTGGGCGCAGCTTGGCTCGCTCTGGAAACGGAAGGGAAGCCAGTGTGGCCTCGACACCTGTGGGACGGCGCCGGGCGGAGCAGGGGTTGGAGGGAGGAGCAGAAGACAGGCCACTTGGGGCATCCAGGCAGCCCAGAGCGGCACACAGGCACCTGCCCTCGTGACCTTGACCCAACAGCCAATGTCGCCAGGAGGCAGAGACCCACGGAACAGGCGGCCTCAGCCAAAAATGCCTCTTGAGGGCTTTGTCTCTTTTAAGAAAAGCACCTTAGAAATAAGACAAGCCCGAAATGCAGCGGACGTGTGGGGCTTATTCTTCCTCCAAATGCTGAAAAAGACGAGCGGAAACATTGAGTTCGGTGCCCGTTTCTCCACTCGTTGGGATTTTTATGCCTGTTTCCACTCGTGTGTGTGCGTGTTTGCAGAGGCTGACGTGAAGACGCGGCGCTTTGTTTTTGCCCCCTGGAAAGACAGCTGCTCTTGTCCTCTTGCAGTTTGAATGGGAGAGCCCTCCGAAAACACAGAATAAAAGACAGCAGTAATTACAAGTGTGGTTCAAAATGGAGAGCACTAAAATGGAAAATGCCAGCCTCCAGAATCGTGGAGCGAAACGGCAAAATAAATATCTATTTTTCAGCTGAAGAGAAAATGAGCAGTGTCTCAGAACGCGATGGAAAGTTCGTCTCTACCCCAGCCGGCGCGGGAAGCAGTGGAGGCAGGGTCCCCAAACGGAGAAGAGATCTGTGGGCCTTTTCAAAATCTTCTTTATCCTCTTATTCTGTACTATAAAACATACTGGAGATTTCAACTTGGCAGGAAATTGCGAGCTAATAAAAGAGCCTTGTTACAAAGATAATAAGAAGAGAAAAGTCATAAAAGAGAGACTTGAGCTGGGTTCTGGCCTTAGGCCCTCCCTCCCCCAGCTCGATGGGGACCCGAGGTTCATCAACTCAGTTAATGGTGTGGATGACCACCAATTCGTCCTTTCTTGCTCCTGCTCTTTCCTCACATTCTGGGACATTTCCGCCCATAGGGGGTGCCTTGCAAAGGCCAACGGAAATCCATACAGCATGAAGCGTTGCCATGTCGCCTTCTGCACACGTGTCCCCTGTTCATTCGCTCAGTAAGTGACACTCTGATGGAGGAACCAGACAGGATATGGCGTTGAAGCCAGTGTCGACGCACCCCTTCACCTGAGGGAGGACTGGCTTATTCCTCGTACCCCTCTGCTCCCCCTCTGGCTTCCCACTTATCTTGTCACCAAAACATCAGCGATCTCTTTTTCCCCTACTCCTTTCCAGCGTGCGAGTTGACTGTGAGGTAAGCAACCCTCCTCCCATCAGGGCCTCGATGTTCCAAGTGTGGTCCTTGGACCAGAAGCCCCGGGCATCACATTGGAGATGATGAGAAATGCAGATTCTCAGGTACCTGCCCAGACCTACTGAATCAGAATACGCATTTTCACAAGACTCCCAGGTGATTCATGCGCACATAAAAATTTGACAAGTGCCACCACGGGCAATCAGAAGCACGTGAGACCTATCTGGGCCGTGGGTTCGGAAAGCCCCGTGGGCACATGTGATCTCGCACCTGCAGATAAACCCTGCAGCCTAATCCTTAGACAATGACCACTGTTCTGCTAGACTTTGAAAGATTCAGAAGCCAAACAGGAGGCTTAAAGAGTTTACATTTACCCAGAAGGTTTTCCCTCAGGTGCCACATCCCTTTCTACACGGTACCATACAAACCTTCAGTGTGCCTGATGTGGAAGGAGGGAAGTGAATAATTTTTCCCCCGGAGGACCCTGAGACACATGCTGTTTCTTTGCACAGTTACATAAACATAGTGCAGTGGGGTTGTCTTAATGTTTAATTTAGATTGCTGCCCCATTGATTCAACTGTGGCTCGGGCAAACGAGAGCGAAGCAGATTCATGGCTGCGCCGTGCCACGGTCCAGTCGTCCTGCCTGTAGGAGAATGACCACATCAGGGCTGTGCGCCTAATTAAGCACTTAGTCAATAACCCACTCCCTCTGGACTGAGCCATTTGCTTTATCCATTGCGGGAATGAGATCAAGCTGGGCAGTGAATGTGGGTAATTCATGCAGGAAGAACTCATTTTAGGTGAGGGTGGATTGATTGGAATCGGCTGTTTCAGAGTCCGTGCTGGAGAGAAAGCGCCTCCCCTCCTCCGGTGATTCCGGCACTCCTTCACAAAGGCGAGGTGAGGCTTGAGTCCAGCCTGCCAGGGGTGCACGGGTGTGGACCCCGATAGCCCGCACGGACCTGGCCGGGGTGGCCCCAGAGATCTGGGGACAGACCCCATCATTGGTATGCACACAGTTCGCTGCCGTAGGACATCTGGAATCGTTCCGTAGTGAGATAAGAACTCTGCATTTTATCTGAGGTCTCGAGACAGCTTATCGACTGCACTGTGTGACTGCACGGCACATAATAACATTGTTAGGGGAAATGTCAGCGAAGGCACTGAAGGGTGGAAAAACACGAAATCAAATTTCTCCTATGACAATGGCTTGAATATTTGTTGGGTTTTTGCTTCCACCAAATGAGGCGGTGGATTCTTTTCAGGCTGATTCGATCGGCCTCTGAACAGTGTTCGTGCGGCCAGCCTACCCAGCAGTCAGCACATTTTAACAAGCCGTCCGCTCTTCCTCCTCTCAGAGAGGGGTCTGGAACAGGCGGACGCTGTCCCAGTCTTTTCACAGAGAAATCATTTTCATAACATCCCGAGCGTCCTAAGACTTCGTGGTGCGATCTTTCATCAGCCATCTGCTAGGGTGGATGCATCCATAAGACATCTTCTTTCGCTGGCATAATTAAAAGAGATTCTCCTCTTTCGAACGTTGTGTTACATTTACATTCAAAGTTATTTTGCTCTTTCTTTGCCCTTGCCCTCAAGGAATTGTGGGAATTCAAGTTAATAGGCTTTTAATGGCTCTGTGATAACTGTGATTATAAACTGTGAATCAGATTGGGGGAGCATCGGAGTTCAGCAGCATCTCATGCAAAGACACCACTGTTCCTTTTGATCCTTGGTTGAAATTTGGTTTTCACTGTTCAGACGCCACCATCCTCCAAGGGAAAAAAAATTATTTTTAAAGATATCTCATTTGTTTCTCACAATTGCTTTGATAACAATTTTAAAGCCTTTACATGTCTTCCTTTTGATATATTAGCAGCATTTAGAAACACATCCTGTTGCTAAAAATTAAGTCTACAATTGCATTTCCTGCTTCCTTTTTGAGGGGAAGATGCTGGATTTATTTAAAACACATGCAACATGTTGGACACACACACTCACACACACATACGCACACACCGCCTTCAACTTTTCACTGCCAAATATTTAGAAATAAATTTTTACTGTGTTCTCTGAACATATAATTACTGCTTTGAGGCTAGTTAATGAAAATATACTTTTCTTTGAAACATATTGGCTCTACTAAATGAGCCTTTCCTTGTGAGTCCACAGATGAATTGATTGTGAGCCTCCTTGAAAAAAAAAAAAGAAAAGGCATTCTGATCATTGTTGCCAGATGTCTCAAGCAAGCCTGCCAAGCTGGGGCTAGAAACGCAGCCTCAAAATAGTAGGCATGGGATTGTCCCATCAGCCAATTAGGGCCCTGAGAGCAAATTAACTCTCGCTTCCCATTGGCCAGAACATCTGTGACCTGCGCATGGACAGCCCAGGGACGTTCTAGCGAGCATCCCCCACTCTGGCCAGTTGCTGCTGGCATCTGAAAAAGGCCACAAATAACAGTCAGTCCACAGTTTTTAGAAACTGCCTTGTTGAACACCGCAGTTTACTTCCTAGGAGAGTCGCCATGGCCATCCCTGGAGACCAGGGCATTTTCTAGGCAAAATAATCCCTGTGGTTGGAATAGTTGCACCGGGCAAAACCCTCCCTGAAGTTGCCCTCTAGAGACAAGGTCTTAGTCTCAGAGAAGGGGGCCCTTACATGCAGACCTTCCGCCTTGGGGGAGACATCAACTAGATTTGTTCAGTGGGAAATCTACAAGAATGAAAGCTCAATAATCCAGCCGCAGACAGCACAGCGCTGCCTTCCTGAATAACCGTCATCTCAAATTGGAGACTGCCATCGCCATCAATTTTAAAAGACACATTTCAACAAGAAGCCATGGGAGACATGGAACCCTAAAGACCAGTTCATCTGTAAGGAACAAAGCAATGCTGTGGGAGGAAGTCTCATCTACAAAGGTCAGCTCTTGGCAGCATATGCCCCACTGGGCAGCCAGGAGCTCTTTAGACACAATTCAACGGTGCTGCAGGACTGGCATCAGGACCAGAATTAAGAAATTACTATTGGCAGCAAAGAGTAATTTGGTAGCAGTAGCTCCCAAAAAGCCTCAAAAATATCCATATTTTATGATCCGGCAATTTTACTTCTGAGAATTTACCCCAAGAAACGACCCGTATATTTGCATGAAGATTTTTCCCTGAACGTGCTCATGTTACTATTTGTTCGAGAAAAAAAACTGAAGCATAAAGTTGAACCCAATGCAGTCATGAAAACCACAGAATGGCACAGGAAGGTTTACATTATATTATTCATTAAAAAAGAGCACCTAGGTGGCTCCGTCGGTTACGCGTATGCCTTCGGCTCAGGTCATGATCTCAAGTTCTTGGGATCCAGCCCCAGTGGGGCTCCCTGCTCAGTGGGGAATCTGCTTGTCCCTTCCCCTCTGCCTCTCCCCTCCCCCCCTTGCTCATGCTCTTGCTTGCTCTCTCTCAAATAAATAAATAAATTTTTTTTAAAAAAGGTAAATACATATATAGAATGATCCTCTTTTGTAAAAATATGTATGTGCATTTATAGAAAAATGGAAGGTTACACAAAAAATTTTAGAATTACTTGAGTTTCTTTTTTCTCTTCACTGGGCTTTTCCAAATGAACATGTATCGCTATCGTGGTGAGAAACAAAATGAGTAGATTTTTTCAAAGAAGGCGTAGGAAAGCAAGTAACATAGGATCGATGTCTTGCACAGTTCAAGAGCTAGACAAAGAGAGGGCATAAAAATTAAGCTATAAAACACAGTGGTGCATGGGATGATCTACGAAGAACAAAGGCCAGACTGGCTCTGGTCAGATCATGAATTCGCATGTGTTCTAGAAAAAGTGTTTTACAGGCAATGCTCCACATGGCATTAGGTGCTGAAGATAATCAGTGTTCCCTACTTTGGAGGGCTCACCGCCTGTCTGAGGAATGCATCCACATGTCCGCGGGAGCACTGCCCTTCCATCCTCATGGCGGGGAGAGAAGTTCCCCGATTAGTCTCTGTGGAATCTACTTTAATAAGCCTTTGCATTACGGAAAGTGAAATCAAATAAAGCTTAAAGTCTGCCAAAGCCTGACACTTGGCCTTAACCCAGACTTTTGAGAGTGAGACCTTGAAGTCCAACAATGAGGAATAACGAAGTTTCGAGTTCCAGCAGTATCCCTGCTGAGATCTTCAAGCAGGAAGGCTAGGACCTGCTCGAATGTCTTCGTGGGTTCCTCTGAACACAACTGTGACACTTTCAAAGCTTCCGTTCTCGGGAATCAGACCCAAAAAGCTAGATTTTTCTCAATTTAAGATATATATCCTCTCCGTTATGGAAAAGCTTTTAGTATGAATTCTTCAATAGCCAGTGTGCGTTTTTACAGTAAATAGACTATCTGACAAATTCTTCCTCAAACGGGTTAAGGAAGGCTCCAAGGACACTGGCCCAGTGGTCAAGCCAAGGTCCAGTGCGAGGAAACAGAGGTTAATTTAAATGGGTATTTATGGGAGACTTGGAGGCAGGAGGAACTGGGGGGATAACGGACATTTGGGGGCTTGCCTCTCTGGCGTCCATCATCACCCTTCTTCCAGCAATAACCCCGCTTTCTGCCCCTCACGACCATCAGTCCACATGGTTGGGGCGGACCGGGGTCTGCCCGTCACTCTGGCTCTAGCCAATCAGAGCATCGCGTTGGGTCCCCCCCCCCCCCACTCCGCTCCTGTTTGGCTCCGGGTGGGCACATGACAAAATCAGGCCGATCAAAACAAAGTAAATTCAGTTCTCAAGCAGAGAAAGAATCTCAATCTTTCCCGACACATTCGAACCCGAAAGCAATGCGGGCTGGCATCTCTGCTCCCATCTTCCCGCCTCGGTACCCCAAGAAGGACGCCAACTCACAGGGAAGACCTGCCTGGAGGGGCTGAGGGAATGTGGACCCTCCCCACACGGGCCGACCTGCACCGGAAGCCGGCCGTACCCCTACCCTAGTCAGTGCAGGAGCCAGGAAAGTCTCCCTCTGTGTAAGGGAGGGAGGGCCGAGGGAGAAGCAGAGAGAGAAGGCTTGGTCTCACAGGCAGAGGAGGAGGGGAGGCCCCATGGGAAAGGAAGGTGGTGGGAAACAAAGCTCAGAATTCACTTCCTCCAGGATCGGGAGCCCTACCTGGGGCCTGGCCAATGCCTTCAAAGCCCAGGAGTCTGCTGCCCAGATGGGGGCCATTCCATATGCCTCCCCCTCATCCGTGTTCCTGGGCAACCGGGGAGGAGAGGGATGGGGAGGGGAGGGGAGGAGGAATTCCCACTCCCTGGTCCCCATGATCACTCCATGTACTGGACTCTGATCCCAGCCCACACACACTCTGGACTTGACCTCACCCCAAAACACCAACTGGCCCTCCCTGATTTGCCAGATCTGGGGACCTCCGTGACAGCCCCACTGTTCAACCTGTAATTTGTGCTCTCCCTGCACCTGGCGCAGATGGCCCCAGATGCAAATCCCAAGGATCGAATGACCCCTTCTTGCCCTAAGTGTGGCCGCCTTCTTGTTAACAAGACTTGCTTCTTTGTTACCCACAGGCTCAGTGTTTGGGGTTATGACAAGCAGGGTAAGGAAGCTATCATGAAAACTTGAAAAGAGCAGATGGCAAAAGGCCCACTCATTCAATTTCATTGAACAGAGTTGATAAGTTCCATATTTATTTCCCCATTAACCACCATATCAATATCATTAATGTAAAGTTACATATTTTTCTGTTAAAAATAGGCATTCTCGGGGTGCCTGGCTGTCTGAGTCTGAAGAACATGCAACTCTTGATCTCAGGGTTGTGAGTTCAAGCCCCAGGTTTGGTGTAGAGATTACCTAGATTAATTTAAAAAAAAAAGGACGTTCTCGTCCTGCATTTTTGTTGACCATGTTTTCTGGATTTTAGTGCAGTTGGACTCTTGGGTCTGAAAAAATGGGCAACCTCTCTTCTAACCCAGTCCAGGGGAGTAAAACAGAACTTTACATGGTACATCCAGAATTATTTGTATTCTGTTCTCTAAGTCACCCTGGAAAGCAAAAGCCACCTGAATGCTAATGCCCCAGTATTTCTCTGTGTTGCTCGATATTCTCAGTATTTCTCTGGACCACAGGAAGAAATTCCAACACTTAGAAATGTGTAGGCAGCAGCAAGAACCCTGGGAAACTGGCCTCGGGATGGCCGCCGGCAGCAGCATCAGCCCGTGCTAAGAACACAGCTCAGGAGTGGGAGGCTGGTTTGCACCCCAACATTGCCACTTCCTACGTGTGTGATCTCAGGCAACTTCCTTCACCCCTTTGTGCTTCACTTTTCTCATCTGCAAATTGGAGATCATTTTTAAAGTATCTACATCTTTAGGGGGCGCCTGGGTGGCTCAGTTGGTTAAGAGTCTGACTCTTGGTTTTGGCTCAAGTCCTAATCCCAGGGTCCTGGGATGGAGCCCCAAGTCTGCTTGTCCCTCACTCTCCCCTTCTGCCCCTTCCCCTGAGCATGCTCTCTGTCTCTCTAAAATAAATAAAGTACCGACATCTTTGGGCTGTAGTATTAAAGCCATTGATAACGGGTGAAAAGCCTAGAAAAGTTACACCCATAATTAGGTGTAAATAAATACTAACTCTTCTTACTATATATTACTGATTCCTCAAAATGCATAGATTTTGTCAAGAAGCCCATGGGAATATCGTGGTAGCTGAGGCTGGAAGGAGGAAGGGGCCTAGGAAGCCGGAGATGGGCAGGACCCCAGCTGGGGACTCGCTCTGAGTCTCTGGAAGGCTGGCCACACAGCCAGAGTTTTCAGAGGTGAAGAAGGCTGTGGCAGAGGCAGATGCTTTCCACGCCAATCTGGGGTGCCCCCCCCAAACGATGTCCTCATTCCCAAGGATTCGCACAGGCCCTGACCTTGGATTCTCCTTCTTCCTCTACTCTCTGCTCTGACCCCAGGTCCCCCGCAGCTGTGTTGGCCTCCGTCCTCTCCTTGGCTTGCGGATGGTGGCATGTAGGTGGGGTGGGGGCGAGGAGGAGTCCTGTGCAAGAGAGGCCCCCAAGCACCAAATGGGAAGTCTGGAAGCTCAAAGGCAAATACGGATTCTGTACAGCTTTGCTAACGGAAACCCTTACTTCAGTCTGAATTTGGGTCTTCCAAAAAAAATCACCAGCAATGACAGGCTCCTCAATGTGGGTTCCAGCCACAGGCCAAAGATCGGGCTTCACTGAACCAGAGTGAGGGAAAGAATGATGGTCAAGCATCTTCTTTTTCTGCACACAGACTGTAAGCAGCTCCCCACAACGTCATCGTGGGACACCAAGGACAGACCAGACCCCTCCTGGCTTCCTCAGTAATGGACAGAAGCAATGGTGCAGATAATCTGGCCAAATGGTGGGTAATCCAAAAGTCATTTCCCTTTGGCCTTGGGAGAAGTTTCCAGGCTCATTCTGAGCGTGGGTGTATGCGGTCCTCCCTGCCCGCTCTGGGGTGTGCAGTGGGGGCTGGGCATACCTATCCTGAGATCAGGCTGGGCACAGAGGAAGGCGTCTCCAGCCGGTGTCGCACGGGCTGTGGTCACATCAGAGCTCAGACGACAGTGTGGCCCATTTGGAAGGGACGTGTGCAGGGGTTCTCCATGTGCCCCCGGCCCATCATCCATACTTCTCAGCTCTGCCCGGCTGACCCTGCCGACAGCATCCCCTGGGCTCCTTTGCTGTTCGGCTTCTTGGCAGGTTTGAGCGACAGGAGATGGGAGCAAGAAAAGGACAGGAAACCTGGGCATCCCTTCCTGCATCCTTCCTGCTCTGGCACTCTTTCTCCAGTAATCTCTACATCCCTCCACCTCCTCCTCGGTTCCAGTGTTCACTGGGCTCCAGGAACACCATTTCCTCCTCATCCTTTCAGTCCCCAGGTGGTGACGGAGTCTCACCATCCCATATGGGACCTCACCTGCCCATGCTTCCATGGGTGGTGTCTTCATTAAAGTATTTTCGTTAAACCATCTGGGGTGAGCTGTTTCCCGCTGAACCCGTGGATATGAGATGGTAGCAGAAGGGGATGAGTTGGGGCAGGGGCTGGGGATCTGGGAGAGTTCATCGGACAGGCAACTAAATGCCCACTCAGAGCACAGCCCCTCACTTGATCTTGCTAAGGCCCACCACCCCTACCATCCCTTTATACTTAGAGGCCATTTGACTCTGCTTGGCCTGCTCCCCATTTCAGACGAGGGGTATCAGGTACAACACATATGGATCTCCGTCCAGTGTTGGAGGCCAATTTGTCTCTCCCTTGTTGTCATCTGGGAGGATGGGGTCCTCCAGGGATGATTGACTTCCTTTGGAAATGGATATATCAGATTATAAAAGGAGCATCTCACCCAACATTCTTGACTTTTCCTCCTCCTGAGCCCTTTCTCCAATCTTGTCCTCTCAAAACTGGGATTGGGATTTTATAAGAAGGACCTTTTGTCAATCACTAGTTCCATGATCTTGACCCAGACCCTATTTTCTAGAATCATGACCCAAATTCTTCCTCCTTAGTCTGTTCAGCTTTCTGGCTGTTAGTTGGTCAAAGCCATGGCTGTTGTGAGTTTGCCACTGTAACAGTCTATTTGATCATTGTTCTGTTGATGGACAATTCAGTTGTTTCTGATGGTTCTTTTTTTTTTTTCAAGATTTTATTTATTTATTTGACAGAGAGAGAGCGCTTGTGCATGAGCGCATGTAAGTACACGAGCGCATGTAAGCACACGAGCAGGGGGAGCAGAGAGGCAGGCAGAGGGAGAGGGAGAAGCAGGTTCCCCACTGAGCAGACAGCCCCACATGGGTTTCGATCCCAGGACCCTGGGATCACAACCCGAGCCAAAGGCAGATGTTTAACAGATTGAACCACCCAGGCGCCCCATGTTTCTGATAGTTTTTAAATCTAGTTATTTTTCAGAGTTTCCTGCCCCTGTGAGTGGTACCACCATCCATCCAGTTCCACACCACAAAGATTTAGATGTCATCCACATACCTTTCTCTCCTCTATTCCCCAAATCCAGGCCACCCCCAAGTCCTGGCATATCTCTAAATCCATCCACCTCTCTCTAACTCGGCTTCCAACATCCTCATTTAAGTGGCCACTGTTTCTCAAGTGGATGCCTGCCTCATTCCGGGAATCCCGGCATCTCCCCAGCCCTCTCCACCCAAGCCATTCTGCAACCTCGTGGTTTGAAAATGTGACTCAGACCATGTCAACTGTTAAAATCCTTTCAGTGGCCACCATCACACAGCATAAAGACAATGTCCTTTGTGCAGTCTGTAAACTCCTGACTGCTCTGGTCCCTGCTCTTGTGTCTGGCTGCATCTCATACCATCTTCCACCTCCCTTTCTGCATCCCTCCATGAACCACATCTCTGCCACCACATAGTTGTATGCTGCTCTGTCCCACACCCACCTGACCTCTTTGTCTACCCAAGTCCTGTTCACCCTCCAGATCTTAAACATTACTTCCTCTAGAGCAAGTTAGTTCCCCCACTTAACTGTAGAAACCTGAATTCTCCTTCGAAGCACCTGTCACAGTTTGTAGTATGTCACGTGTTCATGCCCCCCCTAGGCTTTTTTGCTCCATAAACCCAGGAATTATCCCCTAGCTTCTCTTATATAACAAATGCCCAAGAGTCTTGAATGAATGATTTTTTCTATTAAAAATGCTACAGAGGAAATTTTTGAATCAACGTGGCAAATTTACCACATGCTTCTATTTCCTCTTCTTCTGGAAACCCCCCAATGAATTTTTCAAAGGTTAAGACCCAGAAGAACAAGAAAAAAGAGAACTAAAGAGGAGACAATAGCAAAAGAAAGATCTTAGCAAATTTTTGGAATGTAAACAAAATAAAAAAAAAAAGGTGGGGAAATAGTAGTTGCTGCAGCAAAGAGCAACAACGATGACCCAGGTGCTGATAGAAAGTCAGCCAGGGGTCATGGAAAGCCCGGGCCCCTGAGACCTAGAAAAAAATACTGTGGATGATGGGGACACAACAAGGCAAGGGCTGATAAAGCTGGTTTAAAATCTGTAGCCAGAGGGCTCAACCCTCCGCCCCTTTCCCACCCTAGGAAGCCAAACAACGACTTTCCCCATCTCTACTCTGACACCACCACCAATAGAAAAGCAGGGGTTTCTCCTCTAGAGAAAATGAATCTGAGGGTCTCCACAGGGGAGGAGATGAGGCATGGAGGTAAGGGGAGCACAGGACTAAAAACAGGCAGTTTGGTGAGCATCTAATATTCTGCAGCTTTCTGGAAAAACCCTCAGGCACAGAGATGCAACTTTCCACAGTTGCAAGTGGACCATGGCACACTGATTGGTCCCAGGACACAGGTGGGGACAGACTGTGTCCACTACCATGAATAAATGTGATGTGGGAGCCTTGGTTCTGTCCCGGATCAGAGAAAGAAAAAAGGCAGCTATAAAGGATAAGTTGAGAATGTTGCGGAAATTCAAATATGCACTCTATATTGGGCTTTATTATCAGTGTTAAATATCTTGCTGTGATAATAGTATCGTGCAAAAATATAGGCAAATATCCTCATCCTTATAAGCCATGCCACGGCGTTTAGAATAGCCGCACCTCTCAGAGAGCCAACAAAGGAATTATACACATACAGATATATATGTGTGTGTATGTACACACAGATAGATAGAGAGATACATACATATATACATAGATAAATAGACGGACAGGAAGGCGGGAGAAGAAATCAGACAGAGCCAGTGTGGTGAAATGTTAACCGTAATGAGACTATGTGTCGAGTATCGAAGTATTCACTGTTCCATTCTTCAGTTTTTCAGTAGATTTGAAATTTTTCAAAATAGATCAACAGAAAGAATCTTAGAATAAGATCCCTCGACAGCAACACTTAAAGTGAAAACCAATAACAAAGATACTTTGTCAGATATTGAGTAAAAGTGATTTTCAATCCAGATTTCTAGTCCCAGCCAAACGATCTACCACAACAGGGAAGGCAGGAAAAAGTACTTTTAACATAAGAAAGGAGTCAGCATTTTTATCTCCCATGTACCTTTTCTCAAGAAGCTAGCGAAAGACATTCTTCAAACAACAAAGACGGGATGCGGGAAAGAGCCCTGGGAAGAAAAGAAGGCTCGGGATGGTGGGAAAGGGAAGCCACAGGATACGGGGTACAAGAAGACTGCATCGAATGCAGGCTGCAGCAGAAGGGCACCACGCTTCTGGAAAAAGAGGAAAAACAGAAAAGACCAAACAAAACAAAACTCTCCTGGGCCTCCCCAAACGGGACTTGTCATTGATAAACATAGATCAGAGCATTAAGGGAAATGCAATGATGACACATAGCAAACTGGCAAATATAAAATCAATGCCATTGTTAATTCCAGAAAAAAAAAATGACGAGTATTCCAGAAAAGAGACAAGGGACTAGAGCATGTCTGCCTCAGCAGTTAACAATATTTGTAATGTTATAATAAAGGAAACGCTTTTTTTTTTTTTTAATTTATTCAAAGCTGGGAGGGCACCTGGGTGGCTCAGTCAGTTAAGCGTCCGACTCTTGATCTCAACTCAGGTCTGGATCTCAGGGTCGTGAGTTCAAGCCTTCGCTGGGCTCCGCACTGGGCATGCAGCCTGCTTAAAACAAAATTGAAACAAAACAAAATCAAGAAACTATGTGGGAGTGGTGATGGAGAGTGTGTGTATGGAAAGGTAGGGAGTTGGTTTTAGTTATGTCCTCACCTATCTGATTTACCATGTCTGGAAATCAAAAGACAGCATAAAAAATGGATACATCAAGAAACAGCTGCCCAAAATAATTAAACGCAGAGGCGCAGACTGATATTTGTACATTAGTGTTCATGGCAACATGACTCAAGGAGCCAAAAGCAGAAACAACCCAACCGTCCACAGACAGATGAACGAATAAGCAACTTGTGGCATATCCAGGCAGTGGAATATTATTCAGCCTTTAAAATGGAAAGACATTCTGACACCTGCTACGTGGGAAAACATTGAAGACATGATGCTAAGTGACATAAGCCTGTCACAAAACAACAAATATTGTGATTCCACTTATAGGAGATACCTAGAGTAGACAAATTCATAGACATGGAAAATAGAGGCAAGGTTACGAGGGGCTGGAAGGGGAGAGGGAAGTGGAGAGTTACTGTTTAATGGGTACAGAATCATCTTTTGGGAAGGTAAGAAACTTCTGGAAATGGATGGTGGTGATGGTTGCCCAACATTGCAGGTGTGCTTAATGCCACCAAAAAAAAAAAAAAGTTAAAGAAAAATAGCAGTATAAGAATAATATTCAAAGTTATGGTGGTAACTAGCAGGAGAAATAGCTGAGTGGTGAGTGCTTGCCAGGAGGAGGGGATGCAGGGCGAGGGCAGGGGAGGGACGTGCCAAGAGACAGCTGCTGGTCATTAAAGTCCTTGTTGCACTGTTTCACTTTTAAGAGGATAGCGTGAACACTCACACAGCGCTGCTTACTATGCGTCTGGCGTGTTTTGGATACTTTGTGTGTCTGTTCTTTAATCCTCCTATCACCAAGAGGCAGGTGCCTCCAGTGTCCCTGCTCTCAGCCAGCCCACTGAGCTGCCCCCCCGGACGCATGCATTACAGTGATCAGAGTGCAAACTAATTTTCAAAAGATGCTGCAGTGAATTTCCTTGTCTATGTATTTTATGCACTGGTATGTGAATATCAGATTCCTAGGAGTAAGATAGCCTGAATTTTTATAAAAGACAAAACATGGTGTCCAGCTTATCCTGTCGACATAAGAACTAAGAATGTTGCCGATGCAGATGTTATGTTCCTCTTCAAGTAGAACTGAGCACAGAAGCCAATGACCTTCCTTTGTATTTGTGATTTTTAGCAGGTCTCTCCAGTTTTTGTAGCCCCCCCCCATTTCCCCTTTCACCTCTTCTGTGACAATGATGATTGTAATGGTACCTGGGGAATAAAATATAAGAAAAATGAGCACCAAAAGAGTAAATTGAGCTTCCTTTAGAAATAGAGGAAAGTAATTTTGCAGTTGAGGAAACATGTTGAAATATTATTTTTCTAGTGAAAATAGTTACATCACAATTGTAAATGACATTTCCATTTCAAATGGAGTCAATTTGCACCACCTACTGGAATGTATGGCTCTATATAATCCAAGGTTTCAAAAGTAGGAATCCACTTTTAGAGAATTTAGAGTTACGTTTTTAGTTATCTTTGAGAGACCGTTCCCTTTGATATGTTGGAAATGCCAAATGCTAATTTACTTCAGGGACCATTTTCTAAAACAAACTCTTTAGAAGCCAAATTTAATCATCTAGCTAAATTAACAAATTGTACAACTGCTTATAAAAATAAAATGATTGAGCCAAATACACCAACCAAAGAGATAAAAATGTAAATTAGAAGCAAAACTGAAATCAATACACATTATCAGTTGCTAACTCACTATTAAAAAGAAGATTCAAGCAGACAACTGGAAAATGACAGGAAATATAAGCAAACGGGATAATAAACAGAACATAACTCAACATTAATTAAAAAAAGAACTCGCCCAATGAAAATTTGATAGTGTTTATACCCAAAATGATAATCATTGTCATGGCTTAATTACAGCTGAACATGAACACACACAGTACTCATATTTAAGCTCTTCGACATTGTAAAGGAAACCCCAACAAAAATTTCATTCTTCATGGCAAACTACTCCAAGTAATAAATTTCTGAATATCTAGTAGCAACATTCATTTTCATGTAATTGACAGAGATTCAGAAAAAAATACATCTACAGTATCCACTATTCTACATGAAATTGCTTTAGAATAGAAGCCTAAATATATTACATTTTAATTTCTTAAAACCTATTATAGCATTACACTTATTTTATGGGTGTTTTGTCTCAAAATTGATTTTATTTTTAGATGTCAACTAAATTAGATTTATTTTTAGATGTCAACTAAATTAGATTTCAACTCAATTAACTGAAGCATAAATATATCGGCAAGATATATTTACAAATACACCCCTCAAAATGGTGTGCAAGTAACCACCTGATTTAAACTCCTAAGCACAAAAAGGTCCCATGCGATGGCAGCCAGCTCATCCATAATCCTCTTTGTGGTTGCAGGTGATTTGTGCATGACAAGCCTGTTTACAGTGACAAATGTCATGTGCAAGGTTGCGGGAAGGTGTTTTTTCTCAGTGTAGTTCACCACTGGTGTGATTTCATTCTTAAGGTTCTCATCTGCATTGGAAAGTGTGGCAGTTTAATTTCTGTTTAATTTTAAAAGCCTTTCGCTGAGGATACAGAGAAAATTCTTAACGAGGCCACGGAAGCCTTTCCTGGTCAGGACACACCTGCCTCTCCAGCCCAACCTGCCACCTGGAGCTCCCCAGGTTTCCGCCCCAGCCTCGCCGCCGTCTTCCCGTGCCTCGCTCTGGCTGTGCTCCCCACTGCTACCAGGACTTTGCCTATGCTTTTCCCTCTGCCTGGAATTCTCTTCTCTCCCCACTTTGACCTAGTTAGTTCTTCCCTGACCTTCCTGGCTGAGTCAATTCATAGCGGCAAGTTCGCATTTGGGGGAACTTACCTGCAAGTCTCTGCATTCCCCCACTAGACTGCTTTTACTCACCTGTGAGTCCCAAGCACCCAGCACACCACCTGCACAGAGGAAATATGGAATGACTCGCTCAAATCAGGGCAAGAGCAGCATCTGCCCTGGCCCTCCTCTGGCTACACCCTCCCCAGAGGGAGATGGGCCCACCTGGAGCTCTGGGGCGCCCACTCTAATGGCTCCAAGCCTGCTCTGGGGCGCACGGAGGCT
>CM052894.1:5075412-5100876 GCA_028534135.1 Potos flavus | reverse complement strand
TCAGTGGAAAAGGACTATCTTTTAATCTTACATTGTGTGTAGCGGGGAGTCACAAACAAGCTTCGTTTCTAAGTTTAGAAAATGTGTCGTCTTGCTAGCGGACCCAGACTCCGCTTTATTTTAGGCAGTTCCCCGAGTGTTCCTTATTCCTGCTAACTTCCATTAAGCCCACCTTGATTTCTTTTGGTTTCCTAATTATAGTCTGGAGTTTCTTTTTCATACCCATGCTTCTAGAAATCCAGTTTTGTTTTTCTTTACTTAGCAATAAGAATGGTCTAGGGATGCCTTGGTGGCTCAGTCAGTTAAGCATTTGCCTTTGGTTCAGGCCATTATCATGATCCCAGGGGATCATGGGCTAAGTTGGGCTCCCCGCTCAGCGGGGACTCTGCTTCTCTCTCTGCCCCTCCCCCGCTCATTCTCTCTCTCTCTCTCTCTCTCTCTCTCTCTCTCTCTCTCAAATAAATGAATTCTTGAAAGAAAGAAAGAAAGAAAGGTCTAGTTCTTAACCTAGAAAGAACCAATTGCCCTCTGTCCTATACCCCGTCCTTCCCACCAAGTCCCTCCCACCATGTGGACGTCCTCACAAGTGACCCTCTTGTTTCCTCCCCCTTGCCCAGGCTGCTCCCACCTCCATACTTTGGCAAGGGTTTTTCCTTCACCATCCCATATCCTGCCCAACCTTCCAAATCCCCAACTGCCCCAGGCTCCACGGCCATTCCTGACCACCCTCCACACTCACCCCTCCCAGCCGAGTGTAATTATCACACCTTGGAAATTCTACCACACCGGGAACTTCTCCTTTACCATATCAGGACTCACATTCACTCATTACTACTGAGCACTTGCTACTGCCTTGTCCTCTTCCCAGAACGAGATCATAAGCCCTTGAGGTCAGGAGCCCTGCTCTGTTACCATCTTTAACCCAGCCTTGTGCCTAGGACTCACTGGGTGTCTGAAATGAACGAAGCATACATTGTTTGGTCAATCCCAACACTTCTGTCAGAATGGCTCAGGGCTCTCTTGAGAAATGTGTCTTTTCAGTGCCAACTCAGCAGACTGACTTAAGACAGTGATTGACAGAAGAAAACGGCCAGAAAAATGCAACACGGAAGATTAAATTAAAAGCGACGAAGAATGAACTGATTTCAATAATAATTTGAGGAAGGGAAGGGTGGGGATGGAGGCCGACTGGATATGTGTTGATAATTGTTCAAGGCGAATGATGGTGACAGGTACACGGAGGTTCGTTTTCCCATTCTCTCTACTTACGTACATATTGGAAAATTGTGTGATGAAAAGATTCGAAGAAGAAGGCGAAGGAGGAGAAGCAGCAGCAGCTGGTTTGCAAACACAGAGGAGGCCCCGGGCCCAGGTATGAGAGAAAGGCTTGGGACGCAGATCTCGCTCCCTCCAGTACCATCCTTCCCTGTAGCCACACTCCTGCCATCCAAGCTCCTCTCCTCCCGAATCTATACGTGCCCCCACTCATTTATATGGCTCCCATGCTCAGACCTTTGGCCCAAGGAATGCCATCCCAGGCTCTGCCTCTTGGGTAATACCCCACGTTCTAGGACATTCCTAGATGGGAACGGGAGCCCCTCAGAGCTGGGCTCTACTTCAGCCAATCCGGTTGGCAAACCCTACCCTGTGGGTGTGATAAGTCACACATTGAGATCTTCTGGGACATAAAGTCCTTGGTGTTTCTTAAATCACACCAAGTAGAGTCCCCATGAGGAAGGATTTGCCACAGTTTCCAGGAGACACCTCAGTGGACATTTCTCCACTCTGGAAGGCTTCCCATAGCAGTGGAGGCCAACGTAGGCCACCCTCTGCCCAGAAAGACCGGTTCTATTCTAAACGAGCCCTCTGAGGATCGTCCCCGTGGCTGTGATTCTCAGTGAGTCATTGCAGTCAGACCATAAATATACGTTGCAGCCAAGATGCACAGAGCGCCATCATGCTTTCCTACTCAAGTCTTCCCTAAACAATTCCTGACGGCCGTGCCGATGATGTCCAACCAGTTTTAGGGATAAACAAGCCTGACAGCCTCCAACAGGGGAGCTCAAGTTTCTCCTCCCACTCCTGTGCTATCTCTTTCCTACTCGCAGACCATTAAAAGAATGATATTTGTAATGTAGATGAGGCCAGTCTTTTTGCACAATGTTGACAGACAAGAGGAAGATTCCAGAGAGAAATGCCACAGCAGCAAATGAATATAAATGATGCTTTTCTACGTTGCGCTTATAAAACGCCTTTTGTACCAGAATCTCAAAGCTCTCCAGGAAGCAAGGCTTTGACTGGCACATTCAACTCAGGGTAAACGTGAATGGTCAGAGCTCCTCAAGTCATTTGTGATAAGAAAGAACAAAAGTCCAGACACTCTAAAAATGCAATATCCTTGCCTTCTGGGTAGTAAACAAAAGTGTGCAGATGGATAATGACATCTGTGGATTCCGGCTTCGTTTCCTAGAGAGAAAAAATGTAAATAAATATGTAAAAAAGTGTCACACGTGGATAACACCCGTGGTTCATCCAGTGGTTACCATTCAGCCCAATATCCGCGTGCAGTGGATTCATTACCGGGTGCCTTGTGACTGTGTGACACCGAGAAAGTAAAGTATATCTTTTTCCATGCCCACGAGAAGACAAATATAGAAATGTTTAGTTAAAAGGTCTGTCCAGTCAGCGACTTTGACATCTGATGCTTTGGCACTAAGTGATACCTTCCTTTTGTTCTCTCCACTGGAAGCCTCCTTGTAAATGCTTAATAGCTAAGTGATTCATTAGGGGCTGCAAAGGCCAAGCCCTTAACTAGAAAGGCAGAGGGGGACCCACAGGCGGCGCCTGACTGTGGGATTGATTTGAAGGTTCATTTGAGAATTCCTTCCTTCTCACTCTTCGCCGAAGGTGCGTGCACAGCATGAATAACCACTGAGGCTCCAGCCACCGAGTTGTCTGAGAGCGGACATTAGTGGCTTTGAAACTGTTCCTAGGATTCATTTAGAGTAATAATCAGCTTCGGAGAATAAAACTCACAAAGACTAAGAACCGTCTGTCGTGAAATAATACGTAGCGGGCAACTTGTCCCTACAATCACTTGCATGGTGTTCTGAAAGTCAACGTTAATAACTTACAAAAGAATTTCAGTTCTTCCAGTATCTGGAAAAGGAACCCCTGAAAGTGCAATCGAAATGGCTTCTGAAGAGTTTCAGATAATTTGCTTAAATGATATTAGTCTACAGAACAGCAATTAAATAATTATCACCTAAATTAAATAAGGTATCATGTAGTTTTTACCAAGAGGGTGTTGCTGTTACACTGGTGAAGTGTACCTCAAAGTTCTCATTGTCTTACACTTTAAAATTTTTCTACCCTTGTTAAATTAAAGTGTAAAGAAAAATATAGATAATTAACTTGATAACTCTCCCTGACTTAAAGAGCAGCTGGCATGTGGTTTTGGGCACCATGGTGTGTCTCAAATAGTCTTTCTAAAAACAGCATTCTACAAATTTTCTTATCACACATTGTTATTAGTTTAAAAATGTTCTGAACATGCAGCCCCAATGTATGTGATGTAATTTGTAATTTGTAAATTACATCATAACAGTAATACATCAAAACACGAAAGTAGAAAATAATCAATACTTAACATATTTTAATTTATTGACCGCAGACTAGTTCTGTTCCACCAATATTCTTTAAAAGAGAGTAAAGTGGTCAAACAGGTTTATTTTTGTGGCTCTAGGTTGAAAACTTGGTGACAGAACAATTTGAAGTGTCCTTCTAAGTTTGGTTTATTTTAAAACTGGGTTTGGATGGCTGCCATTACTTAAAATAGCTCAAAAGATAAGTAAACTAACTAGAAGAATCCCATGGTCTCAGAGCTTTCCAAGTCAAACCCTCATTTCAATTGTATCCGCAACATGAGGCAAACATTGTAGCTGAAATTTGGTTACATTTCCATCTTCTTTGAGTCCATCAGTCTTTCTTACACACCAATTACATGGTTTCAAGGAATGATTCAGAGATTGTAAATTGTCTTACATGCAATTTGTTTACTGGTTCGTTCGTTCATGAGGAAGAAAGGTCAACAGACTGTTGTCAAGAAACAAAATTAAAAACAGGCTGTAGGAGAGAGAGAGGAAAGCCCCTGCTGGCAACTGGGATGAGTGAATCTTGCAGGCACATTTTTGGGGTAAACAAATCAGTTGGTGGCTGACAAAGAGATCAGTCTGGGCATTCCAAGTAGGTCAAGGAGTGGTATTGAGGAAAACAATTAAGATGTGGATAGGTTTTTCCAAAGCCTTAAGAGTGTGGCTGGGGAGCACGTTGGGCTTGCTGTCTCTGTAGGATGTCCGCTCTGCTGTCCCCCTTTCATTAGACCCTAAGGTAAACCAGATCCACACCCCTGTCCTCCTTAGAATTCCTCAATACACTTAAAACAAACTCCGTTTGGAAGATTTGTAAAAGAGGTGAGACATTTCAGCTCTTAAGTTGACTGCAGAAATTAATTTTTAAGAAGTAGTGTAGGTCATTTTTAGCAACAAAATCAAACAGTGTTGGAAAGATTTGCAAACATCTATGTTCAAAAATGCTCTCTCCGTAAGATAAGGCTTTTAAAAAAAACCATGTCTTTCTCATTTGTTGTTAAACCATCACCTTTCTCTCAAAGGGACAGATTAAGCCTGTCTATTTTTGTGAAATTTTCAACTAAAGCATCCTAATGATGGCTAGTTGTCGCCACAGAAAAGAATGAGGAAACATGGGACACTTTTTATAAAATATAGTAACTCATTTTCTAAGCTTGATGATTCTCTTAAGTGCTTTGTCACACAATGATCTGTGAACTGTGTGTGGTACATGAGATTTTCCAGGTCGCCTCTCATTACGGAATTCTGAAAAGATTGTCCTAGAGGCCTTATTTTGTCACCAGATTTAATCATGTGGACGATATCTAATAACCCGTCTGAGCCACCATGAACTCTGGTAAACTGCAGAGTGGTCCCCCAGATACCCAGTGCCCCTCGTTGGGGCATGTCTTCTCTGTCATACGGATGATACGCTTGGCCATGTGTCTTGTTTTGGCCAAAAAAAAAAAAAAAAAAAGGTGAGTGGCAGCGATGTTTGTCACTCCCTTTTTTTGTTTTGTTTTGGGGTTTTGTTTGTTTTGTGTATGTGTGTGTGTTTGTGGGGTTTTTTTTGTGCGTGTGTGTGTGTGTGTCACTCCTGACCAGAAGCTTTGGGAACTGGTTTACGGGTTGTGCCTCTCTTGGTTGTACCACTCCAACAGACAATGCTGGGGGTGGTCTCATCAGTCTGGCTCACAGAGTCAAGATCACGTGGACTAGTGCAAGGATGTCCCCAGTTCTGCCTGGGACACACTTCCACTAAATATTTGGGACATTCTTACCTTTAAGAATTTGTTCACACTTTACCTGAAATTCAAATGTAACTTACCATCCTGAATTTCACCTGGGGACCCTAATTGCAAGTCACTACATGTGGGAATGGCTTGTTTTGGCTGCAAAACCCAATCTTCCATGACTGATACACCATCTGACCATGGCCCAAGGAAGGGTGCCTGCGTCAGTCTGCATATTAAGTACCAGCAAGGCTTAATTTTGCCCTTAGTTTTCAGATTAAAAAGAAGCAGTTCTGTTTCTTCCCGAAAGCCAGCAGAATGTCTGTAGAGATCACTGTTCTAAACTGTGGTCACCAGCAGCAGTGGTCAGATACTCGAATCTTGCTAAAAATGCAGATTCTTGGCACTACCCTGGAATACCGATTTTGAATCTGGAGATGGCTGGAGGATCTGCTGGTTTAACAAGTTCCTTGGGTGATTCTGAGACAAATTAAAGGTCCAGTGGCCTGTGTCTGCATTTCGACTTTCTGTAAGGCTGCGTGGGAGTCAGGGGCTCATCCAGCCTTTGCTGTTAAACTAGTTTTGTGTGACGTTCAAGTCAATTCTATCCTCCTTTCTGGACGGCACTGCTCATCTACAGAGGGATGGGATTGGCTCAGATCATCTTAAATCTCTCTTCCAGCTCTAAAAGTCCAGAACAGGGAGTCAGAAAACCAGGGCCTTCCAAGGTTCCGCAGGCAAAGTAAACAAGTGAGGGTGCGTAGGTGTAAGACACTAGGTCTCGGAGGGGACTGTGGCACCTTGCAAGGCACGAGCCCCATTCTAAGCGGTCCCTGCATGTTTTCTGCTTTGCGGGCAGAACTCCCAGGGTCCTAGGCACATCTCCCTTGCATAGAACTGTAACATTTTTTTTAAAAGATTTTATTTATTTATTTATTTGAGAGAGGTTGAGAGAATGATTGGGGGGAGAGGCAGAGGCAAAAGCAGACTCTGAGGAGTGAGGAGCCCCACACAGGAGTCGATCCCAGAACCCTGGGATCACAACCTGAGACAAAGGCAGCCGCTTAACCGACTGAGCCCCCCAGGCGGCCCCAGAACTGTAAACATTTTTGACAAGATTTCTAATGTTGCTTTGGAAAATACTGTATGCCGCGAGTAACTAAGCAAATTTATGACTGGCATTTCTCTGAAATCATAACGTGTGCTGGGAGGATGAGATTTGTAAGTGCAGTCTAACCCGCAAACCGTTTTAGAATGGAACAAACTGATGTGAAGACTAACTTTAATAATTGACTGACACCACAATAATTTGGAGATACTTCATTAAACATTTTCAGCTTTGATTTTGCAGATTAAAAAAAAATTGGAGCCAACAACATTGTTTTTATGTCTCAAACACTTTGATAAGCATTTCAAAAGCCTGTCGTACCAGTTATTTTACCTACATTGCCTAAGGGTGTTTCTAAAACAGTTCAGTGGGCTGGTGCTACGCCTGGTGTTGGTGAAACGGATGATCAAATGGGACACTAGCTCTGGAGGAGCTCACAGGTGGCGAGAGAGGCAAATACATATAGGTAGTTTCTCTATCAAGTGGCAAGTGCAGGATAAAGCTACATACAAGCTTTGGGAACAAAAAAAGGGACCCTAAGGGGTAAGGAGGGGGAGGGGTCAGGAGAGACTTATTAGGGATGATATCTGAGATGAATCTTGAGGAATAAGCCAGGTGAGGAAGGGAAAGGTGTTCTAAGCAGGGGAAAATACCGGTAAATACAGACTGCTGGAACAACCCATTGAAGCAGAAAACTGTAAGCAGTTTCATCATTCAACAAACGTTTCCTAAGTGGTGAAAACATCAGGTGCTGGGGAGCCAGGTAAACACCTGAGAGTGCTGATTGGCTACAAGAACAGACACCTACCAACAAAGCAGAGCAGGCCTCGATGGTGGAATACATCCTGAGCGGGGCCAGAAGCTGGGGCACAGGGAAGGAGGCAGAAGGCAGACACTGATACAATACAAAAAGAAACGAAAATAAGCTTCTTAAAATGTGAAATTCTGAAAGTAATGATCCATGTTACCTACAACATTACATTTCAATCACTTACATTAGAAACAATAACTCACTCTCTCTCACACACACATACACAGAGCACTTAAAAGAGTTTGAACAGAGAAAAGAAAGCAATTAACAAGCACTTAGCTAGAAGAATGGATCAACTTTTTTTTTTTTAAAGAATTTATTTATTTATTCGTCAGAGAGAGAGTGAGAGAGAGATCGCAAGTAGGCTGAGAGGCAGGCAGAGGCAGAGGGAGAAGCAGGCTCCCTGCTGAGCAAGGAGCCTGACGCGGAACTCGATCCCAGGACTCTGGGATCATGACCTGAGCCGAAGGCTGCCGCTTAACCGACTGAGCCACCCAGGCGTCCCATGGATCAACTTTTTGTAACTCAGATGTACCCAGTTTCTCTTGCCTTCAGGAATCCCCCTCCATTACTGCCTACACTTTGCTGGTTCTAGTCCTGGGAGCGGCCTCAGGAAACCCAGTCTCCCCTCAGGTCCTGGGAGTCACTGGTAGCCCCCTAGGCTGAAGACCCTGTCTGCTCCCAGGACACTTTTTGTAGCTGACCTCTTTTTCTGTGCTGAATTTCTGGCTCTCTCTGTTTCATTCCTCTCTGCCTTTTTTTTCTTTCTTTGTTTCTTTCTTTTTCTTCTTTTTTAAATATTTGAGAGAGAGAGAAAAAACATGAGGGGGGGAGCGGCAGAGGGGACAGAGAATCTCAAGCAGCTTCCATGCTGAGATTCTACATGGGGCTTGAGATCACCACCCTGAGATCATGACCTGAGCCACAGAAATCAAGAGTCAGATGCTTCACCAACTGAGCCACCCAGGCACCCCTCTCTGCCTTTTCACAGGCCATTTCTGGCACATTTTCCCATTAAGCAACATCACCAAGGGTTCAGGAACCTACTTCTCAAGAAGCCTGCAATATATTTGAGTCCTGAAAAAAAGAATTACTGATGCCCCAGAAAATCCCTTCTTACAAAAAATTATAAGTTTAATAAAAATTATGTTTTATGATAAAATAATGCATAATCAGAAAGAAAAAAATTGGAAAATTAAACTTTAAAGAATTAATTTTAAATCACTTCATCTTACCACTCATAGATGTTTTTATGGACATAGACAGGAAAAAGATACGCTTTAAAAATTAGGATCATAATATATATTTGCTTTTCAAAATTTTATCATTTAACATCATATGTACAATTGAAATGTCCTTGAACATTTCTGAAAAAGAGTTAGCAGTTGTACAAGTTAATGGTGTTCTATACTAAAAAAGACTTAATCATCTTCCTAATGCTAGATAAGTTCAATTGTGTTCAATTTTTTACTACAATAAATGTATTACCCTTCAAAAAAGGACTACAAGATACAAAAAGTGATAACTATCAAAATCAATAAATGTTGAAATGTCTCCAAAATGTACTATTATGTATAATTCACTGTTAAATATAATTCATAAGACTGTTTCGTTACATTTGAAAACAATTTGTAAATTGAGCTTCCTCAGTCACAAGGATGTCACAAGGACGTGTGAATATGCACATAGTTATCAGAGCCAAATGTAAGTTACAAGTTGAGATGGCCAAATAATGCATGGAAAAATTAAATTTTCAAAGTTTCCAATGTTTTGCCACAAATTTTTATGAAGGATGTGGCTGAATTTAACTACACTTGAGATGACAGTAGATGCGGATTCTGAGCAGTAGAGATTCTAGCATCTCCCAAGCTTCCACATGGCCTTGGCTATTTCTCTACTTCCTTACTACTCAAAGCACTGGCATCATCTCCTGGAAGTCTGTTGGAAATGCAGAATCTCAGGCCCATCCCAGACCTATTGAATCAGAGTCTGCATAGCCACTAGAGCTCCAGGTGTTTCCTCTGCACGTTAATGCTGGACAAGCCCCAGGACCACCCAGAAAGCCCTTTGCTAGCTCCCTGGGGCCTGACAAGTTAGCAGGCTTTCCGCAGGTGCTTCCCGAGTCACTAAGCAAACGCGGCACCTTGAGAAACCCCGTGGAGGTGCGATCGCCTTTGAAATGCGTCCGTTCAGTAAAAGCGGAGGGCCGCCGCGCCGACACTCGGGGCCGCCGGCCTACGCCGGCATTGTGATGCGGGAGCAGGACAGCGAGCCGCGGCGCGCTCGAGCCTGCACTGCCCCTCACCTGGGCACCTGATCTCTCCCCTCCTGGGGCTGTGAGTCCGTCTGTAAGCCGCTGGGGGCACCGAAGGCTGCGCAGGCAGGAGTGCTAACACCTCGCTACTTTATTCAACTGGAACCGCTGGTTATAGGACTGCGGTACCTCCCCGCCCGCGCTGCGACGATCTCGCCGAAACTGACACCCCGGAGCCCAAGTCGCCAGAACTGTTTGCCAACAAAGGCTAGAGGAGTGCGAGGGGTGGAGCCTGGGAATCAGCTACCGCGAGACGTGGTCCCCTGAGGAGGCTCCGAAAAGCGCAGGCGCACTACACCTTCTGCCCCTGCCACGAAGGTGGCTTCCACCGGGGAAGACGGGGCCGGGCCTCTGGCACAAAGATCGCGAGATTTGAGCGTGTCACCGCGACTCCTTCCGGTCAGAGACCGGAAGCGCAGTGAGCGGGAGCGTCTCTGGCGCTTGCTTCGCTGTGCTGGGGCGCCGCTGGGCCCGGTGTCTGTCGCGGCTCCTCGGATCCCGTTCCGCCTCGCCTGCCCTGGGCCGAGGTGATGGGGGACTCCAAGGAGGCTGGAGCGGAGTCTCCGCCGGCCGGGGCCGCTGCTCGGGGAGGGCTCAGCCTCCTGTCCCAGGGAGAATCCGAGGAACCTTCTGCACAGGTGAGTACGTTCTGGGGCAGGACCTGCAGGGCTCCGGGGGCTGCGGGCCCGCTCCGCGAGGGAGGCATATTACGGTTGCCGAAGGCTGCTGATGCCTCCTCTGCGTCTCCCGGACACTCCCCCAAACGGAGTGGAAGCCCCTGTGTCTGTGATGAGGCATTCGGGTGTTTGCATCCAAGTCACTCGTATCAAAAGCAGTTCTGCTTCCCACTCGCTTATAACCGCCGGGCGAGTTAGGCACGATCTCGGCTGTCAAGAAGCGTACATGGGGATACGTGGTTCCAAAATGTGGCACAGTCGTGTAGAGCAGGAGGGAAAAGAGCGGGTGTCAGGGGGGCGCTCAGCGAAATGGGATCGAGGTAATCCTTGAAGGATTCATAGTATTTGCCAGGCCGAAAAGGGACTGAGTGAAAGGTTAAGATATTGAACTCGGACACGGAGCTTGCTTGGGGGTGTGCAAGTGTAGAGTGTGAGGAACCTCCAGTGCCTTCCTGTGAAAGGAGAGGTTCAGAGTGTGTAATGAACCAATGAGTCAATTACTAAACATTTACTTGAAAACAAAAAAGCCGCGCCTGGCTGGTTGAGTTAGTGGAACGAAGAATTCTTGGTCTCTTGGTCGTGAGTTCAAGCCCCACGCTGGGCGTAGAGCTTAGTTAAAACAAACATGGCCCAGATATCCTACCACAAGCGACTTTTTAAATGATATGTTACTGAAATTAAAATAATACATCTTTAATAACAAGCAGAGGTTTTTATCAAATTTTGCGTTTTGTTAATGTGATTCTATTGACTGTCCTTGGCTTTTGCTTGTCCACTGTCTTAGCTGATAACCATAAACATTGTACTTCTTGACTCTATTTTTCTTTGAAATTATGTGAAAAAGAGTAAGTAAATGTGACAGCGTATGCTTGCATTTATTGCTATTGGAAGGGTTTAGCGTATATTCTTGTGAAGCCTGATGTGGGGTTTTTTTTTCTTTTTATAAAGGTGGTATTTTTAATTTCTAGTGGTGTTATTAAAGTTTCGTTCAATGTGTTAATTAGGGATCAGCTTTATTTCTTGGAGGCAATGAAGTGAAGAGCCGAGCTGTGGTGAAATACTCTTCTGCCCCTCCTCGAACAGCATTTGCACGCCTTGAAGAGAAAACAGACTTGAAACTCCCACCTGCCAACTGGTTACGGGAGAGTGCCAAACTAGGGCCGGCAGGAACTACCATTCTTGGCAATAGTAAGAAAAGCAAGCCATTTTCAAGGTAAATATTAATCAGTGACATTTTTACCTGTCTCTCTCCCACCCCCACCCCCTGCCAGCCCCCAGACTCTAATGTTTGCTTTTTCAGTTTAAGTTGTAATGCTCATCATCTTGGTGAGATTTCTCTTGAGAAAAAGGTTGTATTTGACTTTCAAAGTCCTTTTTCCCCCTGTAGGATTGTATTCTAATATGAAGACATCACGTGTATATACTTTCAAATCTGCATTATGTTATTAACAAAGCTGAGTTTTGACCATTTAAATTCAATCAGCTGTTTTATTTTTAGCCAGTCTACATACCTTTTGAGTATATGAATACAAAGAATCAGGGTGGCACAGGAGGAGGAGAACCCTTAACACTACTGAATCTGCCCTGTGGAGTTTTTCATTAAATGGTGGTGGATGGTTTCATCTGAAAAAGCCTGATGTAGAAACCGAGCATGTTCTGTGACTTACACCACCCTTAACTTTGACACTTGCTGAGACAGTTGCTGGAAATTCAGCTGGTGGTATTTAAGTGAGAGAGTGGCCTGGGTTCTTATAGAGAAACATATACTAACATTCATATTCTTGTAGACTATTTAATGTGTACGATACTCTTTTTTTCCCTCTCCATGACTGAACCTAAAATATGTCCACATAACCTAGCAAGAACCATAAATACGTTAAAAGCTAATGAGTTAGTAGCTTAGAAATTATCCTAATGCCTCCCAAAGTAAAAGTTATATTTGCATGTTGTTTGTAGCATTATTTATACTAGCAAAAAGTTAGGAATAGTCCAAATATTTTCTTTTAGAAGAATGGCTTAGGGGCGCCTGGGTGGCTCAGTGGGTTAAGCCTCTGCCTTCGGCTTGGGTCATGATCTCAGGGTCCTGGGATCAAGCCCCGCATCGGGCTCTCTGCTCAGCGGGGAGTCTGCTTCCCCCTCTCTCTCTGCTTGCCTCTCTGCCTACTTGTGATCTGTCTCTCTGTCATTTAAATTTTAGTTACATTGACTGTGTGCAAACATGTGCCAAGTACTTTATATGTTTATCTCATTGAATTCTCACAACAACCCTTTGAGTTAGGTTCTGTTAACTAATTTTCGCATGGGAGAACTGAGACTTAGAAAGGCTAAGTAACTTGCTTAACCCGCATGGTAAATCATCAGAGCATGCTTTGAAGTGAGGCAGTCCGAGGTAAGTGTTCTGATCCTCTGCCATTTACTGACTGGAAAATGGTGACATCAGCTGCTTTTCAGGCTTAGAGATTGTAGATGTGCCTCATGTGGCACCTGACACAACAGTTTTTTTTCTTTTCTCCTTCGGGCCGAATTGAGGTCATGTTCTTTTATTTTCCCTGAAAGTGTAGTATATGACTACCAACACAGTGCTAGAGACTAAAATCCTGATAAATGTTTCTGCTTATGTTTTTCTTATCTCTTCATCTAAAAAGTATAATATCTTAAACTGCTTTCTCTTGGAGATTTTTCGGGGATTTGTAATTACAAAAAAGAAACTAATTATTAATTTTTTTTATTCTAGATGCTTCCTATTAATTGCTTCTAATGATTACTGTATTTTATCAAATTTAAGATGTGGTTGATTTAAGTCTTTGTACCATGAAGAAGGAAAAACTATTTAATTCTAATGTGGATAGGCATATTGATTGCAGAGATGTAAGAATGTGGAAAATGGGTATCCTGGAAGTGATGGAATAGTGTATTCTATTATAAACTCTACTTGTATCATTATGAGCATGACCTTTGTGGCCTTTGTTCCCTTCATTAGCTTTGGTATGGCATACGACTTTATTGATTCTGTGGGAAATGATGTGGACGTTGTCTCTGACTCTGAAGTAAGTGTGCTTATTGGAGAATGTAATTGGGGTGTTTATGTTAGGGATTTATAACATTCTCTGTTCTGTAGTCTTGAAAAATTGCTGATGAAATAAGATACAACTGTCTGATTATCGAATACCTTTTTTGTTATAAAGTAACACTCTGCCACATCTTGCAAAAAGAAAGGCGCCACACCCAAAACACTGGCAGTGGTAGTAATTAATATTGGTGGTTGTGTTTTAATATTAGCAATTACAAGTCATTAAAATGTTTGGGATGATTTATATAATTTACCAGTAGAGAATTAGAAATGATACTTAAGGCAAAAAATCTATTGCTCCTTAGTTGGTCAGTTTTATCTGATATGCTAAAAGCCTAGGTCAGTGCAAAAGTGACCTGTACACACTTAACTTTAGGAAATTCCGTTGTGTAAAAATAAACGTTTGCCCACCATTTACATTAACATAGGATGACTGCTAAAGTGTAGGTGATTCTGGTTTTAAAGTTTTGTCTTCCGTGTGTTTGTGTTTAGCTCTCTGTGTACGGTAGTTTGTATAACCTTAGGAAAATAAAGTTTATTATGCTTTAAAATTGAATGAGGTTAAAATTTGAAAGAGTTCAAGTCACACTAAAAAGGTCTTTTTAAACTATTTTTCCTCTTAATTTTTTAAAGAACATAAAAAAGCTTCTGAAGATTCCCTACAGCAAGTCCCATGTAAGCATGGCTGTCCACCGCATAGGAAGGACTCTCTTACTTGATGAGTTAGATATTCAAGAACTCTTCATGAGATCATCTCAGGTAATAACTTTTTGTGGAAAAACAACCATTTAAGCACTATTTTAATAACTTAAGGGCACTAGGAATATCGTTTCAAAGAAAGGCTGAAGTGGAAGCACGGTTCAGCACTTCAGCAACTGAGAAATGAGACGGTTCATGGAATATAAAGAAGTTTTAATAACCAGAAAACCAGGAGACAGAGTGAATGGGGAAGAAACTTATTTTATTTGTAACCAACAGCCAGGCTTCTTGCAAAGAAAAGGATGAAATCAGTGAAGAAAGTTGTGAAAAATCAGAAATCTAAGGGGATCGTTAAATTTTTTGAAGAATTCTTTGATGTCTCCATTAAAGAGATTCTCATGAAACATAACTGCCAGGAAATGTGAAAAATGTTAGAAATTATTCCTATGAATACATGGTTGTTAGAATTAATTGGTTAAAGCAGAGCTTAACCAATGAAAGAGCTTCTCAAACTGTATTTTGGTAAATGACTTCCCCACTCCCCCTCCCCACCATGTGTTGGTGGTGGATACTTTTTGAAAAGTGTTAACAGCAACGTTTCAGTTTCTCAAGGCTTAGTCTCCATTTCTGTACTCGGACTAGGGACTGTTGGCAGTTCATGGTATATGTATGCTTGCCACTGGTCGATCTCTTGGGATGTGACAGTGAGTAAATCACAGTCCTTTGCTGGCAGCTTACAGTTTTGGGGTTCTAAACATACACAGATAATTTCAATATGGTATGCATATTGGGGCTTATTCCAGGTGCCAAAGAACGTGTTAGAAAGAAAAACCACTTCTCTTAGCCTGGCTCAAGGAGAAGAGGAAGACGGATTTCCCAAAAGAGGTGATAGGGATTTAGTCAAGAAAGATAGTGTTTGACTATGTGTTTGTGAAATAGTATTTAAAAAATAGAGTATTTTCTGTGAAAGAGGAGAGGGTAACAAATGTTTTGATTACAGGTTTGTTGTATTTATCATTTTCTTTTGTTACTCAGACTGGTGATTGGACATGGCTGAAAGAGTTTTATCAAAGACTTATTGATCAGAAGTGGCAGAGGAAGAAAAAAAGCAAAGAGCACTGGTATCAGAAGGCTATTCTTTCCAAGTTTTTATATTACAGGTACTTGGCTACTTGTTTATTTTTTATCTTAAGGAAAATGAAATTCTGTTCCAAAATTGAATTTCAAGCTCGTAAGAGTAATTTAAGTTGTGCAACTATTGATGACATTTCAATGTCTTCTATTCCTTTTTTAAATAAGATTTATGGCTGATATGGAATTTAGCTTTTAAAAACCGGTAGACTGTCACATAAAGTTAAGTGTAGTAACAATATGATGTTTTTATTTCTGGTTTGGCCAGTATCAATGGCGATGGAGCCGCTCAGCCCGTCCCATCTGCTGCAGAACAGCAGGAATCCTCCAGTTCCGATCAGACAAATGATTCGGACGGGGCTTCGTGGCCCGCTCCCTTTGAAATGCCTTCTTCAGTTTCTGAAGACCCCAGTGCTTCCAGTCAGGTTAGTTAGTACTTAGATGTTAATTCAGTAAACTCATTTAAGAAGACAAAACTAATGATCTTGTTAATAAAAATAGAAGAATAGGAGTAAAAAATGCTCTAATTTTTGTCTTATAATTAGAAAAATACTTTTTAAAATTTTCAAAATAGGATTTATAAGAAATATGAATAGCTAGATCACATTTTTTAAATTAATTTGGAATATTTAAAGGTTTTTACTAGCATTTAAAATAGCTTACCAATGTGTTTATCAATACTGATTATCTTCTTGAAGTCCTAAGAGTATTATGTAATACAGTGATATAGACTATTTTAAGCTTTAGACTTACAGTGAAAGCCTATCAAATATTGAGACTCACAGGCCTGTTTGTAATTTAATACTGACCTTCTTGCCTTAATTTTTAGATTGTTAAGCGTAAAATTGCCCTTAAGATTTTCTGGATGAAGTTCCTGAGTCTTAACCCACATTAATATTATAAAGTTTTTAGAAAGGAAGAGAGAGTAGTATGTCTGTTTTGTCTCTTGTATCCTTTATCTTTTTCTTATTTCTTGTTTAGTTTTTGTCTTTACTGTGTCTGTCAAAGAGTAAAGTAACCGAATCTATGTAAATTTATGCATGTCTGTTTTTAGGAAAACATATTGACAAAGTCGAAGAAGATAAAAATAAGATCTTTGGTAAATTGTGTTTTTCCTCTTGCTATGTGTTCTCACATATTGAACATTATTTGTCCAGATTGTTGCCATCCTCACAAACTGTAGGGTTACAGGAGGCAAATGCATTTAACTTGATTTTAGTTTTACTAGGTTTTAAGATAGAGAAAGCTCATTAAGCTATGTAATGAATTTAAATTTTTTCCAAAGTTAGGAAAGCTATAGTGAAAAAGACGGAAGTAATTACCGTGCAGGTTCACATAGTGCTAACCTCCAGGAGGGGTGGGTATTGTGTGAATGATAAGGGGCGTGGGTGCTGGGTGCCAGCAGGGTCCAGTGTCATGACCTGGGTAATGATTACATGGATAATTTGCTTTGTAATTAGTCATTTTATGGTATGATTTATTTTATGCACTTTCCAGTATGCGATTATATTGCATTAATGGAGTTTTTAAAAATTTATTTAGTATTCCTTGACTTCAAAACTCACACATTACAAAAAGACCACATAACAGAAATACGAATCTCCTGCCACCTATCTGCTCATCTCCCAGCCTTATCATTCTGTCCTTACCTTGTTTAGTGCTTACTGTGAAAAATCAGGGAGGCTTTTGAGAATCTGTAGAATTGTATGCGGAGGAACTGGTGTCTATTTAATGCCTCTTATGCCGCATACTTTAAGCCGTGTATGTGTATGTGTGTATATATCCATTTGTTTTTATCCTTGGAGCTGTATATGTATTAAGTGTCGATGGTACCATTTTATAAGGAAGTAAACTAAAGTTCATAAAGAGTAGGTGTTTGCTCATGGTCACACCACTGGGGAAATCTGAGGACTTACACCCCGAGCTTCCTGACTTGAGGGCCCTGTGACAGCAGTAGTCCGTCACGTCCATGCGCTCCCACGCGTCTAGAGGGGCCCTGTAAGCCGTGGGATTGTCAGAGCGATGGCATGGTCCTGAGCAGAGCTAGCCTGCCGTAGAAAAAATCATCTTTGACAGAATATTTTATATAACATTATACTGCCTAGATTTCAAATTTAGAGATTGTTGTGCGCTCTATTACCTCAGAAATTCTTATTCCCCAAACTAACCTTGCTAGTTTGAGGCCTGTGTTAAGCAGTGACAGTTTAAATAGGTGTCCGTGGTTGGTCTTGGAGCCAGACTTTCACTGAGAACATTATAACCCAGAGCCCAGACTCCCGCTAAAGCTGCTACCTCACAAACACAGTCTGGGGATTTGGGTCACAGGTTGGTAACTTGTCTGTACAAACAAATAAAATAAAAAAGCTTGAAGTTCTAGTGGGACTCTTTAAGGAGAACACAAGACAGAGCAAAAGCACTGGAGATTCTCCCCCACCCTCACCGCACTTGCAGTCGACTGTGCTCACTTCACAGGCCGGGGCCGAGCCTAGCAGCATGCGCATAGGTTGAGAAGTAAGAAATGTATGCAGTTAGCTGTGCACATGCGCGTACACGCACACCGATCTTGGCATTAAAGGTTTAAAGTAATGTTTCTTAAGGCAACTGTCCCTAATGGTTGGAAATTCGAGTGGTGAACTGAGTTTACCCATCATCAGAGGTCCCTCTCCCATAGTGTTTTCTAGAATATATTCCCCAGAATGTATTAAGAATAAAACGTGTTCTGAGATTAAATAAATTTGAGAACATTGGATTTTGCGGAGGGGGGGAAGTTGATTTTTCTACTACAGAACCTTTTAGAGGCTTTTTTTTTTTTTTATGTAGTAAAGCATTGTTACTGTCCAAAAGCAAGCAAACCTGTAGTGAACAGTGGGTTTCAAAGCTTACTAGGAAGGTCTTCACTGACTACCCCAGGGACTAGTGTTGTGTGAAGCCCACGTCAGACAATGGCAAACCTCGGGGCTGCTCTGATGACCGATGTCTCAGGAATAATACGGCTGAGGGGTGCCCGGCTGGCTCAGTCAGTAGAGCGTGTGACTCTTGATCTTGGGCTTGAAAGTTCGAGCCGCATGTTGGGTGTGGAGAGTACTTTAAAATAAAATCTTTTAAAAAATATAGGAAAAACAAAAAGAATATGGCTGAGATTTCTTAGAAGTTTTTTAATTCAGTAGAGATGGGGTGGGCTGAAATAGCACTGGTATTCAAATTTAGCCAAAAAAGAAAAAAATTAAAACTTCAAAAGCTTAATCTTTAATCTTTTTTATTTGAGTAAGATCTAAATGCGATTAGCTTATTAGAATAGCTATGGTAATTAAGAGCTGAAGTAAGCCACATGGTGATAAGAGTTCATGATTTGCACATGAGTCCTGAATTTACAAAAGTAGATTTGAGGTTTATGCTTTGAATGTTTAGGGGATACTCTTGAAAAGTAGGCCATTTGTGAGAAATTACGGCAGCAGAGTCACTCCTTATCCTTGCACTTTTCACAGGGAAGTGAGCCTCTTGAACCCTCATACATAGTGGGGCATGTGGCCTCAGCACCCAAAGAACAAAACCTGACTACTTTATTCAATGACGGGGAGAACAGTCAGGTATGCTTTCCGTGGTGTCCAAATTGGGACACCTGATCCCCAGTCTACTTTGTCATTTAAAAGCTAGGACTTGTAGGGAAAAAAGTCCACTTGATCCTGAAAATCACTTTCTGAACATCTCTGTGATCTTGTAGCTCTGTGACTTTAATTTACTTTGTCTTCTTTTGTCTTTCCTTTTTCTAGAATTTCTGTGAATCATGGGGGGAAATTTTGGATCTCCTATGTTACATAATAACCTCTCCTATTTTATTTTTTAATCAAAGGGTCTTAAAAATGATTTTGTTCGGAATATCTTATGGACATTTGAAGATATACATATGTTAGTTGGCTCCAACATGCCTATATTTGGAGGAGGCAGGTATCCAGCAGTCAGCTTACGTCTCAGGTAAACCAGAATGGTATTTCTTTAGGGTCAGTGTTTTATCTGCTTTCACTTAACCTATTAATCATCACCTTTATCTGGGTTTTTCACCTTTCTCCTGCCCCCATGAATTGAAATCAGCACAGTAAGGAAGGGGCTATTATCAGCAAATCCCGAAAGCCGTGAGGCTGGGTTTTCATTCAAGTCCTTAATGAATGGAGGCAGAGATCTGTTGTACTGGCTTAATCTTGAGTCTGAATTCACAACGTGTGAGAATATAATAGAATTTAATTAGTTAAGGAGACGGTTTACCAGCTTCCTATTAACTAATTGTGAGCGCTTCTGCTGGTACTCCAGCTGTATGCGTTCGTGTCAGCCAGTGTGAGCCCCAGCGTGGGCATTATCTCACGTGGTGGTCAGTCCTTCTCCTCAGGTTGTATGAGGGGCATGCAGTAGGCTCATGGTAATCTGCTAGCCTACTTCCTTCTTCTTGCTGAAAACTTGTATGGATTCCAGTTAGAAACGCAAGCAGAACTTACAGAAAGATGGTAGAGAACACACCACATGAGCTACATGTGCATATCTCATCAGAAAAGAAAGTGTTTATGGCATTTTCCATCTAGGGAGAATAGATTAAAATGGTCGAATGGTGGAAATAAGTCTCAGATGATTTATTATGGAACATCTTAAACTGCATAACACCAGAAATGTGCATTTTTAGGGACAACAACAAACCAATTAATGTGCTAACTGGGATTGACTATTGGTTGGACAACTTGATATGCAACGTACCGGAACTTGTGATGTGTTTTCACGTAAATGGAATTGTACAGGTATGTAAGCTACAGTGTGACTTTTCTAATTTTCTCCCAAGTGTAACTCAGTGCAGAGAGTACCTCACCAAAGTTTTTGAGGCCCTTAAAGAGTAGGCTGTCTTTTTAACAGAGAAGATTGCTGTGAATAAACTGAAAATTTGAGTGTTTTCACATTTGAGTTGGTGATTCCAGAATTCTAGATGTTACAGGAGTATAATTGTATAGGTAATTTGTGGGAAGGTCATAAATATACTGCAACCTACATTTGTAGCCATAGAACTCTGATTTTAACGGCAGGCATTCATAGTTATTAATTATCTAAAAATGTCTATACAGTGGAGGTATCTATTCAGTATGCAAATATCTACTCAGGATATGCAGAGTCTTAGGGGAAGGCTACAACAATAGTGTGTAAATCGATACCTCATATAGCATATTGTTACTAAGCTTGTTCTATTTACGAGGCACTTTATCCTCATTATAAGTGTTGGGGAAAACAAAGAACAAAGAATAAAGTTTGGTCACTACCCAGAAAGGTAAAATACTAATAGGAAATAACGGTGCAAAGAGAAAAGTAGGAGACCATCTGTTAGAAGGGCAGGACAGGGGCGCCTGGGTGGCTCCGTGGGTTAAAGCCTCTGCCTTCAGCGCAGGTCATGATCTCAGGGTCCTGGGATCGAGCCCCGCATCGGGCTCTCTGCTCAGCAGGGAGCCTGCTTCCCCCTCTCTCTGCCTGCCTCTCTGCCTACTTGTGATCTCTGTCAAATAAATAAATAAAATCTTTAAAAAAAAATTTTTAAAAAAAGGGCAGGACACCCACGGAAATCTGGGTGGTCAGGGAAGGTAAGATCACTTCTCTTTTGATCTGAAAGAGACTTTAGGAAGAAGCGGCCTCTCAACTGAATCTTGAATAATAGCCTCTCCAGAAGCAAGAGATGAATGTTAGAAGACTAGTGTAAGTAAATGAAGGGATCGATAACAAATGCAGTTAGGGACACAGGATTCATGTAACAGAAGAGCAAATAGATTAAAAAAGCTGAGGTCAAATAATGGAGAGTTTAGGATGCTGAGCTAAGGAGCGTGGGCTTAGTTCAACTGGTAATCTGGAATCTGTGAAGGCTTTGCATCTGGGAAGTGAAATTTGTTTTATTGGAGTCAGTGTGGAGGTGGCACGTAGGACAGGCATGGAGGGCTCGGAGACAAGAAGCCTGGGGAGGGCCTTGCTCTACTTTTGTAACTTGATGGACTTAGACTGCAGAGGAAAAACTAAGAATTGACAGTGATAAGAGGGAGCTAGCATTTATTGAGTGCTTGTTTTGTTCCAGATACTTTGCTAAGTGCTTTACATGCATTACTTGATCTTCTTAGCTGCTGGAATACCAGTATTCCGTTTTGATAAAGAGGAAAGCTTGAGGATCAGGGAGCTCAAGTGAGTCGCCCAGGGCCACACTGCTAGTAAGTGGTGGTGCTAGTATTTGAACCTGTATCTCGCTGAGGCCATGCCTCTAACCGTTGTACTCCAACCCAGTGATTCTAAACCTTCAGTGTTTATCAGAATCACTCATGGTCTCTAAAAAAACAGTTCGCTTGGCTTCCTACTGTATAAGGATAGGTGGGATCTATGTATCTGTCAAAGAAAGAGAAAAAAAAAAGAAAGCTTTGTAGATGATTCTGATTTGCACTCTTAGTTGGGAAACACTTTTGTACCATTACCCTAAACAGCAGCATTTAATGAGAGGCTGTGGGTGGAGGGGACGGTGGCATTACAGGGAATTCCAGGGCTCAGGGTCTAGAATAGCAGTGGTATCATTGCCTGAGATGGGGACATTGAACTGGTTTAGGCAGGCAAGGTGATCTGTCTTCATCATGTGTTCCGTTTGAGGAAAGCATTGAAATGTCCATGTGAGCATTTTGACGTTGCGGGCATTGGAGAAGACGGGGCTAGAGAAGTAAGCTGAGTGCCATCTCCCCGGACACTGTTGGATGTCATCACCATGGGAATCTACTCAACTCGAACGTCGGAGCCTTGCCCCATGTGGGTGAAAGGGGAGGGGGCCCGAATAGTGCAGTATAAAATCCAGGAGAGGAGTGTTTTAAGGAAGGAATTATGACGTGGGGCTTTAGATGAACCAAGGATGAAAACCAACCTTAGGAGACTATTTGGTCTTATTTTCCAATCGATTTGGAGTTTCTTGTCTTAGAGTTTTCAGAAAATGTGGTAAGAGACATTTAAGGAAGTGTGCACAGAAGACAAACGAGAAAAAAAAATGTGAAGGTACTTTAAAAGTAGTGGCAGTAGTGTCCCTGTGGCCTCTACTCTTGCTGCTGCCTCCAGTCCCCGTCTCTGTTTCTGTAAAGGAGTCGAGTCCGAAGCTCAAGGGAAGAGTAGTGTCTCCTGGAGAGACTTGCCCAGTGAGTCTAGTGTCTGGGGGGAAAGCAGGCTGGGTGAAGTCCGCCTTCATCTGCCATCCTCCCAGGTGAAAACCACCAGGCAGAACAGAAAGAAGGGTGTGCTAAGAGCCGTTCCACGTAAGAACAGAAGCAGGATCGTGCCTAAATTCGTGGTTCCAAATTGGGGGTGATTCTCTTTTGAGACTTGTTCCTGCGGTAAGCCAACAGCATTGCTGACAGCTGGGTCAGATTCCTTTGAAATGTTGGAGCAATAAAAAGATCGAAAACCAGCGGTTTAAGCTCTTTGGGGCCGCACAGATCTCTGATGGCAGGATTTATATGTTTGGTTCCTTTTTAATAATAGAAGGGTTCCTGCCTAGGTTTTCTCTGAAACTGCGTTCTGTCTGTGTTTTGCAGAAGTATGAGATGATAAAAACCGAAGAGATTCCCAATTTGGAAAACTCGAACTTTTCTACGAAAGTCATAAAAGACATTGCACAGAATATTTTATCGTTTCTAAAATCTAACTGTACGAAAGAAGGACATACCTATTGGCTGTTTAAAGGTAAATTCCTTCTTGAGTGAACAATAATAATTGATTCGAGTGATCCTGGCAAACTAAGGTTTGTTTTCCTTTTCAGCAAGTGGCAGTGATATAGTGAAGCTTTATGATCTCACTACTCTTTGTGAAGAAACTGAAGACAAGTACCAAAATCCATTCACAATGCCGGTGGCTATTCTCTTATATAAGTGAGTGCTTGACGAAGTAGCCTTATTTAAAATTTTAAAGTGCACAGCCACACATTCCAGGTCAAAGCTTTTAAATACCTTTTAGGTTTTTGTGGCTTAAACAAAGTATGTACATATGTTTATAGGCCATAGCAAAGTCAACGTGGGGTGGGGAGTAAATACCATATTTTAAAATACAGTATTGTGGGGCGCCTGGGTGGCTCAGTGGGTTAAAGCCTCTGCCTTCGGCTCAGGTCATGATCCCAGGGTCCTGGGATCGAGCCCCGCATCGGGCTCTCTGCTCAGCGGGGAGCCTGCTTCCCCCCCTCTCTCTCTGCCTGCCTCTCTGCCTACTTGTGATCTCTCTCTCTCTGTCAAAAAAAAAAAAAAAAAAAAAAAATCTTTAAAATACAGTATTGTTTCTTATATCCCTTATTTTATTGGAAGGTAAGAAGAGCATGCTTATACTTGAGTCTTGCAGAGAATGAGGAATGGGGTGTAAAGCTGATATAAACATTTTTTTAGGGTTGCTTGCAACATGATGATGAAGAAGAATCAAAATAAGAAACACTACGGGACTATTAGAACATTGCTTCTTAATTGTGTTAAATTGTTGGACAAAAGCAGACATCCTCAAGTAAGATTAACATTTATATGCTCTTTAAAAATATTCCAGCATTCTGAAAAAAATAAAATTAAAATATTCTGGTATTTTTAAAAATTGTTACCTAGACTTTAAAGCCTCTTAATTCGTAGTCTGAACTGCCCTATCCATTATGGTAGCCAGTAGCCACTTGTGGCTGTTGAGCATTTACAATGCGCTTAATCGGAATTGAGGTGTGCTTCAAGTGTAAAATACACACTGAATTTTGAAGGTTGGGTATACACATTGCATGTTGAAATGATAATATTTTGTGTTATTGAACCAATATATTAAAATTAATTTCATCAGATTTTACTTTTCATATTTTCGCCACAAGAAATTTAAAATTTCACATGTGGCTGGCTGACATTACATTTCTCTCGGATAACACTGTTCTATAATTTTAGAACTCATGTAATTTTAACAGTGGTGCTGTTTTTTCCTTTGTCTTAGCACTTCTAGAAGGTGGAAAACTATTTTACACTATTTTTTAAAAGATCCATTTACACAAACGGGTCTTGTTATCACTTTGTTGTATAAATAAGGTTCACACTCCATACCTTGGTATATAAGGCATCTCTTAAAATAATCTTTTAGTCCTGCACCCCACAATTTTAACACCACCCTTACTCTCAGTTGTCTGAATCTGACAACTATTTTTTGGTGTAATGCTAATTGTGTTCCATAGGAAAAGTATGGAGCATATGCAGTATTTTTTTAAAGAGCCAAGTTAACTTTAATTTTAGCCACATCAAATTGGGTATAAAAGTTTATCCTGGATCCCAAATCAAGAGAAAATTCTTTTTGAAGAAAAATGGCAAAATAATTTTTGACTTAAATATCTAATTGCTGATTGTGAGGTGGTGGTGTCTGGTGGAAATTGAATAGTTTTGTGAAAGTTAGAAAAGGGTGTTAAAACTATTGAATGTCTGTGATCAAAAATAATAACGGATAATAGAGTAGATAAATAATGATAGTATGTAAATGCTAATTTTAAGAGATGCCAGCATGGACTTTTCTTCATTAAGCTAGTGGGGGTTTCCCTCCTGGAACCAAAGATCACGTAATAAATATTAGTTTCTTATCAAACCCTTATTAAGTCATAGCTTGTAAAGAGAAATTCTGGTTTCTCAGTTAATATGGAGGGTTGTCTTGCTAATATTTTAGTTACAACACTCCCTGTGAAAACTTCTCTTTATCTCCAGTTGCCACCTTTTTTTAAGACAGAGGTCTGGGGATGGAATAATTGCAGAAAATAAACATAACCCACGTAGATTTTATGGAGAACTTTCACAGTATTGATACCTTTGACTTGAGAACAGTTCTGTGTGTATTTGGTGTGGAAACAGCCCATTTGCAGACCTCCTAGAATTTGTTAGTACAGTAGTAAAATTTATTCCACTTTAGAATGCTCAGTTTTGATGACAATCACACGTATTTCTTTTTTTTTTATAAGATTATTGCTTCAGCCAATTACATGCTTTCAGAACTTTTTCAATTAGATGAACCTAAAAAAGAAGAAAGTTCAGAATCTCCTCTAAATGAGAATTCTGATGAAAGTTACAGTGAAGAGGAGGAAGAGATGCCAGACAGCGATGAAAATGGATCCTATAGTACCAGTTCTGATCCCTCAGATGATAACAAAGCAGTAGCTATTATTAAGTCTGTTGGAGAACTGTCAGTTCCAGAAAAATACAAATCCATTCATCAAATCCGGGTAAGCATGGTAAAATTGTATTAAAGTTTTATCAATAGAAAAACACTTA
>CM052894.1:4989901-5074912 GCA_028534135.1 Potos flavus | reverse complement strand
AGAAAAAAGTTTTTCTGATTATAAACACGATTACTGAGGGCAAAAGTTCTGTGTATTGGGAGAACTGCACTGTGACACCAGACCCTAGATTTATGGGGCAAGTAGATGACAAAGACGTAGTGGTATGTTAGTTTATAGTGTTTTACAGCAATGGCACTTTTTATCAATATCTGAAGCACTCTAAGAAACGTGGTCCTGGTATTCACGTAAACAGGTCTTTAGTTAGCTTCGCCTTATTAGTGCACTTCTGAAACTTCGGTCAGCATGGCCTCAGCACCTCACTTCCAGCTCAGTGACTGTCCACGGACACATAACATCTGTGCTTGATGTGCAATGAGAACAGTCATTCTAGCCTTGCGGAGGCCCTTACACATAAGGTCACCTAGTAGATAGAGGTTAACTGGTTCTGCTTGTGACTAAGCATATAAATTGAACAAATTATGCCATGAGACCATTGGTGATACTTGTTAACTTACTACTAAGTTGATATTGTTAACTGTGTGTTCTCAAGTATCCGTGCTAATTAGGGATTAAACTCACCGATTAGATTAGGTATACATTTATCCAAAACGTTACTCACATTCTTGCTTTTTTTTTGTCATAATAGAATTATTTTTAAAACTTTAAGAATTTAAAGTTACATATCCTTTGGGAGATCATCATCTTTGGCAAAGTTTTTGTGGATGCTTATGTCACTTTTATCTGCAGTGCGAAAGCAGTACATTAACCTTAGTGTCAGTTACCTCACGAAGCTGAATACACAGCCAGTTTTGAAGTTATTGATGTGTAGAGTTTTAATAATTCCCAGGAGCTGAGAGCTGTGGAATTTGTCATGTGGGAAGCATATTAATCGTTTCAAATGTTTGTTTCTGAAGCCCAGTTGCACGTTCCCGGTTTGCCACGACACGGAGGAGCGCTGTAGACTCGTGCTTAGCTATGTTCTGGAGGTAAGGCTTAATTTTGCCTCTGCTGTTTCAGTAAACTTGTACTTGGTATGCACATAGAGCTTGTTTACTGGTGTCTAAACGTTATTCTGAATGATACTCTGCTCTGACTTTTTCTCCCCTTTAAGCATAAGGAAAATTAGTTTTTCCCAACCGTTTCAAGTAAAATGTAGTCTTTTCAAGTCTGTTTTCAAAATTTAAATTCTCCTAAATGTGTTCAGGGCCTTATATTTAGTTTCTAGTTGACCTTCAGTTATGTATATAGTAAATGTTTCTCCTTTTTTAAAGGGGTTAAAATCTGTGGATAGCAGCATTAAAAAAGAAAGCGACCTTCCTGCAGCTGACCCCAACACCCCAATCCCATTAAAATATGAAGATGAATCCACAAGGGGGTGTCCTGAGGGTCTGGAGAAGCAGATGGCCTTGTTTTTGGACAAAAGTAAGTTGAATTGATGTGCAAATAAGGACTTTTCTATAGAATAGTGTACTGGTCCTTTATCAACAGCAGACTTATGTCAATTAAGGCATTCATTGAAAGGAATTCAGGAGAAGGATATCGTGTGAATGGAAAGTAGGGGAAAATACCGTTTCATTCAAAATATAAGACAAAGGATAATTTTGACCCTTTATAGATATTCCTCGTAAGTTCCGCTTCTTCCAGTTCCCTGCAGCGAGGAGCTAACGCCCTCAGCTCAGTAGGGTTCTCATAAGAAATTACTGCTTCGGGAAAAGCAGTCGAGAGTTTAAGAGCAGACTTGAGAACCAAACTGCCCAGCCTCATCATGGCTTTGCTAAGGCAAGTTCCACTTTTTTGAACCTTGTTGTTTTTTTTTTTCCCCCCCTCTCTCTCAGAATGGGGACAATAGTGCCTACTTTAAAGTTTTTTATATGGATTAAATGAATTAATATGTGTAAAGTGCTTAGAACAGTGCACCTAATAAGCACCGTAGGATTGTTGGCTTTTGTTACCGCATGGTCCTTGAAGAAGCTAGAAAGGTCCCTTATAAATTGTCTGATTTGTTCCTCAGGAAAGTCACTTTGTGAAGAACATGTGGACTTTTAAAAAATCGGTTTCAGTTGTTTAAAAAATTGTTTTGGAAACCTTTATGTTTGAAATACCAAGTGCTTTCCTGACTTCTTTTCTTCATGAACATAAGTCGTTTGTGGGCCGAGTAAATTTAATTGCCCCAGCGTTTATGTATTCCTGTGTGCCCGGCTTGAGCCTTTATACAGTGAGGAGAACACCAGGACTTGAGACATCTCTGCCTTTTTCATGGTATTCTTTTTTTTGAAATGTCTTTTCTCTCTTCCTTCATCTCCAACTCAGCTGTTGAAAATCCTGCTGATGTTCAAGAGATTTATGCTCACCTCTCTGTCTAGTCAGAATTGATTCTCTTACCACTTTGTCCTTGAGCGCTTACCGAAGCCTGCCTTATGTCATAGTTAGCTGTGTTGAATGGTTTTATGCACACCCGCCAATACAGTTGTGAGCAAAAATTGCGTCATATTCAATTCTGGTGTTCTCAACAAGCCTCACACACAGAGAATGCATACAGTAACGGAGGAAAAAGAAATACATGCACAATTAAAACCATAAGAGAGATTGTAAGTACCTTTCATTGGTTTGAAAGATCCATGTTGTCACTGATCAAAAAAATGAGAAATCTTGAGGCTCAGAGACTAGGGAGGGGAATTCCCACAGCATTTTGTTGTTACCTCTGTAGTTGCACTTAATAATAGATTTGGCCGTGGTTTGTGTTAGCAGCCCGTCTCTACCTCTAGTGTGCGAGAGCTCCAAGGATGGAGAACATAGAACTTGTTGTCACGGTTTCTGGTGTCTAGCACAGTGCCTGGCACAGAAGCGATCGTTTGTTAGATGAAGAAGGTAGTAGTAGGCTGGACTTTAAGTAAAGCGTGTTCCTGGTGGAGGAAACAGTCCACTAAGAGGGGAGATTGGAAAAAATAGGCATCTCTGTGGGCAACAAGCAGTAACTTGACTTTGGCTGATGGGTAGTAGGTGTGGAATGCTGGGGAGGAAGACAAAGATGTCACACAGGAGGTGGGCTAAGGTGCTTCGACAGGACTTAATAAGTGGTGCGAAGCCGTTTCGGTGTTCTAGAACAGGGCTCCCACCAGAATTAAAGCTTGTTTTAGGAAGGTAAACTTTCTGGCAGGTTGACAGAGACTGGAGAAAGGTCATGCCACTCATGAGTTTATTTATGTCGGTGACCCTGAAAGAGAATGACAGAGTTGACAGCAGCAGGGAGCACAGAGCCTTCAGAAATCCCAGTGAGGATCTGTTGAAACACCGCCGCTTTACTCTGTTCAGTAGTAACGCACAGTATTTATCAGTCTTGTAGCCAGGGTACCTAAGCCTGGACTGTTTATCAAGAAACGTTATTTTTTTTATAGCGAGACTTACATTCAAATAAAATGTGCTTCCTTTCCCCTCCTCCCATGTCATAGTGGGCTCCCTTCAGAAGGGCAATTATTCCAGTCAATCTGGAATGATCCCTGGTTCTTGGCAACATAAAATGAAACTGCAGCTGATTCTCAAGTCATCAAAGGCCTATTATGTTTTGTCTGATGCTGCCATGAGTCTTCAGAAATACGGAAGAGCGTTGCGATACATTAAATTAGCCTTGCAGAGTCACGGTAAGTCGCTGTAAATTCATACACTTCGTAGACATTGAGAGGGGAGAACAGAAAAGGCATCTGAATCACAGTGAAGTTTTATTTCCATTTCTATTGTAAAATTTAAGTTTGAAATAACTTTTTCTGGTCTTGAGTGTGTTACTTCGCATTTTATTTTCTGCTCTGAGTGGTTAATTATCTCTTCCTTTGAAATACGTGAAGCCACGTGTGATATCTGACGTAACATAAACAGAATGGCTACAGTGGTACAAAGCTTTCAGCTAGTAACAGATTTTCTTAGTACTCACTATAGTCATTAATTTTTAGTACCCCGGTGTTTTTTCTCTTTCCCACCCCTTCTGCCTAGATACTTACTGCTGCCTCTGCACCAACATGCTTTCGGAAGTGCTGCTGTTTCTGTCTCAGTATTTGACGCTCTGTGGGGACATCCAGCTGATGCTGGCCCAGAATGCGAACAACAGAGCGGCGCATCTAGAGGAGTTTAATTATCAAACAAAAGAAGATCAGGAGATCCTCCACAGCCTCCACAGGGAGTCCAGTTGTCAAGGTATGCCGGTGAGACCCAGCATTCGATGCACGTGGGGATTAGTCCGTCCAGCTTACGCTTACCGGAGTATGTCCAGGAAAGTGGCGAAAATGTTAGTGTTTTGATATTGCAGTTTTGTTTCATTGATTGCTTAGTTTTAAAATTGAGCATGATCCCTGGTGTATTTGTGTGTAAAATGATTCCAAAATATTTCATAATTACTAATTATACAGCTAGAACTAAAGATAAAATAAGCTCTAAGATAATTGTGTTGACTTTTTTACTCTCGTCTTTTCATGCGGTTTTCCTAGGTAACCTTGTAGTCAGTGAACCAAGCCATGGTTTTCTTTTGAAAAGGAGTAACAGTTGGGTAGAAGGAAATGAAGTACTTCCTGAATGATTTCTGGGGGCTCAGATCCAGAGTTTTTTTTTTAAACTTAGTTCATGGCTGACTGTCTTACTGAATGTATTACTTTGTTTTGGAGTTGTCCGATTTTAAAACTGGGAAATAGAATTAGTCCACCACAGCTGTATCCTTAGTATGGTCGTAAGCTCCCTGCAGTCAGGTGGCAAATGAGCTGGGAGATGCACCTTTGTAACGTATCATGGCATTGTCGTATGTGGCTCTTAAAGTGTTGACGTCATTTGATATCCACCTCCCCAAAACTTTTGGACATTTACCATGTAGAGAAGTACAATGGGGGGAATGTAGTATTTCCTCATTTTTGCCCTCTTTTTTCACCTTCTCTCCTTCTGAGTTTCTCAAACGATCAGTTTCATTGACACAGGGAGAAAATTGCAAGTGTTTTTACCACTCCCATCAAATTAATTTCATTTAAAACTCTTGTGCGTGAGAGTGAGGGTCTCCCAGGTGTGCCAGTGTTAGCAGCAGGAGTGCTCCCTTTTCTCCCCCTTGAATTTTGGGCCCTGCACCTAAGTTTACTGCAGTCTCATTAGATGGCATGTTGAAGTCTTTGAGAGCTTATGTAGCACCTTCTTCAATGAGGTAAACTGACGTCGCAAACCATAATGTCCGTAAGTAGCCCCTTGTAGTAATCAGAGCTTTATTTCAAGCACTGTTTCCATTAATCAAAAAGAAAAAAAAAATGTTTTACCTCATATCAGTGAACTTCAAGTCTGTACCAGTGAGCAAGTGTGCTTGGTAAAATCCAGATGATGGAAATTGTTTGATATTTTTGGTCAGGAAAATATTTCTTTATTCAAATGTTAATATCCCAGAAAGATAAAGTTTTCTAAATTAAAAGATCTTTACTTTAAAACTTAAAATTTTAGTTATATTGATTGACTCTTACAGTAGGCTTATACCATATTGGATTTCTTTCATTGTCTTAAAAATAGGTTACTTGGATACTAAGGAAGAAGGGTTCTCAGGACTCACAGTGACGTTTCCTTTTTTTTCTTTCAAGGATTTGCATGGGCAACGGATTTGTCTACAGACTTAGAGAGTCAGCTTTCAGTTAGTTGTAAATGTTACGAAGCTGCTAATGAAATCTTGCAATTTAGTGACTTAAAAAGCCAGAACCCAGAACACTACGTACAAGTATTGAAGAGAATGGGTAACATTAGAAACGAAATCGGTGTGTTTTACATGAATCAGGCTGCTGCACTGCAGAGTGAGCGAGTAGGTGAGTATCTCCTTGGAGTCCACTCTTTATTGCCTCTTAGAAAATCATGCTGATTTTGTGGTCTCAGCATAGTATTATGGCACTTGACTTGATGTAGAAAGGTGTGCTCTGGGGCGCCTGGGTGGCTCAGTCGTTAAGCGTCTGCCTTTGGCTCAGGTCGTGATCCCGCGGTCCTGGGATTGAGCCCCGCATTGGGCTCCCTGCTCAGGGGAGAGCCTGCTTCTCCCTCTCCCGCTCCCCCTGCTTGTGTTCCCTCTCTTGCTGTGTCTCTCTCTGTCGAATAAAATCTTTTTTTTAAAAAAAGAGGCGTGCTCTGTTGAAGAATGTTTTATTCTTAAGTTCTTGAGAAATAAAGATAGGAAAATCTATTTCCCTTTGAGATTCATCATTTCAGTGTCCTCCATTCTTCATTTGATCAGTTCGGAAGTGAAGTTCACAGCAAGCCTGTGCTAGGCTCTGTGCTGGATGTGTGCTTGACGAAAACATAGTTCTCTGTCATGTCAGGAAGCCAGAGAGAAATACAGATATATGGGGTGCCAGGCTGGCTGAGTTGGTAGAGTGCGCAACTCCTGATCTCAGGGTTGTGAGTTTGAGCCCCATGTTGGGTGTAGAGATTATGTAAAAATAAAAAGTCTTAAAAAAAAAAAAATAAAGAAATACAAATCTTTGAAAAATACTGTAAGCACAGATGCAGTACAGTAGAAGAATGGGGAAAGGAGATGTATTTTGAAGTTGTGGGGTTTTTTGAGGGCTTTGGGAAGAAGGTGTGGTTTGAGCAGATTGGTACATGACGTAGGATATCAACAGGCAGATACAGGGAAGGGGGTGCTGTCCGGACGGAGTAGGCAGCACTGGGAGGGACTTGAGACGCAGAGTCTGGTAGATGGTGAGAGTAGCAGCAAGTGGTCTTTTGTGATTCAGGCAGAGGATAACAGATTCAGCTGGGCCTCTGACAAGTGTGAGATACGTGTGGACGTGTGAGTGGAAGGTCTGGCTCGGTTGTTGGTTAGAAACCTGTACTTAGAGCTGTTTGGGTTAGCAAGACATAGGTTGGGGATCACTCAGATGATGTGGGGAGGGGATAGTTGGATCCATGAGAATGCTGGAAATGTGAAGACGACCCACGGGAGGAAGGAACAGGGCCGCGGTAGAATGGAGGACAGCAGGGAAGTTGAGGAAATGTGTGTGCGCCTGGTAGTCAGTGCACTGTGCTTGGCACTGGGGATACAAACGGGTCACGCTTTTTAAAGAGTTTTGTTATATATATAATATGCATATTTTATTGAGAAAGAAGAACCTGTGCTTTTACGGTATCTCTGGAGGAGGAAGTCCGAGAAGGAGCGTGCAAAGTGATAGTCAGAAACTTAGGAGAATTAGACGCAACCCAGATCATACTGCTTACAACTCCATGGGACCACGTGTTTTGAATCTTTATAAAATAGGGCTTTGCTCAGATGTTTTCATTTGCTTGTTTTCATATCAGTTCATAGTGAAAGAGGGCCATGTTTGAGTATTATGTGAGTTTGCTCAGGCTGCCATACAAAGTACCACAGATCGGGTGGCTTAAACGATAGAAATCGTACTTCTCACAAGTTGGAAGGTGCCAGCAAGTTTGGGTTTTTCTGAAGCCTCTGTCCGTGGCTTGCGGATAGCCACCTTCTCGCTGTGTCCTAACCTGGTCTTCTCTGTGTGTGCACCCCGGTGTCTGTTTCTCTTAGAAGAACAGCAGTCATGTGGGATCAGGTCCCATCTTATGACCTGGTCTAACTTTAATTACCTCTTTAAAGGCCCTGTCTCCAGATACAGTCACATTGGGGTTAGGGCCTTGCCAGGAATTTGAGGGTAGGATGAGAGCAGGTCACTGCGATGGCTGCACGCACCTGGCTCCTTAGCCATCCTGTCCCTGTCCTCCTGCCCTCGTCCTTTCCTGGGACACACATGGGGTTGACATTGATGTCTGCTTACATGTGGTTTTCTTTCTTTTTTTGTGTGTGCAGTGAGCAAAAGTGTGTCTACCGCGGAGCAGCAGTTGTGGAAAAAAAGCTTTTCTTGTTTTGAAAAAGGAATTCACAACTTTGAGTCCATCGATGATGCCACAAATGCTGCCCTTCTGTTGTGCAACACGGGGCGACTCATGCGGATTTGCGCACAGGCGCACTGTGGTGCCGGCGATGAATTTAAGCGGGAATTCTCCCCAGAAGAAGGCTTGTATTACAATAAGGTACCACGCTTGCACGTCGGACCTCATCCATTCACACCTACTTGTCATTTACCTTTGCCATTGCTCCCTGAAAATACTATAAAACTAACTAGAACTGTGGTGATGGCCCAGGAGGAGACAAACGAAACACTTAGAGACTGGCCCGAGAATGCGAGAATTTAGTGTTGAAGGGGCACATTGAAAAAACGATTATCCAGTGAGTTGTGTTGGCATAAGCAGAGGAGACGTCAGGTGGATTAAAGGCTGACGTGGAGAAAGGAAACTGAGAAAGTGCAAGGGGAAGGTGGAGGAGGAGCTTCATGTGATGAGACGGGACAGGCCTTTCCCGGCACCACACGACAGGCAGGGGTCCCAGTAACCCTCGGGTACGTCTAAACGTGTTGAAATAACGATTTCTAATGCAGGCACAACAGAAAGCGAAATTGAAAAGCAAACCCCAATCTAGTGAAACTACTGATAACACAGGAGAGATCAATGGTTGATAACCCTTTATATATAAAGAAGAGTTAAGAACCATTGAACACAGGGCGCCTGGCTGACTCAGTTGCTGAAGCACACGACTCTTGGTCTTGGGGTCGCAGTTCGTTCAAGCCCACGTTTGTGCGTAATGCTTACTTTAAAAATAAAGAATCACTGGAAATAAATTGTCCCAATAGAAAAAAAGACTATAGAATATATGAAATATATATATTTTTATATACATATATATGTAATTTTTTTAAATTAACATGTAACATATTGGTTTCAGAGGTACAGGTCTGTGATTCGTCAGTCTTCTATAATACCCAGTGCTCATTAAGGGGCAAATGACCTTGAACAAAGAATTTATACACATTTTTTAAAAAGTGGTTAATATGTAAGAAATTTCAAATGTTAAATTTTTATGAAATTTAAAAATTGAGATTCTTTTGTCTATCAAATTGCCAGGAATTTCGGCAAGTGGTAACATCCAGTGCTGGAGACGGTGCAAGGAGCAAGAGTGCTCCTTTTTTTTTTTTTTTTTTTAAACATTTTCTTTATTTGAGGGGGGGCAGAGAGGGGCGGAAGGGGAGGAAGAAGGATAAGCAGACTCCATGCAGAGTGCAGAGCCCGACAGGCTCTGGACCGTGAGATCTCAGGAAACTGAGATCATGGTCTGAGCCGAAACCAAGAGTCAGATGCTGAACTAACTGAGCCCCCCAGGCAACCCAAGAGCTCTCCTTTAACAAGTGCTTCACAGCTGGGTGAACACTAGTGAAGAATGTTCGTGGCGTGGGAGATTTTTTTTTTTAAGATTGATTTATTTAATTATTAGAGTGCAAGTGGGAGGAGGAGGCAGAGGGAGAGGGAGAGAGAGACACAAGCAGCCTCACCTGCTGACCACAGAGCCGGACGCAGGGCTTAATCTCATGACCTCGAGATTATGACCTGAGCTCTAACCAGGAATCACAGGCACCACCCAGGCGCCCCATGGCATGGGAGATTTTAAAATAAAAGTGACCTTTTTAAAATAGTTTTTTTTAAGTTTACAGATACATAGAAAAGAAGTAGATGGTGTGCACAAGAAATGAAGAAATTATTGCTAGGTGATGGAACTAAATGTGATTTTATTTGCTTAAATATAATGACCATGCCCTTCAGGCTGGGGTGGTAAAGGGTGGAAGGGGTTGCTTTTTATAGTCAGATCCAGCAATTTTTTATCCTTAGGCTCATCAAGTTAGTTTTTTCTAGCTTACTAGTTACATAAACAAATTCTCCTTTTGAAAGGAAAGAAACCAAAGGAAGGAAATGCATCCTGGTGCGTGAGCATGAGTCCAAGCACTAAGGCTCATGCTGGACTGGCTGCGGAAACCTGGAGGGGCAACCAGTCCGCTCGAAGTGGCTTCCTCATTCAGACAGGGTCATTGATACGCTCTTTTCCTTTCCTCGCAGTATTGCCCTTCTGTAAATTGTTCCCACATCAGATTAACATCTGGGGGATTTTAAAGTATGTCTTATTTTCCTATGTTGTTGGCATAGATGTAGACTGAGTCAGAACTGTATCTTACCGTCCCCGCAGGCTGTTGATTACTATTTGAAAGCTCTGAGGTCACTGGGAACACGAGACATACACCCGGCTGTTTGGGATTCAGTGAACTGGGAATTGTCCACTACTTATTTCACGATGGCGACTCTACAGCAAGATTATGCCCCGTTATCTAGGAAAGCTCAGGAGCAGGTAATAATATTTGTGGGGCTATAAAAGACGTCTCCAGCTTTATTTATGCCTTAACGGATATTGAGCGTATTTTCTGTAACAAGCAGTATTTAAATAATTTTTATTTAAGATAATAGGCTTGTCATTTTTTTCTCCTCCCCCTTAAAAAAAAAAAACAACAACAAACAGATCGAAAAAGAAGTTAGTGAGGCCATGATGAAGTCCCTGAAATACTGTGACGCGGATTCAGCGTCTGCTCGACAGCCTCTTTGTCAGTATCGCGCTGCGACCATCCATCACAGGCTGGCGTCCATGTACCACAGTTGTCTGAGAAATCAGGTATTGCCGCCCCAGCTTAAGTTCAATGCCAAGTCCATTTAAAAGTGTTCTGGGTGTTTTTCTTATATTTCACTATCTATTTAAATGCCATCTATTCTGTTAGCTGCTTTAGAAAAACTTGCAGTGGAGGCGATTTTCCCCTCTCGCCTGTGCTGCATGGTTTTGTCTACTATAATTGATGGGGTATTATTTTGTGAAATTAGATATCCTCTGTGTGCCACCCCCTCCCCACCAAGTCCCTCCAGACCCAGCCTGAGTAACTACTGTTCTGGGTTTTCCAGTATGGCCGTACCTTTTCTCTTTTACCACTTAAGGATTTTACCTGGTGGTGAACTTTATAGGAGAAATCATACTGTACGTGTTCTGTGGTTTATTGCCTTTTACTAGACACGGTGTTTTTGAGGTTCCTCCTGGTCGGTGCATTTTCTCAGTTCACTAGTATTCATTTAATATATCACAGTTTATTTATCCATTTTGCGATTCCTGAACTTTTGGGTTGTTTCACTGTGAGGCTGTTGGAAGCAATCTGCTGTGAACAGCCTTGTCCATGAATGCTGGTACTCGGGTGTATGTGCGTCTAAGAATAAATAGAGGCCCAGGCTGAAGGTACCTTCCTCCAGGGTGGTTGCCTGGCTTCTGCCAAGGAATCTTGTGTTTGAAGTTTCTCAGGAATGTTTTCTTGTTTGTGTTGCTGTTTCCCTTTTCTTAGCTCAGGCCCCAGACAACTTACCTTGCAGTCCCTTGGGTATGGGCCTTCTTCTGGGTGCCTTTATCCTGAGACTATTGTCCTTTGAGGTGCAGCTTAATCAGAGAGGATTTCTTTTCACTTTAAGCTGGCCCTGGTCACTCTTCCCCTTGCCGCAGGAGGTCCTAACCAAAATTCAGGCTTGCCCAGACGGCCTAATAGCCTCAAGGCAAAAGCAAGCTTTAGCATTCCAAGACAACGCAGTGGGGACAGGGTTGTCTTTCCAGCCGATAGCGCCAGGACAGCTGGATGTCCACATGCAAGGCAGCGGAGTTGGACTCCTGCAGTGCCTCGTGTACAAAAATTAACCAAAAGTGGATTAAACACCTGACTGTAAGAGCTAAAACTGTAAGACTTCTAAAAAATAACCACACTAAATAACATTTAGTGATCCAGTCAGAGACTTGGTTAAGTAGTTATTGTGAAGCCCAGGCTTTAAGATTGGTCTTTTTATTTTATTTTTGACTGCAGGTTGGGGATGAGCATCTGAGGAAGCAGCACCGGGTGCTGGCAGATCTTCATTACAGCAAAGCCGTTAAGCTTTTTCAGCTTCTCAAAGACGCTCCCTGTGAACTGCTTAGAGTACAGTTAGAAAGAGTGGCATTCGCGGAATTCCAAATGACCAGTAAGTCTTAACTTTTTCATTTCGCAGATCTGTGTGCTTTGACTTCGTGTTGCATTGTCTTTGAGTGAGACAGACCTGGGGATCTCTCTTGAATGTAAATAATGTTGTTTTCTTTTTAATTTGCCCATAGTTAACGGCTTTGGGTAGGGGCCAAGAGAAGTCTTTACACTTTTTAAAGTTTAGAAAATGGATTTGGTTATGTTCTGTGACCAATTTATCTTCGTAGAAATATTGAAATACACCCCATGCCCTCTTGGAAAAAAAAATGTGACAAGTCCGTTGAGACCATCAGAGATGTAAATCATCACGAACAACACAGGAAGGGGGAAGCCGTGGTCCCGCTGGAGTCCTGTAAACCGACAGTGGGTACCGGCGGCTACGGATTACGGAACTAGAACTGTAGATCCTGAGCAAGGGAGAGCTAAATGGGAAGGGAAGGGAAAGGAAGGAGGCCGGCGGATGTACCTTGTTGGGGCAAGCCGCAGGTGCATGAGCCTGCGGGGAGGGAGGCCTGCAGCGGGGAGGGAGTCGCTGCTCCACACGGAATGTGCTTTCCTGAGTTCTGTTGCTCTTGCCCACCTGCTCCCCTTCTGCGGGAGGGGTCTTTGGAGAAATAGCTCTCGTGTGGTAAAGAAACAAGAAACGTTTCTTTGAAGTACAGCTGTTCATTTGATTTTATTTCCGTTGTTTGTTTGTATAATATTAAAATAAATGTAATACTTTACCGGGTAGATGACCCTTTCAGTAGAGGATCCCTGAAGGATGCACAAGAAAGTGGTAACATTGCTGCCACGGGGGGCGGCACCTTGGGGCCCAGGAGGAAGGCTGTCACTGTTTTCTCATTCAGACTTTATATATTTCGAGAACGTATTACCTATTCAAACAGTTTCTAAAAAATACTTTTTACTGGGGCGCCTGGGTGGCACCGTCAGTTAAGCGTCCGACTCTCGATTTCAGCTGAGGTTGTGACTCAAGGTCATGAGATCGAGCCCCATGTCAGGTTCCACTCAGTGTAAAGTTTGCTTGAGACTTTCTCTCCCTCTCCTTCTGTCCTTTCTTCCCCCACCCCTCTCAAGAAAAATAAATCTTAGAAAAACACACACACACAGACTTTTTACTGAAAGTATTTTTAACTGTTCGCCAGTGTGTACTAGACAGCAGGATTAACAGTAGCTCTTTCTGGGGGTGGGTTTGGATGGCCTTCGTTCATTTGCATCTTTGAATTTTCTGCCATGTTTGAATTCCTTCAAGAGAGCAGGCATCATTTTCATAAAAATGGGAACAAATTCGCTAAGATGGTAAGTATGGTTAATTTTCCTTCTAAAAAAATGTTTAAAAATTGAGTACCGGAGAAAAGTAATGTAAACATTTGGGGGCCTTCGGACCACACTTGTCCCAGCTGGTTTCTTCGACCTAACACTCAAGTCTTACTTCAGATAGGTTGTGTTCTCACCCTAACAGAACCAAATGGTGAGGCAGAGAGACAATTGTCATTTATTGTTTTGTCTAGACTTAATATTTTTATATAGGGATAATTACTAAAAGTTGGATTTGTTTAGATTCTGATGAGCTACTGTTACAGCATTTGGAAGTCCTTTTTCATTAATACATTGACACTGGATGGGTTTCTAGATTTACATTTAAAGGAATGATCATTTTCATGTTTTTAACGCTCTAGGTCAGAATAGCAATGTTGGAAAATTAAAGACACTATCTGGAGCTCTTGATATAATGGTGAGAACTAAGCATGCATTCCAGCTCATCAGAAAGGAGCTTGTAGAGGAATTTGACCAGGTAAATGGAGAAAGTATTTGTTTTTTGTGTGTCTTAAGTAAGTGGTGAACATACAGAGTGAGCATATGGGGTATATGTGTGTGTTATGTATATTATGTGTGTATATGTATATACAGACATATGCATACGTGTATGTGTTTTGCGTAAAACACATTAACAGTGATCTATTATATTTTCTTGGTGGAATTATTAAACTCTTTAAGTTGGAACTATATCTTTTGTATTAAAATTTTTTTCTTTAAATAAGCACATAGAGCTTAGTAAGACCCCAGTAGCATAACGTCTCTGTTGTGTTTTCCTTTTGCTTTTTTTGCTTTTTTACTGTTGTTCTGTTTGTTTTTAAGAAAGAGGGAGATGTGTAGCTCTTTTATAATTTCTACTGAACTGCCGGGGAGCAGTTGAACAATTAATGGGCTTAAGCTCCTTGGAAAGCAGCTCTGCTTTGCCTGGCATTCCAGCATTCTTGCTGCCTTCTGCCGTTGCTGAAAGCTTCCCTGAGTCCCCCATGGTCCACCAGCCTGTTACTTTTTCCAGCCCTGGTTTGTCCAACCCTAGAGTGTGCCCATTTCCACCTTGCTCCTTTACTGTGCAGTGTGGCAAAGTAGGAGATTTCCATTCGGGATTAATTTCTTCTACATAAGTGCCTGTTAAGGGTGAGACGTTTTTCACAGGTTTTAGTCTATCAGAGTGATCTCTGGGGCGGGAGGCCCGTCGCAGCTTCTGCCACCAACAGGCTGTGCCTGGAGAGAAACAAAAGACGTGGGGCTTCCTTTTGGTTTTGTTTTTGGCTAAAAAGTTTACAGGGTGAATGAAACTGGTCCCTTCGCTGCATTATGAAGCCGTCACTCTCGGGCAGCTTAGGTAAAGTAACTTCTCGTTTTCAGCCTAAGAGCGATGAGTCCCCTCCAGCTGCTGATTCCTCTCCTAGCCTTAATCGAGAAGAAGTGATCAAGCTCCTCAGTATATTTGAATCTCGGTTGTCATTCCTTCTCCTTCAGTCCATCAAGCTGCTGTCTTCAACTAAGAAGAAAACAAGGTAAATCCAATGGTTCTTCGTGGAAATTTGTTTTCCAGCACCTTCCCTGTAAAAAGGGAGTAATCTCTACTGACCGTATGAAAAGATAGGTTGAATTCATTCTTGTTTCTTTATGTGGGTGATCAGGGATTTTACGTGGTGCTCTTTCCTGACTTGGTCAATCAGATGAGACTCCTCTCTGTGTGCCCTCCTACATATTCAAACTATAGACGCAGATCTTGCTTCCTAAGAGTAAATAGCTTACTGGTTATAATGTTTTCCCCGAGAGAGATGACTGACCCTGGAATGCAGACCCCGCTGTTTCTAGTAACTCACCATTGTCTTTAATGGGAGTCAAGACTACAGTTTTGATAGTCAGCACCGAATGCGCTAATAGGAAGGAGATGACAGAGCATCGACATCTCTGTAAAGCCCAAGAACTTAGTGAAGAGAGAAGTGTGAGCATCTCAGCAAAAATGTTCTTCTACACCTTTATCAGCTTGTACAGTTCTGGTGTTTTGCCAGAGTTATTATGTTGGCACTATTAATTTAACTTGAAATTCTAGTAGTAAGTACTAGATCAGGAAGGTAATACAAATAATGTCTTTCTTTTTTTAAAATACAAGTACAGTCTGGCCATATTACAACATTTGGAAAACAGGAAAAAAAACATCACCCTACACATACATAAGGTACTCTCTGTGTATTTTATCAATTTATAATCCTCAGGTGCTTTGTCCGTGTTGATTTTAGTTTACAAATAGTAAAATTTACTTCTGGTGCTGCATAGTCCTTCAGGCTTTGACAGACACATACAGACATCTGTCTCCTGCCAAAACCATGACACAGAACAGTTCCGTGAGTCCAAAAATTCCCTCTTGCTGCCTCTTGGTGGTCAGCCCCTGCTCCGCCCCAATTCCTTAGATCTCAGGGAGAAAGCTTGCGGTCTTTTACCGGTAAGTGTGGGTTTTTTTGTGGATGCCCTTTATCAAGTTGAGAATGTTCCCTTCTGTTCCTAGCTTTTATCACAAATGAATGTGGAATTTTTGTCAGATGTTTATTGATACACACGTTGAAATGACCACATGGTTTTCCTTCTTTAGTCTCTTGATGTGCTGGAGCTCATTCGGTTTTTTTGAATGTTAAACCAGCTTTGCATTCCTGAGATAAACCCCACTTTGTTGTCATGTGTTATTCTTGGGTATCCCTGGGATTCCGTGTGCTCATACTGTGTTGAGGACTTTTGTATCTGTTTGTGAGGATGGTTCTCTCCTGTAGTGTGATCACCGTTCCGGTCTTGTAATGGTTGTGTCTGCTTTCGGGACTAGAGCAGCGCTGACCTTATTAAATCAATTTGCAAGTGTTTCCTCTTCTAGGTTTAAGAAGTAATAGAGCTTGTTTCTTCCCTAAACTTTTGTTAGAATTTACTAGTGAAATTATCGTAACCTAGAGTTGGCTTTATTGAAAGTTTTTTCACAATGAGTTTAGTTTCTTTTCGTAGATAAAATACTGTTCAAGTTGACTTTTTCTTCTTGAGGAATGAAAGTCTATTTTAGCTGTTGTCAGATGAATAGGTTCACAGTATTCCGTATTATCCTGTTAATGTCTTAAAGTGTTTGTAATGATAGCCGTCTTTCGTTCTTGATATTGCCAACTTTTGTCTTTTTTTTTTCTTGGTTAGTCTGATTAGGAGTTCATCAATTTTATTGATCTTTTCAAAGAACTGGTTTATTTGATTATTTTTTTCCCATTGTTTTTTTGTTTCCAGTGTCGTTGATTTATACATTTATCTATATACCTTTTCTTCTGCTTATTATGGGTTTAATTTGCTCTTTTACTGGTTTCTTAAAGTGGAAGCTTACTGGTTTCTTAAAGTGGAAGCTTAGATTATTGACTTGAGACCCTTTCTCTTTTCTAATATAAGCATTTACTATAAATTTCACTTTGCTTTTGCTACATCTCACAAATGTATTTTCTTTTTCTTTAAGTTTAATATTAATTTTTGATATCCCCTGAAACTTCCTCTTTGACGCCTGTGTTATTTAGAAGCATGCTGCTTAGTTTCTAAATAGTGGGACTTTCCAGGTAATCTTATTATGGATTCCTAGTAATTCCATTATGCACTGAGACCATAACTTCATATGATTTTTCTTTTTTGTGTATGTTTGTATTATGGCCTAGAATACGGTTTGTTTTTCCATGTGCACTTGAAATATATGGGTATCCTACTGTCTTGGATAGAGCGTCCTAGAAGTGTTAATTAAGTTGGTTTATAGTATTATGCAGGTCTTCTGTATTCTTACTGACTTTCTACTTGTTTTATCAATTACTTTTTTTTGTTTGTTTTATCAATTACTAAGAGAGGAGTGGAATTCTATAACTACATTTGTGGATTCATCTATTTTTCTTTTTGGTTTTGTCTGTTTTGTTTCCTCTGTATTGATGTGGACACATTTAGATGCATACACATTTAGGATTGTTCTGTCTTGGGAGAATTGACCCCCTTATCATGTGATATCTGCTTTTTATCTTAATATAGCTACTCAACTTTCTTTTGGTTGAATGTCTTTTTTCTTTCTTTTCTTTTAACCTTAACTATGCCATTTTTAGTAAAAGTGAGATTCTTATAAATGACATAGAACTGAGTCTTGCTTTTTTTTAATCCAAACTTATAATTGATGTCTTCAGACCATTCACATTTAAGGTGATTTAATATAGTTAGATAAAATCTATCGTCTTGCTAGCTAGCTGTATTTTCTGCCTTTTTGAGTTAATTGAACATTTTCTATGATTGCATTTGATTTCACTGTTGATTTATTATTTATACTATTTTTTTTAAATGTTTTGGTGTTTGCCCCAGGGTTCAGGTTTATAGCTTTAATCTGAGACCACTTTTCCATGATATTCTGTGGCACCACATGTTGTATGAAGACCTTCAGATAGTCACTCCCATTCTTCCCTCTCAGTAGTTGTGTTACCATTCATTTTGCTTTTAAATATGTTACACAATACACTGCTACTCTTTCTGCTTTAGATAGTTACCTTTTAGAGCAATTAAAAATAGAACAACTTATTTTATATGAATTTATTTTACCTTCATTTATTCCATTTCTAGTACTCTTCTTGGTATAGACACCATTTTCTGTCTGGCGTCCTATTCTTTCTACACGAAGAACTTCCTTTAACATCAAACAACAAAGAATTCTTCCGTTTTGATTGTCTGAGAAAGTCTTTATTCCTCCTTCAACTTCAGGAGATGTTTTAGCTGTGTATAGAGTTCTAGGTTGACAGACTTTTTCATCCCATATTTGAAGGACGTCCCTCCCTTGCCTTCTGGCTTGCAGGTTCTCTGACAGGAAGCCCACTCTGATTCTTACCTTTGTTCTTATGTATTTAATGTGCCTTTTTCCCTCCAACTGCTTTCAAGATTTTCTCCCCCCACTCCCCAGCAATTTGAACATGATATTCTTGGGTGTGTTGTGATTTCTCCTTCCCTCCTTGGTATTTTTATTTCTTGTGTTTATTCTTTCTCTGTGGTGCCAGTTTTACCTATGCTAACCTATCTTCAAGTTCACTGATTCTTAATTTTGTGTCATTTACAGTTGAACTTGTCAGAAATATTCTCTGTCTCTGTTTACTGTGTTTACTGTGTTCCTCATTTCTGGCATTCCCATTGGGTTTTTTCTGTAGGTTCCATCTCTGCTGAAGTGACCCTTCTCATCTTGCACATTGTCCACATTTTTCATTGAGCCTTTTAATATATTAATCATTATCATTTTAAATCACCTTTCGGATAGTCCAACATCTGTGTCATATCTGAGTCTGCTTCTGTTGATTCTTTGTCTCTCGGTGTGTGTTGTTTCCTTACCTTTCTGCGTCTCCTAGTTATGGGAAACTGGACATCTCAGCCTGAGGGAAATAATTTTTACGTCTGGAAAGTTCTTATACCTGTCCCATGCTAGGCCGCTACTATGGGGGGTTGAGTTCGTTTTTCTAGTCTGAAGCTGAGCTGTGATTGAGTTTTTGTGTCGCTGTGGTTAACTTTTCACGCCCGGCAGCCTTCAGGTTCCTCGGGGGGTGCCTGTGCCTAGTGTGGGGCCGGTCTGCAGAGGGTTTTTCTGAACGTCTCCACCTTTAGCGTGAGGATTTTCCTAAGGAATGTTTGTGGTACCTCAGAGAGCGTCTGTCTTCACACTCTACAGTCCTCTCAGCTGTATTCCGCTCCTGCTTGTCCTTCAGCGCTTCTAGGCTGCCAGGGGAAGAGCGTAGGCCAGGCCTTCTCAGTTGTTTTGGGTAAGCCTCGGTCTTAGGCAGCCACTGCGTTCCTGAGCTCCGGGTGTGTGGGCCTCACGCTGCTCCTGCCCCCCCCCCCCACCCCCCAGGGTAGAGTGGCTTTATCGGCACTGACTTTCGCCCGTGCCCTAAGTCTGCCATTGCTCCTTGCCTTCCTCTCCCTCGACTACGTCCTGCAGATTAAGGCTTTCATTCCTTGGAGAAAAGGGTCTGAGCGGGGTTGCCTGCCCTCCTGCAGCTCTAGCTGGTCCCCTTGCCCAGCCTGCATGAAGGTCGCTTTCCTAGGGCCCTCGCCAGTTTTGTATGTGAGCATCTGGTAGGGTCCTTGAGGAAAAGCCTACAAGACAAGGTGAATTCACCCTCTGTCTTCAGCCCCCGGGGGCCCTGCACTCCCTCGCCAGCCCTCACTCCGCCTCGTCAGCTCCTTAACTATTTTAGCTAAATTCTTAGCAGTAGCTGGGTGTCTAGCTGCATCTGCCGCAGCCGAGGAAGGACTTCCCTGTCTCCCTGTCTGTCCTTAGTTTTCAGACTCGTTGCTCGCCCAGCGACCCCAGCTCTTTGATAGATTCGTGCAAAGTCATGAACTTGCAGTTCGTCCTGCTTTGTATTGCCGTGTTTGTCAAAAGGGTGGGAATGATGCTTTTTCCTGCTCTAAACATTCTGAGAAGAAACCCTCTCGAGTAAATGCTTTCAGATAATTCTGTGTGGCCCAGGGAGAGCTTTTGTTCGGGGAGGGGCGCTCGGTCTTAGGTGCGCTGCCGTCTCAGCCCCGTCGTCCGTCCTCGGGGTCAGCTCGGCGTCCTGTCACCGCACCCAGCAGGGGGTGTGGCTCAGCAGGTGACGAAGAACCAAACAACTAAAAGGCAGAAGAGACGGTGCAAGTAGTGACACACAGTTGAAAAACTTAACGGCTTTCTTGTTTAACAACAGTGGGTAAATTTTAAATTTTTTTCTTGATTTCCACAAGGTGGCAATAGAAACATAGGATACGTGAGAAACAGCGCTTTGCTGGTGTTCACAAACTGATGGTTGGAGTAGTTAGCTAACAGGCGAAGCTTCGGTCTTACAGTAGCTTTTATAAACAATAATTGTCAGAGTGCCTGCGGCTCAGCCGGTTAAGCGTTTAGCTCTTGGTTTCAGCCCAGATTGTGATCTCGGGGTCGTGAGATCGAGCCCCCAGGCCAGCTCTGCACTGGGCCTGGAGCCTGCTTAAGATTCTCTCCCCCCCCCCCCCCATCCCCAAACGCTTGCACACACACTCTGTCTCTCCAAGAAATAAATTAAATCTTTAAAAAAAACAACAAAACTGTCAGGGCGCCTGGGTGGCTCAGTCGTTAAGCATCTGCCCTGGGCTCAGGTCATGATCTCAGGGTCCTGGGATCGAGCCCCTCATCGGGAAGCCTGCGTCTCCCTCTCCCACTCCCTGCTTGCATTCCCTCTTTCGCTGACTCTCTGTGTCAAATAAAATCTTTAAAAATAAGTAAAAATTTAAAAAACGGCCATATGTATGGCTTAAGTAATTTTTATTTTAGCGGAGCGTCTTCTAACCTGTTTTTTCAGGTTATTAATAATCTGTCGAAAAAAATGCAATCTGAAGTTTTCATGCATGATGCATAAAGTCCTGTTTAGCTAATTTGTGTTCATTTTTTCAAGGTTTATTAAATAAAAGACTGTTAAATGTGATATTTATGTTTATATGGTTTATATGTTGATAGGCTTCAAAATCTAGAGAAACTGGTTACTAAGTCAATGATTGTGTCTCTCCTGTGTCACTCGGGATTTTATTGCGAGGAGGGAGGCCTCCTGTGCTGTCTCACCACAGTCTGTGAGCGTTCCTGTTTGGAGTAAAGGGAGACCGGAACTAGACTTCTTTTCTTCTTCTTTTTTAATTTATGTGAGAGAGAGAACGAGTGGGGGGAAGGGGCAGCAAGAGAGGGAGAAGCAGACTCAGGGCTCCATCCCAGGGCCCTGGGATCATAACCTGAGCGAAAAGCAGACGTTTCGGAGACCGAGCCACCCAGACGCCCCAGAACTAGACTTTAAAAGAAAGTATGTTTGTGTTTTCTTTTGATTATTCTCTACCTACCACAACCCTGCTTTAAAAAGAAACAGCTTAATTTTCTTAGGATGCTCTTACGACAGCTAACTTCCTTTTATGATGACCAGTGTTATCCTGCTAGAAATGCTTCTTTTGTCTGTTGGGTTGTGTTTTCTTTTTGGATGAAAAATTTATTTACTCTTGTACTGTATTTTAATATTCATTGCTTTAGCAGATGGAGCCTCTTGATCTTTTTTGATGGCTTTGGGGTTTCATAGAATGAAAAACTATGAAAAATAGAAGTAATCTCTGAGGGTTTGGAAAGCCCTCGACCATAGTGCAGAGAGTAGATTTTTTAGCTTTATAGGCTGTTCCTGGCCATTTAATATGTGTGTTTAATATAAATAGAAGAATGTTAGTTGCCTTTGGAAAAAAGATAAGCCAATGAAATGTTGGGACCTTTTTTGTTAGAGTTCATGGTTCAGTGACACTATTGATGAGAGCTGATTAAGGATGAGAATCATATGTAGAAATTGGAAGATGGGGCGCCCGGATGGCTCAGTCGGTTAAGCATCTGTCTTCAGCTCAGGTCACGATCCCAGGGTCCTGGGATTGAGCTCCCCATCCGGCTCTCTCCCTCTGCCTGCCACTCCCCCTGCTTGTGCTCTCTCTCTCAAAAATCTTTTTAAAAAAAGAAAAATTGGAAGATGAAGATTTAAGATTCAGAAATAGGATCAGATCTCAGAGGGTTTTAAATTTATGATCCCAGCAGCCATCAGTTATCTTTAGGCCCCCAGCTAAAATGTGGTGTCATTGTCCATGAAGACAAATTCATTTTTGGAGCACTGGTTCTGACTAAGCGCCATCGCCTTCATTTGTCAGGAGTTTAAATTTCTTATAAGGTTATCAGAGGTTTTATAAATATCAGCCACACCCAGAAATTAAAACAGCCCTCTTAGGCGCAAACTGTAGACAGTGAATGCATTTTAAACGGTCACTTTTACTGTGCCACGGGTGGTTTGAAAGGAAGAGAGATTTGCCTGATAAAAGAAGGAGGACTAAGAGGGAGAAGAGAAACAGGTTTCCAGAAAGGGGTTTGCAGGGCCCACACTCTGTCCAGCCCGGGCCCGTGTTCGGCCCCGGTGTGGACAGGTGGGGCCGTGAAGAGGAGGAGTCCTCATAGCCCGAGCCTTGATGTGCACCAAGGGAGGTTCTAGACTGCCGGTTTGCTCTCTGGCCGGCCTGGCGGGCACTCGGACAAAAGCAGAACATTTGCACATTGGTGAATGCAAAGAACATAGCATTTAAAGTTAGAGAATATGTTTTGACCTCAATCCAAATTATTTAGCCCTTCTGGGCCTTGGTTTTTACACCTGTAAGGTAGGAATGTTAGGAGTCCTCGCCCTTCTGAGGAGTGGTTACCACGCGGTTCGGATGCAAACACGCACACGCTGTCAGCTGGAGCTGGTCACGTGTGGCCGGAGGGTCAGTATCGCATCTGGACTCGTTTAAAAAGGGGGAAAAAGGATGCTAGAGATGAACTGCCATGAAATTAGTAATCTTTTCTACTAGTAACATAATCTGTTAGTCTGTCCTGTGGGAGACCTATTTTCAGGACAACTTAAGTCTTTGTTAGAACAGTTTTTAAGTGGAGTACGTCTCAGACCCGGCAGCCGAGGGGCGTCGTTCACACGAAGGTGCACAGACAGTGTAGACACGTTGAGGTGGAGGAGCTCCCAGGTCTGCAGTCTGGGCTCCAGGCCGGTGCAGTTCTAGCCCCACGGAGAGCATCCCCACCTTCACACCGGTTGATCTCAGTGTCAAGCTCCGCACAGAGAAGGGAGGACACACGGGACAGCTTTCCACGCCCTCCCTAGCCCAGCTCCGCTGCACTTTCTTCACCGCGTGTCTCATCTGACACGCTGTTTGCTTCCGATTCGATGCACGTCCCCCCCCGCCCCCCCGCCCCCGCCTCCTCCCGGAGTGGCGCGCGGGTGCGGACAGGGCGAGGACTCTGGGTCCGGCTCGGTCGCCCAGGAGCCGCTCCCCGCGCGCAGGACGCACTCAGACCCGTGCGGAGAGGGGACGCTGGTTCTCGTGACGCAGCGAAGTCAGTGTCCACAGACAGGCCTGTGAGCAATGGATGCAAGAGGGTAAGTACGGAGTAGACGTGACCAGAACACCCTCCCGTGAAAAGCGACGGGCTCTTCCTGTTTACTTTTTGGGTTTCTTCTTGAATTGTTGGCGGGCGTCGCTGTGCGCTTCATGTCTTTGTTTTTGTTTTAACGCAGCAGTAATACCGAAGAAGATGCAGTCCTCAAAACCAACAAGCAGATTTACTCCCAGCTTTTGAGAGCTACTAACAAAAATGCAAGTCTTCTGGAGAGAATCGACGTTCTCGTCCATTTGCTGGATCAGCTCGCTCGCGGCGGCGGCGTGCAGTGACTGGCGCCCGGGCTCCGGCCTCAGTGCTCTCAGTGCTCTCAGTGCCTTCTGCTCTCGGGGGCGAGCTTGTCCATTCGGTGCTGCGTTTCATTAAATCTGAGGGAAACATCCACTTACAGCAGGCCCGGCAGTGGAAACAGAGTTCTCGTTTCCCATGACAAACGAGTCGTGGTTGAGTTCTTTGACTTCTTCACTGGAGGCGCTAAGACCAGAACCAGACTCGGAGCTCCCAGCACTGGTTTCCTTGCGAAGCACGCGGTACCTCAGCGTTCATGGCCCTGCTGTGGCCGCCGGTACACTCGTAGACGTTCTCGAAGTATGCTAAGCTACATGGGTTTAAGATAATTATTTTGGATGATGTTACTTTGGTCAAGGGAACTTTTATCCGAATGATTTTAGTGCTTCGGTGGGTTAAGGAAATGTCCTGTGCATCTGCAGGGTCCCCTCAGTTGCACAGAAGGAAGCCCGTCCTCCTTCAGCTTCGGTGCAGGATGTGGTGGAGACTGGCCATCGTGCGAGTGTCTGTATTTAGTGCATGTTCTGAAAGGATCCGCTCTTCTTTGACTTTGTATGACAGTTGATCAAGAATAGGTACTACTCCCCCCCCCTTTTTTTTTCATTTTAAACTTGAAACTGTGAATAAGGTAAGAAAACTATTTTGAATAAATAAATTATTTATTTAAAATGTCTTTGTATCTTTCCATTTCATGTTCTTCATTCTGATTGAACTGGTTTAATGAGTGAATTTTACAAAGGAAAGATTAAAACATTAAAAATAAAGTTGTGCTACTCACGAAGTTCTCACTAGAATGTCACACTCACCACTCACCACCATTGCTGCGCGGCTCCCGTCCCGCGGCGTACAAGGGGCCGTTTTTTCCCATGCCTACAGCGTGCAATGCTGTGCTTGTCGTGTCCTACTGAAATCCGTTTCAAGGAAATGGGACAGAAATCAAGCATCCTCTTTCCTGTCGGGTAGGTGGTTGGGACTTCGGTGCATGAGGCCTCCGTAGACAAGAGCCTGCCCTGCGTCCAGCTCCGCTGGCCCGGCCCCGAGGGCCACTCCGACCTCCTTCCGGCCTCCCGCAGACCCCTTTCCCTGCAGATCCCGCAGAACCCCTCCGCTCGGCAGCCGCACCTCTCTGGACGAATCTGAACTATATGGAAAGGTGTTTTAAGCTGAGTTTGTACGGAGTGCTTTCTCCCGCGCCAAGACTTTCCAGTGTTCTCCTTGGCAGTGCGGGACACCTGTCCCAGCCCGGCAGAGCCCCTGCTTGGCCCCTGGCCGTTTGTCTGCTTCCGTGTTACTCAGTTTGTACTTCCTTGGGACGGATTTGCATCCATTTTCAAAAATCACTGAGACATTGAAAGTTCTAAGTCGTGAAGCCGATGTGCAGAATCAGCCTTGTCTCCTGTCAGGGCAGCGGTCGCTCCGCTTCCCCCGTCGGCAAGGGCTGTCTCCGCGGGTTCAGCCTGCACGCTTCCACGGGGAAGGTCTGGTTTCGAAGCAAGCCGGCGTCCGGGATGTCGCATTCCCGGTCTCATTTTCTGGCTTCTCCTTGGTGAACAGCCTTTCCGTCCAGAGGAGTGTTTGTTTTTAAGCAAGAAGATAGCAATTCTAGCTGCCTTCCCTTGTCAAAGAATATGAACGTCCCTACAGGGGGGACATGTCGTTTTCAGTGTTTTTGTCATCTGCTGACTTTAAATTCATGCTGCTTAAAGTGCTCATGTCTTAAGCTGTTGAGAAGACCTGCGCCACCCGTGGCCTGATCCCCGAGATGGCTTGTTTTGCAGTGAACTTCAGGGCACGGATGGAGAGAAGGTTGCCTGGACGCGGGGCTGCAGCGCGGAGGCGAGGGTCGCCTGCAACCGCCGCGTCTGACTGGGAAGGACACAGGTGTGAGCTTCAGTTTCCTCGACTAGAAACGTGCACAGTTGTGCGTCCCCTGGCCCTCTGCCAGCCTTGTGAAGATCGAGAGAAATACATGGGAAAACCTTCTGTACACTGTCACGTATTAGAAAAATATAAACTATGACAGGAATTGCGGATTGTAGTCAGTTTGAAATCTGTGACCTTCGCTGAATGCTCGCAGGGAGCTGCGCGTCCTTCCAAGACTGGTCCTCTGGCTATAGCTACGTTTCCATCCACTCATGAAATTGGGGTGCAGGGGGGACGGGTGGTGGAGAGACAGGGATTCCTCGGCATTCTTTTTTTTAACCTTTCCTAGAAGATTGACAAAATTATTCGGTGGATTATTTTTTTGCCTGAGAAACTCACTTTTACATCAAGTATTTAAAAAGTTCAAGTAATGCTTTTTCCACCGGGTTTTAGCCCTATTTGCTTTGGTTACTAAAAATCTGGTTTGTTTCCTTTGCAAAAGAAATCAGACTTTTCTCTTGGACGAGAAATCCTTTGACTCCTTTTGCCCATTTTCCTCATTACATGTTCAGGGCGGAGGTGTGGACGTCACAGATGTCAAACCACCGCTCTGAGATGGACTGCTTCGGAAATAAGCCATTCGAAGGGAGCCAAGAATGCTGTTGTTTGTCCTTGTCGTTAACGACTTTCCAGTATGCATTGCCTTTGAGAAAGAAAACGGACTTGTGTGCGTAGGAGTAATAGGCTGAGTCTATATTCCTGAAGGGATGGTTCTGTGGCTCTATTCCCGGGAACACTTCAGTGATCTTCATCGGGTAAGAATCAAGGACTCGATTTCTATTGACATCAAATGCAAACACCTGCAAAGCAAGTAAGAGAGTTAAGACTGGCTTTTCTGAAAACCATTGATTTTTAAGTTAATTTTTAGGAATGAGATAAGTAAATCTGCAGCTTTGCGCCAGATTCTCTGGGCTTGAAGTTCTTCATTCTCCATATGGTGGGATCTGCCATGGCCATAGAGGCTGAGGCAACTGAGAACAACTCTTAACAAAGAACTTAAATTTCAAGGAGGGGTGAAGAAGCAACACTAGGCTGGAAAGCCTCCTACTTACGAGAGACTCTTTGAAGAAGTAAATTAACTGCTTTCTTCGGTCATAAAAGGCAGTGTCCAGGGGACTTGGGATGCCAGGAAATCCTTCTGAAATCAGTTTGGGGTAGCTTCTTCCTTGTTCGTCTTCTGTGTAGATCTGATCCTTGTCACTGTCATATCTCCAGTACTGATTCCCTGAGGGCCAAACAAAAAATGCTAATATGGTTTATTACCGTTTAATTATAGCAAACCATGAAGAGGGACCGCTTTCAACACAGGTCTCAGCCAACCATGATGTTCTGCCGTGACCCCAGAAGGCACGACCTCAGCATCTAAGCGAAGCCTCCCTTCAGATGAATGATTCCCCAGGTCTCGAATTACTTCTAGATTGATCCCGGCAATCACTGCTGCTATTAAAATGTGGGTTGTCAGGGGCGCCTTTGTGGCTCAGTCGGTTAAGTGTCTGCCTTCAGCTCAGGTTGTGATCCCGGAGTCCCAGGATCCTGGGGTCAAGCCCTGCATTGGGCTCTCTGCTCAGCAGGGAGACTGCTTCTCCCTCTGATCCTCCCCTCTCTCGTGCTCTCTCTCTCTCAAATAAATAAAATCTTAAAAAAAGAAAAAAAAAAAACGTTGGTTGTCTTTTGCAGGGCACTCCAGCCCATTGGCGCTCATCAAAACCAAAACCAAAGGACAAAGAGCATGTGTCTTTTTCACAGAAGTTTCTTCTTCTTACACAGTATCATGATCTTCCTTTTACATGTTAGGGACCCATGGGTTGTCAGTCATTTTCCTACCACAATCAACATAAGCCCTCTTTTTACAGAAAACAATCCTGATGCTTATGATGGGGTTTTACTTTATTTCAGGGTTTTAGAATTACGTAGTTCCACCATCAACCCCAGGGTACAAATGAAACTGGAGAAAAGAGCTGAAGTGGTCCCTCCAGAGTCACAGGCCAGGCGGACTGCTGCGGACCCCTCCTCCCACGTGAATCCAGCCACTGTCTTTGGAAGCTTGTCATTTTGCTCTTTCAAGATCCAGATGCTAACTGCATGCTCTGAAACAGCACAGGATTATTCTAAGATCTTATTAGTTCCTAATTCTGATTATTGGCATATTGTCAGCAGAAAACAGAACAAATCCACGGGGTTAGGTATTTTTGCATTCACAACTTACGCCACATCACAACCAGTTACCTTCCTTAGCCACCAACCATGTGAGCTCCCTTTCCTTCATTCCCCCCCGCCCCCGCCCCAAGGTTTGCCATCGAGAACAGTGAATGACGTGTGTCCAGCCAGGGATGCAAGTCACTCTAGTTGGAATACTTTTTTGAATTCAAAGTATTCACAGCAAGTTAACTCTAAGATGTTTTTAAAGCTCCAAGCATAATGTACAACCATTTGATAGCAATCCCCCATGATCACCTAATTCTATAATTAAGAGTCTTTGAGTGTTGCCAGTCTAAGTTCTAGTCCAGGACTTCCTGGAGTCGGGCAGAGACAGGGCGCACGTTTGGGGAAAGGAAAGAAAAAGCAGCAACCACAGAATCTTGTTTGTGGTTAGACGCCACGCATTAGGCTTGCCAAGGCAGCCCGCCTGGGTGACGGGCACAGAGGCTCCGGGCAAGGCGGGTCGGTGAGTGAGGGGAAGCAGCAGCAGGAGAGCCTTGGCCGGCCTGCTCTGTGTGCCCCCCCCCACCACCACCACTGGGGCCCCCCACCTCGGTTTCTGCCTTCCAGCAAAACACGGATCCTCCCTGCTCGGAAACCACGACTCCTCACTGCCTGCTGGATGGCGTCCAGCCCCCGAGCACGCAGGCTCTCGGTGCTCAGGCCGGCCCGGTCTTTCCAACCTACTCTCATCCCGCGTGGGGGCCCCGTCACACCTCCACGGCCTCAACTGTCTCTCCCGTCTGCGTTTTCACCCTCGCTCACCCTAAAGCTTGGCTTCCGCCGCCCGTGTCTCACTGCCCCCTCAACCCCCATCTGCACCTCCCCCACCACGCTGCTCCCCGTGTCCCTTTCGGGGCACCCGGGGTCCTACACGTCCTCCGAGGCTGGGGCAAGCCCTGAGTCCTGGGTGGCTCCAGGGGCAGTGGTCACCTTGTCGTCTCATCCTTCCTTTCACCCCATAATTCTAGTAGGCCACTTCTAAGGTCTCTTCTCTCCAGAACTAGTCTTTGGCAACCACCTCAGGGCCTGGCACAGTTGGTCCACTCATTCATTCACTCATTCATTTGTTCCTCTGATGCACTGGGTGCCTTCTTCCAGAGATCAGGGGAAACTGCACAGTCCCTGCGGTCCCAGAGCTCACAGTCTGACGGATCAGACAGAAATTAGGTGAGGCCTTGCAGGAGCATTGTGCCAAGATTCCCAGGTGTGGGGCTCAAAACATTTGTTCTCAATGCAACTGGGTAATAAAAGGACTAGAGTTTGTCCGTAAGAACCTCTACCTTTAAAAAAATAACGTTCATCTCTCTTCCACGTCCAGAGGTGGACGTAAGCGTCGATGTTTTGTGCTGGGATTCCGTGCCAGCCACTGAGGATCTGGATGGGGTCCCCGTAGCGCGTCCGGTTGTTTCGATTTTCGTAAAGCCAGTACCAGCTGTTGCGGAAAAAGTAGGTGCTGAACCTCATGATCACGGCGCCGTGTTGGTTTCGCTCTTTGCGAATCCAGTCAAATGCAGTATCAAACGATCCTTCACAGGAACCTGAGGGAGAAAAAGTGTCCAGCCACTTGTCCCCTGGTGCAAAGCCCAACATTCGCTACTTCCACGTGTGACTCGACCAGAGACGACTGCGAAGCTGGAGTTTTCTGTCTCAAAGCAAGACGCCCCCCAAGACTGAAGCAGGCCTACCCAGCCGAGCTGGAGGAGCCAGAGCGGCCCCGGGGCGGCGCTCACAGGGCTAATCTCTGTGCAGATTCCTCTCCAAGGTGTCTCGATCTTGGATGCTGGCTATGCGATCACCCTAAACACAGCGGATGCCCCCCGATGGCTCGTCTGACTTCATTAGAGGCAAGCGGTTTGGTTCTGGGCACACACACAAGAGGAAGATTTCCTCTGCAGGAAAGAAACCCACCCTGGCACTTGTCACTCTCCAAATGTGCTGAGAGCATCTCTGCATAGAATGGTTGGAATGGAACAGAAATGGTGGAGCTCTCTCTTTTAAATGGAAAAGGGGAGAGTAGCTTGCTTTCCCCTCAGCCTCAACACTAGGTCATTAATCACTTCCATTAAGTAATGAGCCCTTAACACTTTGGCCTGAACAATTAAAGGGGGATTAAAGTTGATCCTGCAAGGCTCCCGCTGTTCTTTGCCTTGGACGGCAGGAAACTTCTCCCAGGGGCTTCCGAGTGCCTGCAGGGCACATGGGAGGCCACCGCCTGGGTGGCCCGCCGCCATGTTCCCCTCCTTCCTCCCAGAGCCATAACATGGCACGGGAAAGAGGGGACATCCATGGGAGTGCTTTGTTCTGCACTGGTGGCTAGGCCGGGTGCGGCCACCTTGAAAGAAGAGAACTCCGGTCACAGAGCTAGAAGGCAGCTGCCCTCCGGTGCGGCGGGAGTGGTACTATTTTGTGCTCCTTGGGGATCAGCCTCCGGATACGGAGCGAGCGGGGTCCTGTCGTGCTCTGAAATACTGTGAGTTCTGTGAGCTCTGCAGAGGATCTTCCAGAACAGTCTTACCGTACAGCTTTTGAACTGCTTTTCTGTCCGACCAGTCCAGCTCAAACACAGGCTCCTGGGGGATGTAATTTGGCTGCATTATGGATCCTGGCCTGTAGGTGTGAGGCAGGCCGAGGACGTGGCCAATTTCATGGACGGCCACCTAGAGGGAACACAAACCACGGGTGCGGTGCCAAGCCTGGGTGTCTGAGTCCCGTGGGCCCCCTCCGCCCCTCCGCCAAGTCCAGGGAGCAGGCCTGTGCTTTAGAAGCAGGCCCTTACTAAGGAGAAGGGGAGCGATGGGGAGAATCGGGGAGCTTTCTCACAAGGCTGGGGACAGCTCCCCCCGAAAAGCCCTGGCGTCCTGCCCTCCCGCCCGTGCTGCACGCCCTTCGCCTGGTCACTCGGAGCAGCTGCAGACCGCTTACTTTGAGAAGGCTGATGCCCGCGTCACTGCTGGGAGGTACGAAGTGTTCGTCGTCGTCAAAGTGGATGTCGCCCAGGCGCCAGGCATGTGCAAACTCCTGCCCGCTGCCATCAAAAACCCGAGGACAGCCCAGGTGCCGGCCTGGCCAGGGGAGAGGGAACACGGACACAGGAGGCTTCGCGGCCCCCAGGGGCTCGCAGTCCAGGAGCGGAAGCAACAGCTCCTGGCTTGAGCAAGTCTAAACACTTGGAAACAGCTGCCCAGCGAGCCTGTGGGAGCCGAGCCGGGCGGCGCCCTCCAAAGGCTTAGGGAGGAGACAAGACCTGAGCTGGAGCCTCACAGCTGACTGGTCAGGACATGACCGAGGTGTCGCCGGACTGTCACGGCCCTCCCCTGTGTAGTTTTCAGCTACGCTCACGGCAGACCAGCAGGGCGGCCCTGAGCATCCCTAGTCACAGAGGGGGCTGCAGAGAAGTGACTGTGTCCAAACCCGCCCAGCTAGCAGGTGGTGGGCCTGCTGGTGGGGGCCCGCAGACCACCAGGGGCTAGTTCTCCCCGGGAGTGGCGGGGAGGGGTCAGCTCCTGCCCTACTGGGCACTCGAGCTCTCCGTAGCAGTGCTCACTGGGCTGACGGGCTTGGAGACCAGCAGAGGGATCCGCACCCATGTCCCCATGTGACCACCCCCCACCCCGCACAGGGAGACACGCGGTGCCCTTCCCAGTGGGTTGTAATAAAGCAGCACTGATGCAGGGTTTGTCATGCGCCCTTACTCCCGGCAGGTGCCACCTCGGACACCCCAGGAGGCTCTGTAGGTGACGAGAGTGGGGTTCCCCCAGTCGGCCTGTTGCCCCCCCCTCCCCCCGGGGCTCCCTGTGCCAACCGGCCCGCCTCCGGCCGTGGGGAAAGGCAATGGGGACACAGCCCGCCTGCAGACACTCCGCCCTTCTCACCTCGTCCGAAACCCAGCTTTATGTCCACGGCGGCTCCGGGGGCCGCGAGGTCCTCCCGGAAGTCCAGCGGCGTGACCTCGCTCCACATGCGGAAGGCCAGTCTGAGGATGTGCCTCTGCTCGTCCACGGCCAGCTGCCCGCTGGCGCCCTCCCCCAGCAGCCGCCAGGTCAGCGTCCTCTTGGCGAAGGCCCGGGTCCCCCCGCGCGGCGCGGCGATGTCGGGCAGCAGCGGGTCCCCGGGCCGCGGCGGCGCCCGCAGGAAGCGCTTGGGCCGGGCGGGGGGCGGGCGCGGCCGGGGCCCGGGGGCCGGGGGTGGCAGGGGCCGCGTGTCGGGGACGCCGCAGCGCGGCCTGTTCATGGCCGCCAGTGTGGCCGCGTCCAGCCGTCCGCTCGCCGGCAGCGCGTTGACCTTCTGGAACCTGCGCACGGCCTCGGCCAGGGCGGGGGCCCGGGGGCCCGCGGGCGGCGCGTCGGCCCAGCCGTACTTGGACAGGAATCGCTGCGGAAGACAGGGACCACCCGCGGGGCGGGGGGCGCGGACTGAGCGGCCAGCACCGGGCGTGTGCTTCTGTCATCTGCTGGGTTTCTGGAGGAGACAGGACGCGCGAGGCCTGTGTCCTCACGCAGGTCTGTGTTCTCGGTGCGTGGTTACCCGTGCGGTGCAGCATTTCTAGTCCGTGGTTACCGGTTGTGGGAGGCCCCTCGCCTGAGGCGGTGTGGCTGCGCACGTGCCTGCGTGTGCACGTGTCCGCGTGTGCATGCGCCTGCGTGTGCATGTGTGCACCTGTGCACGCGCCTGTATGTGCATGTGTGTGCCTGTGCCTGCATGTGAGCGTGTGCACGTGTCCGCGTGTGCATGCGCCTGCGTGTGCATGTGTGTGCCTGTGCCCGTGCCTGCATGTGCGCGTCTGCACGTGCAGGTGCCCGCCTGTGGCGTGCACGAGTCCGCGTGTGCACGCGTATGTATGTACATGCTTGCCGGTGGCGTGCACCGGTCTGCGCGTGCGCGAGTCCGCGTGCGACGCGCCTGCAGGTGCCTGCGCCCGCGTGCGCCCGTGAGGGTGCCGGGTGCTGGGGCTGCTCCTACCTGCGCAGCGAGGGGGTCCGCGATGGGCTGGGCCCGGCGCAGCGGGGCGGGCTCCAGGTCCGAGCGGTCCCGGCTGTGGAAAAGTGGCTCGGGCCGGGCCGGCGGGGGCGCCGCGAGCCAGCAGAGCAGCAGGGCCCGGCGCACGGCGGAGGCGGCCAGCATGGCCCCGGCCTCCCCCCGGCCTCCCCCTGCGGCGCCGTCCGTCGGTCTCCCTCCTGAGGCGCAGGTCCCGGGCTGTTATAAGCAGCCCCAGGGAGACACGCGTGGGCGAGGCCTTCTCACCCAGGCCCGAAGTGTGCCCACCAGGAGGCCCGGCCGGGCCTGGACGCGCTGCCCTTTGAAGACCCCAGGAGCACGCTTCTCGTGGGGGTAAGAATATTTGCGGCTTCCTCGGGTAATTACCTCCCGGCCTGGCAGCCGCCTGCCGAGTCCATCTCTGTGGTGACGGGCTCGTGGGCGAGCTGCTGCCTGAGGGGGCTGGGGGCCAGCCGCCAAGCCCCCCCCCCCCCCCCCCCGGCCGTGGTCGCAGGGGCGCCGAGCGTCGCCCCCCACAGCCTGCTGGGGTCCTCTGCACCTGCGGCCGAACCCCCCACCACCCGACCATCTGTTTGCTCAGAGCTTGCGTCCATTTTCTTTCTTGGTTAGCTGGGGTTGGGGATGTTTTGTTTCTCTGATCTCTTCTTGTTGTTTTTCTTTTTATAAAAGGAATAATCAGAATAGGATAATGTAAATTTTGGAGGAAATCCAGTGATTCGGATGGTAACGTTTCGGCGAACGTTCTTGCAGGGACATGTGTACATGTACAGGGAAGGATTCGTACTGGGATGACTTTATATACATCATATTCTCTATGCTGTTACCTTAAACTCAGTCATGGGCACCTTTCTGTGTTGATGGACGTAGGTATTTACCATCCTCGTTAATGGCTGTGTGGTGTCCTAGTCTGTGGGCCAAGGCATTTTTACATGAGGATAAACTAGAATCACTCGAGGTTCTAGAACGGCCCCTCTCCGTTCACCTTCATGAAGGAGTCTATTGAAGGAGGGAAAGGGAAAGAAAAAATTAACTCAGCTGCGGGCAAGTTGTAACTGGTCATTTCCAGAGAGCCTGAGGGAAGAGGGTAAGGCCCTCCCGGCACTGTGGCTGCGTGGGTGAGAGCCTGGAATGCCAACGTCACAGGTCTGATAACAGCAAGGGTGCAGGTGCGGGGGCCGTCCTTTAGCTACTCATTCATTCATCAAATACTCCTTACTATTCTAGGGACAGGGAATACGGAAATGAACATGATGGACTCATTCTTTCCCCTCATGAAACTTACTTATATCCTAAGTGGAAGAGACAGTCGATAAACAAGCCAATGAATGAAAAATTAAAATAGCGACAGGAACTAAGAATGTAGTTCAGGAAAGTGAGTGCCCTGCAGGTGGGCAGTCAATATTAAGGTGTCCAGGAAAGACCTCTTGCAAAGACGAAATGTAAGCAATGAAAGAAAAGTAAGAGGGACAATGTCACTTGTGATTGGGGATTCATGGGTGGTGTGGGCAAGGGAAAGGAAAAGTGCAAAGGCCCAGCTCCTGCAGAATAACAGAGGGCAGTGTGGAGATGTCAGCGGGGGGCCGGAGGCGGGAGGTGAGGATGGAAAAGAGGGTGGATGGGAAGATGATGAAGGACCTGGAGGTCAGATAATTTGAATTCTACCCTAAGTTCCGTGGGCTTCTTTTGGGCAGGAGAGCAACTTTATTGCTTCATTATTTAAAGACTCCATCTGGGGCGCCTGGCTGGCTCGGAGGAGCAGGCAACCGTCGATCTTGGGGTTGTAAGTTCAAGTCCCACGTTGGGTGTAGAGATTACTTAAATAAATACATAAACTTAAAAGGATCCTCCCAGCTGCTCTATGGAAGATGGATAAAAAGGGATGCAGCCCAGAGGCAGATGTAGACTGTAGTCCCTCCAGGGTGCCCCAGCAGCCCTTCTGTGCCAGGTTGGCCTGATGGCCCTGTAGCCTGAGACCCCTCATGGGGCTCCAGGATATTGGGGTTTCTGTTCAGGGCAGAGTACTAGACTGTGAGCCAGGGGGACCCGTTCCTAGTGAGGTCCTTGGAGCAGGTGTTTGGCCTCACACCCATGCTGCAGTGACAAGGCCCGCCCCGGGGGCATCCGGGCGTTGTGCTCACAAGGAGCTGGGATACCCGTCGAGCTTGCTACACAGCCCCACTCAGTTCCTGTCGGCTCAGAGACAGCTGGGGCTGGCCACATACCAGGTGGGGACACAAGAGCGAGTGGGGGCAATGAGGTCAAAACCCTCCCAGGGCTGTGCAGGTGTAATGGGTCCCTGCAACCGCCTGCCAGATCTTGCAAGTTTATCAAGAGGCCCCACCTGGGCTCAGTCCCATAAACTCTGCAGGTGTTTTCAATGCCACATCACCTTTCAAGGCTGTGTCCTTGGGACAGCGTCTGGGAGCGGGAAAGGCAAGCAGAACAGAACCCACATTCCAAGGACTGGGACAGGGTGAGGAGCGTAGGCGTGCCCGGGTCCAGCTCACGGGACAGTTGGCGGTCACGTCTTTTAGATGACCTTCCCCGGCAGGGCCTTTCTGATTACGAAGGGCCGCTCACCCTCAGCTGTGTCCACAGACACTCCCTGCCCCCCTTGTCTCCTAGGGACGTGCTCTCCTAGCTCCCGAACCAGCACCACTGGCTGGGGCGCTCCGTGGTCACTCCTGTGGCAGGAGAGGGCACCCGGGCCAGCTGTCAGGAGACAGGTGTGGCTCAGGGTGTGGAATTTCCCATCGTTATCCTCACACCCGCTGCAGAAGCAAGCCCCAGGCATCCTAGATAATCCTGTGCATAAATATGTTCGTATGGGTCTGTACAGGATAGACTGCTGGGGAAAAAGAGCAAAGCACACCACCATTATCATGCCTTGAAACTGAGCGACAGCCCTCTGATAGGATCACGTGGACCCAGAGTTCACATTTTCAACTCCAGCCTCTTTCATTACATTTGATTTATTTATGTATTTTTAAGATTTTATTTATTTGACAGAGAGACACAGCGAGGGAGGGAACACAAGCAGGGGCAGAGGGAGAGGGAGAAGCAGGCTTCCCGCTGAGCAGGGAGCCCGATGCGGGGCTCCATCCCAGGACCCCGGGACCACGTCCGGGCCGAAGGCAGACGCCTAACAACTGAGCCACCCAGGCGCCCCCCCATTACATTTTAAATTAGCTTTTGATTGGAAGAGACATCCTGAATCCTTTCTGTAGAACCAAGCGAAGATGATGAGAGGCGCGATGAGTGACTCCCAGTGGCGCGCAGCCACCTGGTACTTCCTGCGTGACCGTGGCGCCCGACATTTACATAGAGCCAGAGGGGGGCTGGCCCCCGCACCGGGGGGCTGCTGGTCCCCGCCCGTGCCCACCAGGCCTGCGCTGCCCCTGTACCTGGACTCCCGTGAGAGGCCCGGGAAGCTCATCCCTCATCTCACAGAGCTGGCCTGGCAGGCTCTCTGCACCGCGTGACCAGAGGGGCCGGGCCAGCGCCCTACTCAAGTTTCTTCCCACTGTGCCCTGTGTCCTACCTGTCGTATACATGTGTTATTCACATGTGTGATACATATGAGCACACACGTGACTGTGACAGGTGTCAATCATGTGTCAGTGTGTGTGTGTGTGTATATATGTCAGCTGTACTTATCAACATACTTCACGTATCCACGCACGTCAGTGAACACGCACATCTGAATAAATGGCTACAGAGAATTACTGCACCCTGTGGCCAAAGCCAAGTGCAACTTTCAGGGGTAAGGGCCGTGTTCACCTTCCCACATGATTGGGTTGTCTGTTTTGTTTTTTTAATTGAAATCTCAAACTGTGTTTCGTGGGTTTTTTTTTTTTTTTAAGATTTTATTTATTTGAGAGAAAGAGGACGAGCAGGGGAGAGGGGCAGGGGAGAGGGAGAAGCAGGCTTGCCGCTGAGCAGGGGGCCCGACGTGGGGCTCCAGCCTGGGACCACGACCTGAGCCAAAGGCGGACACTTCACCGACTGAGCCGCTGTGGCGCCCCTCAAACTGGGTTTTGTTTAGAAGATAATCCTAAACGTTTTCTCTTGGGGAAACCAAAACCTGCACAGGTACAAGATTTAGAACAAAATTATTCAAGATGCCACCTAGACACTGTATTGCCTGGGAGGCTAATGTTCCGAGCACGGAGCAGAATTGAGAACTCTGTGGTTGAGTGCTGGTGTCCCGAGGGTTGATGTCACACAGCCCGAGTTCTGCTGGGTCTGAAAGACCCAGATTGGTGCCCGTCCATCCCGCGAGCTCTGGCCGAAGATGGCGCTTCTGAACGTCAGGTCTTTAAACGTGCACGGCAGCTCCCCGTAAAGATGGCAGGGGGACCTGCTAGGGCCTGATGACGGAACGGTCTTGTTCCCTAACATTGTTCTCTTCTCTTGTGTTGTGCGGTTGGCCTCTTGCGGCTCGGGGCGACCGGACTCGGGGATTGTCTACCCTTCTCTCGGAGCATTCTTCTCCTGATTATTTCAAAGCCTCTGAGTAGCCTGACTGGCGTCACAAGGTTCCCACTTTAACTAAATTGCTTATTCCAGGTAAATTGGATTTTAAGGAAATCAGTTAGATTTAGGAGGAAAAATGGCAGAGACAAGCAGGTGGTCTACAAGGAGCGACAGGGGCTCCTGGAGAAGCTGGTTCCTGGCCTGCGCGGGGCGCTCCTCATCTCTGAGCTTGGGGAAGGGTTTGGCTGGAAGCTTCCAGAATCTTCTTAAATGCTGAGATGGCACGATCCAGTTGTCAGTGGGAGGACTGAAGACTTTTTTTTCCCCCGAAGTACATTTCTTTACAAAATGGGTTTGCATATTCTTAGTACCACACAGCATAACATTTTGAAAAAGACTTTCCCTTAATTATTCCCACGGGAGATTTTTGAGCCTGATACACCGTGGGGGGTCAGTTCTGCCTCTGAACGTGGCTCGATCTCAAAGGCCCAGGTGTCTGGAAACCACCTGTGCAAGGGCAGGCCTGGGTGTGACTACAGCCGCATGCTGCTGCCCATGAATGGGAGGAAAAAAAGAGTCTTCTTACTCCCTTCTCTCTGGACTTGACATTTCAGTCGCTCTCCACCCACAAATAAACCGCCTCCCCGCCCACCCCCAGCCATGGCCAGCCTCGGCTCCTAGGCCTCCCCGGGAGCGTTCACACGCGCTTACACGGGGCAGGCCCTGTGGTTTGGGGCTCCGGCTTGCCTTCTGACGGGCGCATGCCGAGGTGGCCGGTGGGGAGGGCAGCCGCACTCACTGCCCACTTGCACTTCTCTGCCCAGGTGTGTGTGAGGCGCTTCCACGATGGCCACTGACGTGGAGGTTATGATTGCCGTGGGCTGCGGCTTGCTGCTTGTCGCGTGGTTGCTGATTTGCTGTGTCCTCTGTCTTTGCTGCAAAGTGTTCAGAACACTGAAGTGAGTGGGAAAGGGAGGAGGGCAGAGAGGTCCGTACAATCAGTAGTGTGATTCACCCAGCTGAGAACCTCCAGGCGCTTGTAAGAAACGGGCTAAAAAAAAAAAAAAGCCTAAAGCCTTCTGGGGGCGCCCGCGTGGCTTATTCAGTGAAGTGTCAGATCTTGATCTCAGCTCAGGCCTTGATCTCAGGGTTGTGGGTTCAAGCCCCATGTTGGGCTCCATGCTAGGCGTGGAGCCTGCTTTAAAAAAAAAAAGAAAAATCGAATCTAATGCTTACTATAAAATCTCCGAAGGGACATATGACAATCGATGGCATCGACACAAAGGGCAGGTGATTTGGTCTGGAAGAAGGCCATCCCGAGGCTCTGCTGCTTCCAGCTCCCTGCGGTCAGGCTCCCGGCGACAGAAGCTCAGAGAGCGGTGCTCTGGCAACTGTCCAAAGCGAGGCGGCCTCCTCCCCTGTCCGGGCCACAGGCCTGTTGTGTGAAATACAGCCTCTTTATGCTGAGCTCGGCTGCCTCCTGACTTTGTTCTTTCAGGGTGTTTGCAGGCCCCTTTGGGCCGGGCGCTGTGCTGGCTCTAATCCCCAGGTACCTAGAACCCAGTAGGTGTCGGGGCCGTGACCCCGGTATCACCTTTGCCATTCCGGCGACACTTTCCGCCAGATAAACCTCTAACCTCAGAGGGAGCAGTAAATGCCGCGCGGTATTGTTTGTGTATGACAATACGCAACACGCTGCTTCTTACCCACCAGCATAAGCGCTCCATCCGCATCTCGAGGCAGCTTCGGGGAGTCCTAGACGTAGTTTTCTGAGCTGCAGGGCACACCTCCAGGAGGTGGTAGCTCGTCCCCTCTTGATGGACGGGCACACCGCAGCTCAGAAGGCAGGGGTGACTCTCCCGGTGTCAGGGAGACTGGGGCTCTGAGAGTTCCACTCCACCCCCTCCTCCCGGTCACCGTGCTCCCCCAACCCAAGCTTCCTGAGCCCTTGGGACCGTTCACTTGCTCCCTGTCCCCGCAAAGAAGCCCGGGTACCACCCACTGTGGGAGGGCTGGTTCCGGTCCTCACCCAGATGACACTTCAGTGGGGGCTCCCGTGCGGGGGTGATGGCAGCCGGGGGCCGTGTGCACACAGGGGACAGCGGGCAGCAGGTGGGACAGAGGCAGAGTGGTAGTGTGGGGATATAATCGGGAGCAATCCAGCAGGGCTCTGACCTGTAGGCATACGGTCAGGGGACCGCCTCCGCCAGCCCTGGTCCTGCCGGCCCCACACGACCGCCCGGGGTGGCACGGCTGCGTGTCCCTCCTCACACGGCAGCACTCGCCGCAGCCCGCGGACGCTGAGGCTCGTGTAGCCATCTCTGGTCCCGGTGATGACGCTCTGTCCCGAGGCCGGCCTCTGGACGCTGCTGCAGCAGCCTGGCCGGGCGGGCACTGCATGGTGGCAGCTGCGGGGCCGGGAGGGCGGCACTCGCCCTAGCGTGGGCTGCTTGGGACGCGGCTCTTCCCCACGCTCAGAAGACGTGACTCCAGCAGAAAAGGCTCCTTGGGAATGGCGGGGATTCCAAGCGCACCCCATCGATCCAGACCCGCCTTTCAGACCAGAAAGGAGCGGGGGGATGGATTCTGACCTGTACTCAGAAACAGGACCCCAGACAAAAAGCATGGGGCCATCATGGTACCCGCAGAACTTCCATTCAGGTCGCACCACTAATTATTACCAGGTCCCTACATTTCTGCTGAGGTCACTTGGAGGCGAGGTGGCTCGGGGTGCCACCAGTCTGGGCCTCTGTGCTTTATGTTCCCAAGTCCCTTGCAGAGTGTCCTGCCACTCTGTGACAGTAGCCGTGTCACAGTGACCTGGCCAGTCACTCACTCGCCAGGTGACCCTGAGCAAGGCATTTACTGCCCCGAGTGTCAGGTTCTTCCCCAGAGAAGCGGGAGTCATAGTGGCATCCCCCTCCTCAGAGCGCTAAGGGGAGCGGGGAGCAGAGAGGCGGATCACCAACGTGCCACCCCTCCCAGGTCAGACAGTCCCCCTTCTGCCACCGCTCATGTGACCGAACGACGGGCGCAGGTTGCATTCTACCCAGCTCAGGTTCCAGGCCAAGATTTTAAAAGTAGAAATAAAGTTTGGGGTCGGAGTCCCCACGCCTGTCCGCAGGGCACGGCCCCTTGCTGACGAAGCCGTTCTGTGTAACCCAGCCTCCCCGCCTCGAGGACGTCCTGCCTGGCCTCAGCTGCATTCCGCTTCTGAAGGGAAGAAAGTGCTTACTGGCATGGCAGTTGTCCACAGCTCACAAAGCAGGGACTTGCGGCCCTTCTGTGAGACGAATGAAGCTGCGTCCTACCCAGCACATGTTCTCATTCCTGCCGGCTCGGCGGCTCTCGGGACGTGGGCGCGGCCGTGTCCCCCCAGACACAGCTCGTGTGCAGAACAACACACAGCGAGGGACAACAGTCAGCGCCGGGAGCCGGGTGGTTTATTTGGTTTTCTTCCCTCTGCCAGAGGAGCTCTCGCCGGCCCTGGGAGCCGGGGGCACCTGGTGAGCCTGATGCCGGCCCCGGGCGTCCCGGGGGCTCTGCGGAGGCACGAGGCCGAGGTGCGGGGGCCCCGCCGATGCCTCGCTCCCCTGCGGCGGCAGCACGGTGCCCTGGGCCGGGGACAGCAGCACAGCGGGAACGGCCACCGACTCAGCAGCGGGGGGCCTGAAGGGCCAGGCGGAGGCCCTTGGCCAGGGCCAGCGGCGTGGGGCTCTCGGCCATGCAGCTCACATGCAGGCCCTGGGCGGTCAGTGCGCGGGCCGTGCTGGGGCCGATGGCGGCAAACTGCGGGGGGAGAGAGAGGGAGCCTCAGCGCGCCTGCGGGGCCGGGAGGACAGCGGGGCAGGGCCTGGGGCCAGTCGGGTCGTTGGGGCTCATGTGCGGCCACCCCTCCTGGGGCGAACCCAGCCCCTGCCGGCCTCACTGCAGCCTCCCCGCCGGCCTGCGGCTCCGGGGTCGGGCAGGGGCGTGAGGTCCCTGCCCCGTCGCCCACCGCCGTCTCCGCCGCCTCTCCACAAGCCTCAGCGGCCCACGGTTCGGCCCCGGGTGGGGGGCCACGTGGAGCAGACAGCAAAGTGTGAGAGGTGCTCTGGGCGTGGCGGGGGCCCCGGCTGCACCCCCCACCCCCGGAAAATGCAGCAGCTGAGACCAGGACCTGGAGCCAGAGGGTCAGGTTCCCATCCTAGCCCTGCAGGACAGTGGCCCTAGCAGGTGACCTGCCCTTCCCCGTGGGCCGCTGTGAGGATCACGTGAGGCCAGTGCGAGCAACCACCTGGCCGGGGGCCTGGCACGCTCGGCGGGGGAACACGGTTACTCCGAGTGAGAAGCTCCGGCGGCCTGAGCCTCGTCAGCAGGACGCCTCTCTCCCTGAACATCGCGTGTTTCGTGGTCACAGCAGAGCCTCGCTTGGGGCTGAATGTGGTTTTTTGTTGTGGTGACCCCCGCCCTTGCTAGGTGTCCCTACAAGTCACTTAGGCCCTCTGGCCCCGTTTCCTCATCTGTAAAAGGCGTACAGTTGCCCTGCCTGGCAGGCCGGCACGGGGGGGTAGATAAGACCTGTTGCTCTGGCAGGGAGAGCACGCACGTCACCCCCACCCCAACACCGGGGTGCACGCACCCCTGCCTGGGAGAAGGTCTGTGAGGATCGTAGCCCTCACCCAGCGCCCCCTCCGCCCTCCCCCCGGGGCCGGGTGTGGCGCAGGGAACAATCTCAGGACACAGGACAGAGGCTGCTGCCCCCCCCGCACCCCCACTCCACCGCATGACGCAGCCTCCCCTCGAGAAGCTCCCTGAGGAAGCGATGGCGCGGGGACACCGCTACCCCTACACACGCGAACGTGATCGCAGGCCTCAGCGGAAGAGCTGAGACCGTCAACACAGAAGAGACACAGAGGTGAGTCTTCGCGCCCTGGGATTAGGCAGTGGTTTCTGAGATACGCCGCTCACGGCGTATCTCCTTTCACGGCGTATTTCCTTTCCAAGCAGCAAAGGAAAAGATAGATAAGTGGGTCTTTACCAAAATGGAAAAACTGTCGTGCTTCTGAGGACACTGGCATAGAAGTGAAAAGGCAACTCACGGGACGGGGAGAATTTCTGCACATCGTACATCTGTGGGGGAACTTGTATCCAGGAACCAAGAACTCGCACAACCCAGCGGCACCAACAACAAGGCCCACGGCAAGGACGTGAACAGACGCTTCTCAGAGGAAGATACAGAAACGGCCGACACGCGCAGGGAAAGCTTCTCAGCGTCGTCGGTCATTGGGAAATCCAAGTCAAAACTAGCCCCTGGCCGCCGGGATGGCTATGAGCACGAGGACAAAGACCGCAAGTTCTGTGAAGGGTGTGCAGGAGCTAGAAGCCTCCCACGAGCAGAGCGGCAGCCGCTCCGGAAGATGGTAATTCTTAAAAATTACCAGAGTTAAACATAAAGTGACCACGCGACCCAGCAATTCCCCTCCTTAGTTTTTGCCCGAGAGAAATGAAAATCTGTGTCCGCATAAAAACTGCAGTCAGGTGCTCAGCATTCCTCCTGACAGCCCCAAAGTGGACCCAACGCCAATGCCCGTCAGCCGAGGAACGGATAGAGCAACAGCGCTGTAGTCCCAGAACGGACTCTTCCCTGGCAATAAAAAGAAACAGTCCTGATGGGCCACAGCCCGCGGGAGCCTCGAAAGCACCACGCTAAGCAAAAGAAGGCAGTCCTGAGACCCCAGACGGCAAATCCGTAGAGACAGGAAGTAGACTCGTGGTTCCCGGGCTGCGTCACAGCGACGAGAACTGGGGGCGGCCCAGCACCATGGTGTCTCCCAGCGTCCAAAGCGGACACCGCTGACTATGTGCCGGCCACTAACTACCTGAGCACGTCAGGCTCTAATCTTCTCGATCCTTCCAACCCTGAGCGTTAGACACCGTTCTTCTCTCCCAAATGACTTTGGCAAGTCATTTATCCTCTCTGGGCCTCGGTTTCTTCATCTGTAGTCAGGACGGTGGTCCCAGTTTTGCTTGATTCCTACCCCTGGACCGGATTCTACAAGATAGTGCCTGGAAATGTTCCATCAATTGGCCATGCCTCAGGTATCACCACGGCTAACAACATGGAATCCTCCTTCCTGGGTTCAAATCCCTTCCTCCCCCGAGACCTAGGGCAAGACGTACAACTGCTCTGGGCCCCATACTCCCCCCTGCAGAACTGGGGACCGGTGCCAGCTCCACAGGTGTGCCGTGAGACGCACCTGTGATAAAAGCTAAGGGCGCTCACCGTATGTGAGCACGCACGGTGCTGGCGGCCTCCGTCCTGGGGCCCCGGGGGGCCTCCACCCTCTCCTCGGTCCCACTGGAGCCACTTCAAGAGCCTTCCCGTTAGGGGCCCCAGAAACCTTGTCATTACTTGTAGACTCCCAGCAAATTGGTCCGTCACAAGTGGGAATGTCGAGCTTTTGAATTAAAAGACATGGAAAGGGGGAATGGCTTTTAGAATAGATAAAGCCAAGATGTTCAGATGGGAAACCAGGGAAAGGACGCTAGGACGCGTGCCAGGGTCTGAGCCAGGGACTGACCCGAATTCTCATCCAATCCTGAGACTCCTCTATCAGCGAAGACCACAGACAGCAGCCCCCCCTCGCCTGCGGCTCCTTGTGCAGCCTCTGCCCCCTCATTTGCGGTTTCACTGTCCACACTTTCGGTTCCCCGCGGTCAACCGCAGTCCAGGCCAGCCTCATGCTGCGTCACTTGCCTACGTCACTCCCCTCCCCACGTTATCACCTCACATCCTCGCGAGAAGGGTGCGTGCAGTACAGTAGGGTATCTTGAGAGAGTTCGCATCACTGTTATCACAGGATACTGTTTAGAAATTAAACTTCATCACAGGGATGTATGTGAGGAAAAAACACACTCTGTCAGGATTGGGTAGTAGCCGTGGTTTCAGACTTCTACCTGAGGATCTGAATGTATCCCTCACAAATAAGGGGTGACTACATGTCTATAAAGGCCACAGAGGGATAATCGTCCTCATGTTACAAATAAGGAAACAGGCTCAGAGAGGTTAAGTAACTTGTCCAAGAGCACCAGCCAGGAAGTGGTGCTGGAGAATTCTAGAGCCCGGCGGTTCCAGGACTACGAGCTGACATCAGGGTGTCTGCTAGGTCAGGAGGACTTTGACTTTACATGGAAACTCCAGGATAATTGGTTAGAATTTTTAAAAACCTGAAAAAAACAAAAGCCCACTGAACGCCTCACCTTAATTCGATCGATGTTGTCACCAGATAACTCTTGAATATGCTTGAGGCTGTATGTAAGGCCAGAGGGACTGAAAAATGTGATGCTGGCCGGAACGCCCTGCAGGGAGAGCATAAGGTCAGTCTGTCGGCACAGGCCCAGAAGACAGAGTGTTCGCCTGGTTCTTTCAGCCGGGCACCATCAGCCGTGCCCCAGGAGGCAGCCCCCAGGCAGCCCCACAGATTCACAGCAGGAGGGTTCCTGGTGGACGTGGCCTTCTCTGCTCCCTCGAGGCCAAAGCCAAGTTCAGGTGAGGCACCGTTTAGAGGGCAGGCTGCCATTGGGGAGGCTGGGCGCCGCTCCTCATCGCTCTGCCGCCCACAGGTCTGTGTGCCTGGCCAGAGGACGGGAACCGTGGCCCCCCATGCCCGGCCGAGCAGACGGTGCCACAAGCTCACATGGCCAAAGTGGCCCTGATCAGTGAGACAGCAGTGCTGGCCCGCTCCCTGTCAACTCTGCATCCCTTCTCAGGAGACAGACGGCGCACGGGCTGCATGGCCTTTCTGTCTGGTCTGCACTAACGGGACGTCCAGAACCAGCAAGGCGTTCAGGAGCCTGTCCCAGGAGAGGGAGGGGCGGTGGCCCACTGAATACGGATGTGGAAAACCTTAAACACGCACCACCTACCTCCTGCCTGAAGCCTCCAGAGGTCCCTGTGCCTTCCCAAATTCAATGCAGACCCCTCGGTGGGCATTGTGGGCCTTCCCAGTATGGGCCCCGCCTCCCTTCCCCGCCTCTGCCCCTCTGGCTCCCCCAGTGCCCCACACAATGAAGGACAGTCACATCACGGCCCCTAGCTGCCCAGGCCCACTAGGGCTGGGGTGTAATCCATAGGGATGTGTGCGTATTATATCTCCTTTCATCCTTCTAAAAACCTTATGGGAGAGCTCTGTTCCCATTTCACAGATACAGAGCTGGAGCCTTGGGAAGTCGCGGGACTGGGGGCGGTAGAACCACACACAGGGGTTTGGGCCTCTCGCCCCGAGGCCTCCACCACTCAGGTGCCTGCCCCCCAGAGCTCTCCCTGCAAGCTCCACCCACCTGCTTAGAATAGTAGCTGTTGAGGTTCACTTGGATTCCTGGGTGTGGGATCTTCTGATAGACAGTTAGGCTTTCCATGGGGATCCCTGGACACAACCAAAAGCAGGAAACAGGCTTTATTCCACCGGGAACACCGGGCTCCGTCCTAAGACTTTCCTCTGTACGGGGACCTGCCCCGGGGTCCGTCCACACCAGCGCCACCCATACTCTTGGCGAAGGCTGTGACACGGGCTCCCAGCCACGGTCAGGAGAGCAGACTGCACCCCACACCGAAGGTGACCACGAGGGGCGGCCCACGCTCCCTTGGGGGCTCCGCACGGCCAACCCCGAATGTGGACCACAAAGGCTCCCGGCAGACCCGAGGAGGCGGACCGGGGGGCTGTACCCACGAGCCAATGCACTGTCGTCACCTCTGTCCTTGAGCATCTTTGGCAGGATTTCTCCTTTGATGGTTCCACAGGGAAACAGAAGAGGCAAAGCTGGTGGTTCCCCTGCGGATAAATAACCAGACCTTGTTAACGCTTTCAGGAAGGGGGTGTGTGCGCCCGGGGCGCGGGGAGCAGCAGCTCCAGGCCACCCAGTGGCTGTGAGTGGGAGGGAAGAAGCTGACCTTGCTGTAGGACGATCACAGGGGATTCGGCCACGGTGCTCAGAAAACGGGCGTCCCCACAAGCCGGGGCTGCTGTCCCCAAGCCCCTCCAGCCCTCTGGTCCTGAGGCGGGGCCTGGGCAGCAGGCACGAGCTAGCACGCAGCTCCCCGCTTGGCTGGAGTCAGAAGCCCGGGCCCACGCTCACCAGGCGGCGGGCAAACGGCAGCCACCCCCGGACAGAGACGAGCTGCGTGCCCACTGTCCCCTCAGGACGGTGGCCACCCAGCTAAGTGCCCACGGGGCGGATGGGTGGCTGTGGAGGGGCCCGGCCTGCTGAGAAGGGCCCTGCCTCCCACCCAGCTCCCCATCTCCACTCTAGGAAGACCTACGGGTGCGTTCGGCTCCAGGCTCTCTGCAGAACGAAGACGGCATGCAGTCTGAGCACTGACCTGAGATGCTACCACCCACAAAACCGATGGGCGAATCCTCCCCAAATGTGAACATTTTGATAAACGAACCATTCCCCCCCGACGTCCGTCCGTCAGTTGGAAGAACTGTTAGCGGCTGCTGCTCACGCACAAGCGCATTATTCTGTCCCCGTCCGACCTCCCCGAACACGTCTGTGGGGACTGCACTCAGAGGAAGGGACAACGCAGGCTCTTCCGGTCCAGCACCATCTCCCGAAGGCCAAGCCCGACCACGGGGATAACTTCCTTTCTCCAGGTTACTCAATAACTGCGTACTGTGAATGTGTTCTTGATTTAAGCTGCTCTGTAACTATCAGCATGGACATAAAAGAATACAAGCAATTGGGGAAAATTCAAATGTAGATAATAGACGCCCACTGATTTCTCTTTTCCAGTGGGAGGAAATGTTTCATGTGCTGTGAATGCCATCCTTGGAGACATACTTTCAAAGCCATGTTCAGGTGCAGCTTTCTTACCCAGAGCCCAGGCATCCCTCCAGTGTCTGTGTGTCCATCCGTGTGTGTTAAATGCTGGGGGTGCAGGATTCTAGCGTCCAAAGCTGCTTCCACAGACTCCCCTCCACCCAGCCACCTGCTCTGGGGCAGCTTCGAGAATCCAGCGGGAAAACCAAGGGCCTGCCTTTCCAGCAAGCCCAGCCCTAGCAGTGTGCAAGAGGCCTTCAGAAGATTCCAGCATCTACTCTTCGAAACATCTCTTCGGAAGGTCTAGCCCAGTATTGAGCTGCTCACGGTTATTCTCGGAGAGCTGGCCACTAACTCGGGAGATGGGAGCTTAGCCTGTGTGTCCTGGTACAGGACCGGTGACTGTCTTTTTTCGCCGTGCCACCAGTGCCTGGAGGGCCAGGCCATGCACGTAGGCCCAGTCAGCCCAGCCGACTTCGTGGAAACCCGTGAAACTCTCAGCAAAGGGGGAAAACCTGAAAATGCCCCGGCAGAATCCTCTTCTGATGACCGGAGATCTACCACGACCATCCTTCCTGGGACCTAACCCCCTTCAAGAAGTCAGAGGCAAAGAACCCACTCTTTTTTGGGGGAGAAGTTTACTGCCTGCAGATTTTTAACTCAAACAGGCCAATGCTGATGCTGGCTGATTCTGCGGAGGTGTGAGAGTTTTCTGGGAACAACAGGGAGAGACGGGGGCCTGGCAGGGGCCTCACCTGACAGAGAAGACATGGAAGGGTGACTCACAGGGCTCAGAGGCGGCCCATTCCTTTAACAGGGCGGTGGGGGCTGAGGCCAGCAAGAGTGCTGAAAACCCCAGGACAGGGTTGTGCCGAGGGGCTGGGGACTCTGTAAGTATCAATGTAGAAATTCAGGTAACAAGGCTGAGTTTTTAAAAAATGCCATTTCACTGGAGGACACAGTTGTGGCTGGAAAGCTCTACACTGCCACGTCGGCACTGATTTCGGCCTCCCAGGCGGGGCTGGGAGACGTGGCCGTGCAGAGATTCTCATGGCAGGGAATCTGGATAACCAGGCCGATGGTGAGAGAAGGAAGGACACACAGGCATGCTGGTGACGAATGAGAAGAAGAAACAAAGGCTTTGCAAAGAATGCAGCCCAGTCTCCGAGGAGATAAAGCAGAGTACGTTCCTATCTCCCCTCCAAGCCTTGAGTCCGCTCATTGAAACCCAAGTGTGATATCTCAGAAGTGACACGGATCCTTCCTGCCTTGTGTGTGCAGAGCAAGGAGCACCGGCCTGATGCCTCCGGACCTGAGAGTGAGGAGTGACTGTTTCCTCGCATCTCTCTCCAGAACTTGTGCGTCAGCGGTGAGCACAGCCAGGTCATCTGCCCTGGAGACAGAGCTAAATGCCATCCCACCCATGGAACCAGTCCTTGTCTTCGTGGACCAAGGCGCTTAATCCCCCAGGGAATGCCGAGCTCTACCATTCACATTGATTTCTACATTAAAACAGAAGGGCTCTGTTACTGTTTGATGGTGACCGTTATCTCCTAAAAATGTAATAAAGAGCCTGGCGTTGGATCATTCTGGAACATATGCATCCCACGCCATGAACTGCTGGGGAAAAACCCAATCGCATGACCTTCCTCTCGCCCCGGAAGAGCTGAGGCTCGGTGATCCTCAAAACGGTTCCATGGGCCCGAGGACCCTGAGGCGCCCAGGACCATGCTCAGCCCTGGGCACAACTGCCCGTGGCTTCTCGGCAGCTCTGGACACCCGGCCGCACGGTAGCGTGCTCCTGGCCGGCCCAGGCTGATGCTCAGGAAAATGGCCGCTCAGCTTGGCCGGGCCTGTTGGCACAGACCACGGCCTCTCTCGCCTCGCCCCCTGTACGCCCTCCTGTCCCACTCGAACAGTTGTACGGCGCTCGGCAAACACTATGTCGGGGCACCTGTGTGCCGGGCCACAAGGCAGGAGTGGGTTATATGACAAGACGAGGCATAAAGAGCATGTGTGTGGTGGAGGTGGCCAAAGGAGGGCCACAGTCTCCAGGACAGTGGACGTGGAAGGAACACAGCCTGTGGCATCCCTGTCACAGAGGAGCCTATGTGACAGACAGTCTCTGTCGGCAGCACCGACGGGAGGGCTGAGCAGAGACGGCTGTGCAGGACGCGGGAGATGAGAGTGTGCTGGGAGCCGCTGGTGGCCGGCCGAAGCACCACGGAGCTGGCCACTAGAGTCGTGGGCCGGGCGACCATCCTGCTGAAGAGCCCCGAGGCCCTGCAGTTCACGTGGGGCGGGGACACCAGAGCTGGGGCCGGAGGCCCAGCAGTACTGCCCGGGGACGGGAACACCGCGCTGGGTCCTCAGTCCTCCGCTCCAGCCCAGGCCGGCACCTGCTGCGGCCAGGACGGGGCCCAGAGGGTCACCGCTCTAGGGCTCACCTCCTTCATCCCTGGGGCTTTTGGAGGGTCTCCGAAACACACCCCCTCAGTAAGAAGAGCATTTTTCAAAACTTAGAGACATCAAACTGTCCCAGGCTGGGACAGTGGCGGATGTGACCGGAAAGGCAGGGAGCGCCTTCCCTCCAGCTGCCCTGCTCCAGTGTCCGCCGGCAGCCTCCAGCCTGGCCCCGGACACCGAGGGGGGGGGGAGGGGGGCACGGGCAGAAGCAGTGGTGGGAAGCCACGTCTGCTGAGTGTTGATGGGCTGGGTTGGGGGGGGCATCTGGAGCCCGACATACGCTGGCATCGTGCGTGTGTTGTCTGAGTATCTAATACCTCGTCGTGCAGAGCCCCTGATGGGGGGGGGTGTGATCATTCAACTCACTTTTACCCATGGGCAGGGGGTGACAGGACGCAAGAGTCTCCCCCAGGGTCAGCCGTGGGGGAGAGAGGGTGGGAGATACAAGCGGGGAGGACCGCCCTGCCGGAACCCCTCGGGCCCTCCCGCGCCTCTCGCTCCGAGAGCTGCCCCACATCTTTGCTTCCATCAAGGCTGAACCCCCGCTGAAAGGCAAACACCTCTACAGCTAGTGTTATCCCAGGTCCGGGGCCACATGCTGCCCAGGGACACGCTCCCAGGGGGTGGGCCAGCTCTGAGAGGGCGCTCCGAGAAGGAGGCGGTCCCGGGGGGGGAGGGGGGGACACACAGACTCGGGGAAGGTGCCCGACGGCAACAGCCCGCCTCCACTCCCGTCAGCATCACTGCAGATGGTCTCCCGGGATTCGTCTCTGAACGTTTTGTTTTGGGTCATGTTCGAGTTGTCTCCAGTCCTCTGGCGGAGAAACGGAGGGAGGCGGGCTGAATCTCCAACAGCACAGACACACACAGGAAAAGGAGCCTGCGGTCCCACGAGTGGGCTGCACACTGCGCGCCAACCAGCGTCACCGTGGAGAACTCGCCCAGGAATGTTCCTCTCCCGGGGGGCCGGGGGTGAGGCCAACAAACAAAAAGTAAATGGGCTTCATTTGGGGTGACCTTTTTCTACTTACGGGAACAAATATATTCTGCAAGCTTTTCTGCATTTCCACAGTTTGCTCCTTCTGTATCCAGGCCGATCTTGTTCACTGGAAAACAACAAAAGAAATATGTTTTCATTAAAGATCTCTCTTTCTGGGTTGTTTGCTAACGTGCACATACAAAGGAACGTCTCTTCCTGAAGGCTGGTACGGGACCACGGCAGGCGCTGTGTCCGATGTGAGGGTCCTGGGCCCTGGGCCCACCCGTCCGAGATGTGTGGCTTTGGACCAATTTCTCTGAGCCCCACTGAGATCATCTACACGAGGGGAAGACGCCAGCCGCAGGGGACCTGCTTAAAGGATTATAGGAGATGAGGAGGCGAACTGCTGGCCATCTAGGGGGAGCTGAAGAAGGGCGGCTTTCTCATCAGCCAGTAAAGAGGTGGTGAGCGTTTAGGATTTGCTACTTCTCACGGGGCATGAGCGGGCCCTCGTTCTGTCAGGGGGACGAGGCCAGCCCCCGTTCAGAAGGGTGTTGTGCGCTGACGTGGCCAGACTGAAGCGGAAGGGAGGGCACGAGAGGTTCCAGGGGAACCTGCCACCAAAGACCCCCAGCACCGCAACGACGGGTCGTCTGGGCTGAGGGGCGAGCGACTCCGATCCAGGAGCGTGGCAGGAGCAACCCCCCCACCCCAGGCCCCTGTGCACTTTTCCGCATGGGAAACACTGGCCAGTCCGCAGAGCATGCAGAGGGAGGAAGGGCCTCGGCCACCGTGCCATCAGCGCCCACCACCTGTCCACGGGCTGTGGCACTGCCCCGACGGACGAGGGGCTGCGGGCATTCCCTGTAGGGTTCACGTGAGACCCGCTGGCTAATAACCAACTGCGGCTTTCACATAAACACCATCAGCTTTTCATTTACAGGTCACTTCAAGTGTCCTGAGCCCAAGAGACAAAAGTCACATGCAGCTGTAAAATTTGTTCTGGAACAAAGCCCTTGCTTACGCTGCACGGCCAGCCCAGGCCGGGCCGCCCCTCCTCTGATTGAACTGGGAAGGTCTCAGTGCCCCAAAAGCCTGAAGACGGCCCAGGAATGGAAGTGGGACCTGAGTACCACAGTGATGTCGGTATTTGACGTCGTCGGCGATCATCTGCGTGGTTCCCACGGTAACTAGCTGGGAGGAACCACGCCTAGACTCCTGCTGTTCCCAGTGAGCCTGCCCGCAGCCCACAGAGGCTCTCAGCAGAGATCAGGGGATGCATGTTTGCTGGAAGGTCTCAACCCCTGTGGCAGCCAGGCTGGCTCTGCTCTAAGCGGGCGCGAGCATCTCAGCCAGCCCTTGGGCCCGGGCAAGCCCGCCTCCGGGGCCTCCCCAGGCCGTGGTGCCGGGAGCTTCGAGTGACTCGCACCTGTGAAACAAACCAGTCTGTCCCCAGACAAACCTGCCATCATGTTCTTTACATTTAAGAGGTTAAGGCAAGGGCTGCCATGGTGGACCCAGCCGGGGGGCTCGTGTAAACCTGGGGGTGAGCCTATGCTCGAAGGTACCGTGTGGTTATCTCAAGGGGAGATAAGTTCCTAGTGCAGGGCGCCTGGATGGCTCAGTCAGTTAAGCGTCTGCTCAGGTCATGATCCCAGGGTCCTGGGATGGAGCCCCGGGTCAGGCTCCCTGCTCAGCGGGAAGTCTGCTTCTCCCTCTGCCTGCTGCTCCCCTTGCTTGGGCGCTCGCTTGCTCGTTCTCTCTCTCCTCACAAATAAAATCTTAAAAAAAAAAATGCTTAGTGCAAAAGCAAATCAGTAAGAATCAACAAATGGGATGTGAAGACATATTAAGGTTATAGATCCAGATGATCTCAGTATTCTCCCAGAATGGGAAAATGAAGCAATGAAAAATACTAAAAAAAAAAAAAAGATATGGTTTATGGGGTGCCTGAGTGGCTGTCGGGTGAGGATCCCACTCTTGGTTTTCGCTCATGGGTCCTGGGATCAAACCCTACATCGGACTCTACGCTCAGCAGAGAGTCTGCTTGGATTCTCTTCTCTGCCCCTCCATTCACTCGCTCTCTCTCATGCACTCACTCTCTTTGTCTCTCTAAAATAAATAAATCTTGATGGACTTTGACATCAAGACCACTTGCTTGGGCCCGGTTTCCCTTTCCACTATGAGAAACATTTCTATCTTCTCTTTGCTTCAACTGTTGCATTCTCCTGACCTGATGTGCAGCTTCTGGGGGGAGCCAGAGGCAGTCTTGTGCTGGAGGGCTCCTGGAAGACGGCCCCCAGTGACCCCGGTGCTCACAGCACTGTGACATCCCCTCCCCTTGAGCGTGGGCTGGACTGACTCTATTCAAACAAAAAGATGGCGGAAGTGATGGGATGTCACTCCCAAGATTCGATGATGCAAAGACTGGCTTCTGGCCCAGAGGCTCTCTTGCGCTGGCTCTTGGATTGTCTCGCAACAGGGGCATCCTGCTGCCGTGTCCTAAGGCCACCCTCAGAGAGGGCCACATGGGGGCTGGGAAGTGGGGCCACGTGCGAGGTCTTGGAAGCAGAACCCCCAAGCCAAGCCTTGAGATGTCTGCAGCCTGGTGAGATACCCCGAGCCAGACGGACTCAACCCAGCCATTCCCAGGTTTTGGACTCGCAGAAACTGCGAGAAATTAAACATTTATTGTTTCTGGCCACTAAGTTCTGGGCAATCGTTATGCAGCAAAAGATGGCCGACACTCGGACTCAGGAGTCCTCCGGCTGTCCCTGTTCAACTCCTCTCACTCTCCGCGCTCTTGCTGAGCCTCGGGAAGGACAGAAGCGTCCAGCAGGTCACTGGAGAGAGGTCCTCTGGGACACCAGGCCTGGGAAGGTGAACTTAGAAGGTTCCAAAGTTGGGTGACTGACTTTCATGTTAAGGTAGGATGTGGTTTCTCCTAAGAGATTTTTTTTAAAGTAATCTCTACACCCAGTGTGGGGCCCAACTGAGACAGCTGGGCGCTCGTCTCCCAAGAGATTTTTTAAAGGTGCAAAATCCCTAATTTCATGTCTGCTTTGATCATGTGCTTCCAGCCCTTAGAACATGTCCTTCTCCTTCCAGCGGAACAAACGGGGTGCAGGCCGGGGCCGGTGGGTCCCACGGGACCAGGCTCTGCCGTCTGGGCCACACGGGAGGCTGGCCCACACTAGCCGGCTCTGTCTTGGGTTTCTCATCCTGTATCCCCACTTTTGTTCTCGGGTTTTCTTCTTGTTTGACAGAACAGTGAGATGCAGCCCCACAGGGGTGCCACTGAGAGGAGACCGAAGGTGGCGTGACAATCAGAACAGGGCCATTTACAAACACGCCGCGTTTGAGAGCTGAAGGGATGTGTAAGTCCGAAGTTGCCACTAGAATTTTCTTTCCTCTTTTACTTCAGAAAAAAAGAAACAGTGAAAGAAGGTGTAAGCAAATTCTTAACTGATTTGGGGGAGGTGGGAGAGTGGGGGCGGTTTCCTTGGTAACCAAGGCCCGATCCCCTCTTCACTGACCCGCAGAGCTCCCAGGTACAAGTTGCTCTGGTTGAAAAGCGCCGCACCGGCTCTTCATTAGTCAAGCACTCGCAGCTCAAGGGGAGGGGATGTCACAGTGCTGTGAGCACCGGGGTCACCGGGGGCCGTCTGGCAGGAGCCCTCCGGCCTGAGAGCTGCCTCTGGCTCCCCCCAGAAGCTGCACATCAGGTCAAGAGAATGCAACAGCTGAAGCAAAGAGAAGATAGAAATGTTTCTCATAGTGGAAATGGAAACCAGGCCCACACACCTAAATTGGGGGACCGTCTATAAACGACTGGCCTGTGCTCTGCCAGTGTCGAGGTCACGAAGCCAAAGACAGATGGAGGCACCTTTCCAGCCTTCGGGAAACTAACGAGACATGACAACTAGACCAGGATTCTGAACTCAATCCTTCTGCTACAGTAGATGTTACTGAGAATTAAGAGGTACTAACATATGCATGTTAATTTCTTGAATTTGATAGTTGCAGCTATACAGAAAAATGTGCTTGTTTGTATGGAACCTACATTCAACTATTTGGGGGTGATGGGACATCACGCTGGCAACTTACTCTCCAGGGGTCCAGGAAAGATTGAGTTCTTTGTATTATAACTGTAAGTTTTCTGTAAATTTCCTTCAAAATAAAAAGTATGTAAAAGAAGAAACTATAAGAAACTACATAATTATAATATAGATGTATCATAATTTATTTAACTTATTCCCCTATTGGGGGCTTTCCTTTTTCCATGATTATAAATAATGCTATGATACACATTCTCATATAAAAACCACTTCTTTTTCCTGTTTTGGATTATTACCTTTGGCTAGATTATCAGGAAAGGGATTAGCGGGCCAAAGGGTACAAAGCTTGTAATAGAGCTTTATTTTTTATTTTTTTATTTTTTAAAGATTTTATTTATTTATTTATTTAAGTAATCTCTGTGGCCAACGTGGGGCTTGAACTCACAACCCTGAGATCAAGCATTGCATGCTCTGACTGAGCCAGCCAGGCACCAATGTAATGGAACTTCTGAATACATATTGAACAAGTATTTCTGAAAATATATGAGCCAATTTTTAATGCCATTTAGCAATATTTGAATATATTTGTTTCATTATACCTTTACCAGGACAAGCAGGAGAGGCAGAGGGAGAGGGAGAGAAATCCTCAGGCAGACTCCCTGCTGAGTGCAGAGCCCGATGGGGGACTTGATCATGACCTGGACCTGAGACCAGGTCCCTGAGATCATGACCTGAGCTAAAATCAAGAGTCAGATGCTTAACTGACTGAGCCACCCAGGAGCCCCTAAAATTGCCTTTTGTTATTCATAACAGATCTCTCTGAATTACACCCGAGTTTATGTTAATGAGGTGGTGTTTGGAAAGCCCCAAGGATGGGGGGCTGGTTGCCAGGGGAACCAACCTTGTGATTAGAGAAGGTAGTCTCTGGCCTCCAAAGAGAAAAGTGGGGCTGGAGGTTGAATTAATCACCAATAACCAATGATTTAATCAATCATGCCTACATAATGAAGCTTTCATAAAAACCCAAATGGTGCCACAGAGAGGTGCTGGGAGGGCGGTGCACCCAGAGGGGGGTGTGGAAGTGCCGCCCCCCTTCCCGACCCCCACCTTGCTCTAGACGTCTCTTCCATCTGGCTGTTCATTTGCATCCTTTGAAATATCCTTTGTCATAAACAGGCAATAGTTAGTAAACCATGTGCCTGATTTTGTGAGCAAATGATCCAACCCAACCCACGTTTGTTAACCAGAGTGTGGACGTGTGACTGTGGTAATAGCAGAGGCTACAGGAGAGAAGAAAAACAGTGTTTCATTCCCCAGTGACTTAACCTTGTTTGTTTTTTTAAAAAAAAACTGTAGTTTAAAATATGATTTTTTTGCTTATTAAATTTACAAATAATTAATTAGTCAAATATCCTGCTGGTAAGGGTACAGTGAAAGCTCTCTCTCTCTCGCAAATAAATAAGTAAAGCTTTCAAAAAAAAAAAAAGGCAACTTTATCTTTCTTATCACTTAGCAAATACCAAGGGTTTTATAAAGGAGCTCTGTCCCAGGGACAAGGACAAAGCCAAATACATATTTCTTATTTCAAATCATAACATCACAGTCATTTTTTTCGGTGTTTTATCTTTACCTTGATTGCTTACCTAGAGAAGCAGTAGCATTTCCGACCACATACACTGACTTAGCATTCCATTTTTCTCTCAGAGAATGTTTCCAGACTGTAAAACATGGAATTAGATGTGAGTGGCAAACACCACAGCGGCCATCTGGACTGTTGCCCAAAGCCCCTTGTTCATCCTGACACACTTGTGAACAAAGCAAACTATTAATAGCCACGTGTAAAGAACAGCATCTCAAACTAAAAATCCGCTTTTATTTTGTTCATATTCGGCAGTCAGATTTTTAAAAATCACTTCATAAATGTTTCAGTATGCCTTGCTGAGAACATTAACTCTTTTCCACAGTTGGTACTAGAAGCATTTTTAGTATGTACCAGAAAATAAATGTAACTTGAAGAATGAATTTGCAGGGTGACATTGAAGTTTAAAAATGTAGACTTTTATTTATTTAAAAAAAAATTTTTTTAGTAATCTCTACACCCAACATGGGGCTCGAACTCACAACCCCAAGATCAAGAGTTGCACGCTTGAGGCACCTGGGTGGCTCCGTTGGTTAAGCATCTGACTCTTGGTTTTGGCTCGGGTCATGATCTTGGGGTCATGGGGTCGAGCCCTGTGTGGAGCTCCATGGGGAATCTGCTTGAGATTCTCTCCTTCTCCCTCTGCCCCTCCCTCTGCCCCCCTCTAAAATAAATAAATAAGATCTTAAAAAAAAAAAAAGAAAATTGCATACTCTCCCAACCGTGCCAGCCAGGTACCCCTGAAAATGTAGACTTTTAAAGAAAAAGTCACTGTTCATTAAAAAGAGTAACTTAGTGTCTAATCAAGCAATACAACTGGTTTTATTTGGGACCTACGTCTGGAAGCAGTCAAGAAACTATAATCTCGGATGTACACATGAAGTCAAAGTAAAGACCGTAACTTTCAGGCTTGTGAGCAACCCAATTTAATAGAGAACATAACCATTTTAGGGCAAAAACAAACACCTTTAACTGTGGATTAAAGATATACAAAGAGAAAATGGGTTGGATAAATATATAAAGGCCACTGGGTGTTCAATACTTTTTGAGAAGACAAGGAAACATGAATTCTCCCTTCCTAAAATCCGATCAAGAGGATAACTTTCCCTTACATTAAGTGTTATGCTACCCTTTACACTCCCATGGGAGATTTCCTTTTATTTAATTAATTAATTTATTTTTAAAGATTTTTTGCTTTTTTGAGTCATCTCTACACCCGACGTAATGACCACAGTACGCATGCCTCTGGCCAGCAGTCCAGGAATAAATCAGATGACGAATGTGAAGTATTTAACAGAGCCTGGTATACATTAGGCACTCCATAAATGTTAGCTACAAGGCTATCTGATTGAAAGACTAAGGTGGTTGTTCAGTCTGAAGCCTGGGCTCTGTTCCTGAGTTTTGATGGAGAGGAAAGGAGGGGGTGGGAAGAAGGGTCTAGAGATGATTGTGTCAGTAAGTGCCTGGCGTAGCACCGGCCATGTTTTCAATGCGGTTGCATTTTCTCCTCATCCCTTTGAGGAAAGAGACTGCCACCAATATATTCTGAGGAGAGAGATGACCACCGGCAGATGAACCCCTCAGGGTCTGGGGACTTTGGGGGGCTGCCCTGTCTCCTGTTTCCCAAGGCAGCATCTGTGACGTGACACCATCAGGCGCCCACTCCCGTCAGAGAGCCACGAGGCTAACCTGTCATTCTGTGTGGGACATTCAGAGTGTGCCTATAAGGACAGAGGTCATTTTCTGTTTCCTCCAAAGGTTACACAAACATGAAGTAACTTGGTACGTAAATCCTTTTTTGAGCTGAAAGTCATTGAGATGTTTGAAACCTGAAAAATCTATTTCTGGAATCCGGTCTCCCTGGTCAGAAAAATCAGAGTAAAGAAAGCCCAGTGGAATTCACAAGAGTCGCCCTCACCTTCTATTTTATCATCTTTCTCCAAACACAGCTCCGCTGCTTCCACTGCCCTGGGGCTGGTAAAAATGAGTCCCCCATAGCCTTCAGGATGAGACAACTGCACCAAACAGCAACAAAGACATTTCACATGATGGCCAAGTTCAATGTTTCCCAGATTTCCAAATGCTTCACAAAACTAATTCCTTCCATCCATCCATGCATCCGTTTATCCACACATCCACTCTTCCATTTGACACCTACTGGGAGCTAACTATATGGCTGGAACTATTTTAGGCCTTTTAGGATACGCAGGTGACTTCACTATTCATGGCATGTCCCTCAAGTAGCTCACAGTCAAGGGGAGAGCCAGGAAAGAGCACTGTAGGGTGGGAGTTGTAGCAGGAGCAGAGAGGGGCCATCTGATCCAGCTTGGGCTTGGGTGGGATGCAGGCAGGAGGGCGGACTGGACCTGTGCTTTTACTAAAGCTGGAATCTTCAAGGGGCGCCGGGGTGGTTCAGTCGGTTAAGCCGCCTGCTCTTGATTTTGGCCCAGGGTCCTGGGATCGAGCCTGGCGTCTGGCTCCATGCTCAGAAGGGAATCGGTTTGGAGATTCTCTCTCCCTCTGCCTCCTCCCCCGCTTCGCGTTCTCTCTCTCTCTCTCTCTCGGGAAATAAATACATCTTTAAAAAAACCACTGGAATCTTCAAGGGGTGATATCCACGCTGAAGCCTTGATTTTCAAAGATAACAATAGTGGTAACATCTACAGAACATTGCTCTTTTTACATATTGTGTCCCTCACTCCGTGAACGTTCCCTGGGGGTGGGCGGGGCTCCTGTCATCTCGTCCATGAAGACTTGGGCTTGGAGAGCCTGAGGAACCGGCCCACGGTGAGTGGCCGGCCCAGGACTTGAACACGTGCCTTGTGCCCTGACTCACTGCAGCACAGGGAGCTGGACAAGAGTCCAGAAAAGTCCTCAGGCCACTGGTTGGCCGTGACGGGAGAGGCTCCTGTGGAAACTCTAGCATCTGCGTGGCCACGAGGTCCAAGAAGCGATCTCGAGTGATGAGATCTCTGGTGCCTTTCCAGGCTGCTTCTGGAAGGGCACGCGGGTCTGGGTCCTTCTTACCTCGTTCCCTCGGCACATAGCCCAGCGCACAGGGGCATGACAGATGCCAAATCAGTGTCTGTCGGGTACATTATTGAGTGAATTGTGCAGTATTTGGCCCCAAACAAAGGAAAACACAGGCTTTCCATAAAGAGCAGGAGGGGGAACCTGGCGCTAACAGCGGTGTGGGGCCGGGAGCAGGGCTGGGCACCCCTAGTCCATGAAACCAGCTGGCTCTTCCCCACGCATCTAGAACGGGGCTCTGGGACGATGCCCTGAAGTTGCTCCCCTCCTGGGACAGGGTGCACGCTGGGGAGGGCTGCCTGAGCACCGAAGCTTTGATCGCAAACATCCAGAAGGCTTTACCGATTGTGTCCGGCAAGACGGGTCCCCGGTACACCTGGTGGCAAACCTGCCGCTGTGGGGGAGCAACGGTCTTACCTGCTGGAGATCTCGGCCCCGTAGCCCAACCCGCGGCCTCTCTCTAAAATGGCAAAGTAACACCCGGGCAGTGCGTGGTCAGGGCGGGTGGGTGAACGGGAGGAGGACTGGAAGGGCCCCACGGCTGGGAGCCCCCCCGAGACCCCGCCTCCAGGTCAGGGTGCCTTTCTGGAGCTGGGGACGGTCACAGGGACAGTCTCATAGCCACGTCCACTGGAGCCAGGTGAGGCTGTGCTGCCCTTGTCTGCACGTTTGGTAGTAAAACGAGGGAGCAGTGAAGAAATCCTTCCAGCTTGGGTTGGCAAGGATTCTACAGAGACTCAGGAATTACGGTACTCAGACACCGACAGACCTTACCTTCTCAGAAAAACTGGGAAGAGACAAAAACTCAAATGATAAAACAGGGATCAGAGTGGCTTCGAGTCCATATAATCCTAATTCCTGCAAATACAAGAATATAGTTCTGGATTGGCCAGGGTGGTTTGGAAAATAAGGAAAGGGTCACAGTACCGACTTACTCTGTGTCAGCTCCTCAGAGGGTTTGCAGACGCCCAACCACCCCCCCAACCCCTTAGCTTCCTTAGGAAGACGGTGTCGTGCTGGGCGGGACCCCGAGCCTCAGGCACTTACCCTGATGTACGGATCTTGGCCACAGTCGTCCTCCTTCGCGTCTTTAAGTAAGAGAACCTTCATTATGGCCTGGCAGTCCTTACAGGGCGCTAGGACAGAGCAGGGAGACCGATGGATCTTAATTAGATCTCAAGGACTCTTCCTAAGCAGTGTCGGGTGGGACAGGAGCACGGGAGGAAGGTCATCAATTGTTCGCTGAGGTGACCGACCTATCCCTCATCTGCAATGACTTAGCGTTAATGGGCTTGTTCCTTCTGAAGCCCCTGTCACTGATAAGGCCAAGGGACAGCATGCTGGCACTTGATATCACTTGGAAAGGCAGATGAAAGCCATTAGGGAAAGCCAGTGTCCTGGCCACACATTTAAGGCTCCTGAAGAGGAGTGATAAAAATTTGGGGTTGTATCATTAACAAATAGACAAAATTATTTTAAGGAAATAAAGAATTACTTCCATCTCAAGATAAATGTACTAAGTAGTTCATAAGCTTTTCAGGAAATAATTATATTGACCTTTCTACTTCTCAAATGATGTTTTATAAATGGTGTCAAATATGAGATCTCTTTCAAAAGGTTTCTAACAACCTGGAAAAGAATTTGTTGATCTGAAAAGCCTCGGATACTTCATACTCTTTCTTCCTATCATTTCACTTCTAAGAACAAATACTAAGGCAATATTCATAAAAGTGTGCAAAGACTAACATAACATACCTGGATCCCGGTATTCTTTTTTCTTTAATGGAGGCATATGTGCCATACAGCACTGTGTAAGATTCAGCTTACATCAGCTGTTCATCTGATACATTTATTTGCTACAATATGATTACTACAGTAGCAGCTCAGCTAAAGCCTCTACCACGCCTCCTCAAAATTATTTCTTTTTTGCAGTGATAACAATTAAGATCAACTCTCCTAGCAACTTGGAAGTTTGTAATAGAGTACTGTTGACTATAATCACTATGCTGTGTATTAAGTCTCCAAGACTTACTCCTCTTCTAGTTGCAAGATTGTATCCTGGTATTTATAGTGGGAAACAAATTAAATGTCCAACAGAGAGACCATGGTAGTTACATGAAATCATTAAAATATTAATAACTCTAATTACATGCATCATTTAATCACAAAATATGAGGTTAAAAAAGTAAATGCATGAATAGTATGATTTTATAAATGCATACATATAAAAGAATATGCATCAGAATACTACCACTAATTATTTCTGGGTGGCAGGTTAAGGTGATTATTTTCTTGTTACCTCTTTCTGTATTATCCACATTTTTTTTAAAGATTTTATTTATTTATTTGACAGAGAGAAAGAGATCACAAGTAGGCAGAGAGGCAGGCAGAGAGAGAGGGGGAAGCAGGCTCCCTGCTGAGCAGAGAGCCCAATGTGGGGCTCGATCCCAGGACCCTAAGATCATGACCTGAGCCGAAGGCAAAGGCTTTAACCCACTGAGCCATCCAGGTGCCCCTGTATTATCCACATTTTTTCTTACAAAAAACATTACATTCTTTTTTTTTTTTTATCAAGGGGGGTGGAATTTAATATGACCATCCCAAAGGCCTCAAAATAAATGTTGTTAGAGACCTGCAGAATAAACTCTGCCTGAAATATGGATTACTATCCTGTAAGTAGCATTAGGCCCACAGCTAGTTACTTACTAAGTATTATACAGTGGTTGATAACAGTCAAACACCAAAGCATGTATTGTTTGGAGCAGAAATGTGTTAACCCTGGGGGCCATTACTTGTGAGTTATTACTGAATAGGTTTCTGGAACATTATAATATCTATGGGACGCCTTGGGAAAATTTGGCTCAAAATGAATTGCTTTGTATCTAAGCAACCAGCCCTGGATGAACAAACAATAATCATGAAATCAAGTTCTAATTACTGCTGCTGTCGAGCTGTGAGCTAGAGAGACTGGGGATTTGGAGAAATGGGCAGTATTGTTCCTATCATTTCTTGAAATTACTTGGAATGTGTCTCACATAGAAAATAGGAACCAGCCTTTCTGAGATGGGCACACGCAGGTGTCGATCCGGTGAGGCCTGAGTCCCCATTTATTCCCAAATGCTAATGTAGGTGGTGCTGTGAAGGTATTTTGGAGATAGGATAAAGTCTATCATCAGGTGGCTTTTTGCCAGGGAGATTATTCTAGATAATTGCGGTGGCCCTCCTCCAGTCAGTGGCTTTAAGAGCAGAACCCGGGCTTCCCTGGAAGAAATTCCAGCTGTGGACACAGCTTCCGCTGCCGCCCGAGCTGGCCCGCCCTTCTCGGCAGCTGGCGCTCAGCTTGCGCGCGGGGTCTCCGACTCGCCTGGCGGCTTCTGCAGTGGCACCAGGCAGTGCCTCGCAGCAGGTCCTAATCCATACCTCCCACCAGCTCTGTTTCCTTGGTTGAACCCCGGCTGATCCCTAGAGCCCCTTCTGGGGCTCCAGGAATCTGTCTGTCACTGAATGGCGATAAAACTTAGCATTTTCAGGTAACACGTACATGTTTCCAGGCCCAAGAAACAAGGCAGGATTGTGGGGACTAGAAGGGGGACGCAACCTGCTATTGGAAGCAGTTGGTCCCGGGCCCCAGACCTCAGCCCCACCGTGGCTTGAGGCTCTGGGATGCGTAGCCCCAAGATTTCAAAGGATACGTTGGTGGTGTTTCCAAATTCCCAGAGCCAACCTCTCCCAAGCGTTTCTGTACCGTTCTCAGGCGCTGACATCTGCCATCTGTCTTGGGGAGATTAGGTCTGCATTGTGTACTGGGGGTGGGCCACAAGTTCAAGTCCTACCAAGTGCTAGGAGGTGATGTGGGAGAGAGAACCGGGTGCTGACAGCCGGTAGCCGGTGCAGGGCCACCTCTCTGAGGAGGCGGTGTCTTAGTTGAAATCTGAATGACAACAGCAGCGGGAAGAAACGTTCCAATGTCAGGAAGGGGCTGGGCGTGTTCCCAGGAGAGAGGGGTACGCGTGGCTCCGGGGGGAAGGACAGGTGGACCTGGACACCAGGAGAAATGGGAATCCGCGGACAGGTGTCAGCAGGACTGGCAGCGATGGTATTCATGCCTGAGGAAGCTCCTGCGGTGAGGACGGCCACCGGAGAGCGGGCAGCGGCGGTGGCTTTGGCAGTGGGGCCGTTAGGAGGGGGCTGGCCCGGGGACTCATGCTGAGGACAGGGTTAACAGGACACAGTGGTGTAATTCAAGGTGAGGCCATCTGTCCGCCGCCTGACGGTTGGGACTAGGTGAAAATGTCTTTCTTCTTCGAATCCCACCTACACTTTCGGTTTGTTCACTGTAATCCTGTCCCTGAGTTAACAAGTATTTCTAGACCATTACTGTGTCCTAGGCACTGGGGATACGATACGATTCCTGCCTTGTATTTATGGGAAGGTAAAACAGACACTTTACGAAGAAGTAAAAACGATGACAGAGTCGGTGTGGTAAGCGCTCTGAAAACAAGTCAAGATGCTCTGGAGGCATAACTGGCAGGTCTCACCTGGACCCGGGGTGGGGGGGCAGAGGTTGCCGGTTGCCCCCAAATGCCCACCCTTCCTGTCTCACTCATGGAAATGGAATCCCTCCTTAGTAACAGGGCACACGGTTGCCCAGAATAAAAACGTGCCTGGATGTGGCCAGGGGACTAGCTTCTGGCCCATGGGATGTAAGTGGGAGTGATGAGCACACTTTGTGGGGCCCGCCCTGAGAGGGAAGTGCCCCTACCCTACTCTTTGCCCCCTGCCTCCCTGCTGCCTGGGATGTGGATGGGAGTATCTGGACCTTTCCTCAGTCTGTGAGATGCTGCAGTAACGCCACTGTCTAAACCCCTGCGATCGGAGAAAGCCATTTGGACCGAAGTCAAGGATTCTAGGCACAGAAGTCATTCCTCACTCGTAGGGCAGCTGGCTGATGTCACCCACATCTGTGCCTTTACGAACACATGTACCTTGGCTGTCCCATGAGCCAGTCCTCCCCTGGTCAGTATTTCCTCTGCTAAGGGCAGTGTCCGTCACCTAGTCCCTGGGTCTTTGCTACAGACTCTTTGGCTCTGCAGAACCTTTTGGGACACCCCCCCACCCCGCCCCAACACCCCCCATCGCCTGTAGACCTTTCTCTGAGCCTTTGGATTCTGCCCTGGGCTGAATGTGCTAATAGTACAGTGAATGGTTCCTGTCAATTAGGGGGAATCATTCGCAAAACACTATCAACTTTAAATCTTCAGTTACTAAGAAAATTAGTAATTTGTGAACATGACTATCTTCGTGCACTTACCAGGTGATTTCTTTCTCTGGCAGGGCAAAGAGTCACCAGCAACGATTCTTCTTAATTTTGCATTAGGGGCGCTTTGAGCGACGGCAGAGAAGGAATAAGGGCGGTGATCTGATTTTTGTCAAGTCCAGCAGCACACCTTATGGAACCTCTTAACAGTTATCATCCAGAAGCCATCGATTTTATTACCTAAGACAACCACAGAGTAGAACTCAGAAGAAATATTTTCTCTATTTGCAGTGGGTAGACTGGTTTTGCTTTCAAGTGTTTGCATTATTGAACTAAGCCCTTTGTATCCGAGTGATGCTTTTTATCTTCGTGCCTGTCTGTTTTCCCAAACACTGGGGTGTGCAACCAGCCTGCCTGGGTGGGAACCCCACCCAGCTCTGCCACTCACCAGTTCTGGGACTTTAGATGAGTTTTGTCCTCTATAGGTCAGCTTCCTCACCCCTAAAACAGGACAAACCTCATAGATTTAATGCAAGTAAAGCATTAGATCAGCCTCTGGTGGATAGTTAAGTGCTCAGTAACTGTTAGCAGTCATTGTTCCGTCCTCTCAGTCACTCAGCAACCTACGGCTGGATGGGGCAGAGGTTATTCCCACTTAACGGGGGAGGAAAGAAGATCACATCGTGCACAGTAAAGCTGCTACCAGATCCCTTGACCCTCAGTCCTGTGCTGGTTCTGACTCCACACTTTCCTCCTATTACCTAAAGAGAAAAGGGCAAGCAGACGTGAGAACAAGAGAGGAGAAATAAATCTATAAACAAGCAGCTTCCCATTGCTGTTAAGATCAGATCCAAACTCCCCAATACAACCTGCGAAGGCCCAGCACATTCCAGCCCCATGTCTCTGCTCTCCCCTGTGCGCTCCAGCCGCCCCAGACCTCTCTCCATTCCCTAGGCTCCCCCCACCCGACCCCCCGAGCTTCTAGTGCTAACTCCTACTCAGCCTCCAGGGCTAGGGGTAAACAGCCCTTCCTCAAAGACAGTTAGGATGTGGGTTTGGCGGCTCTAAGAGATCCAAGTGAACAATGGCTGAAAGGGGAGAGAACTTTTCTTCTCTCCGATGGAAAAGTCCCAGGTGGCTGGTGGCCCTGTCATATGAAGGGGACGTGCTCCTTCTGCCTTGTTCTTCCATCATCCCCAGGGAGGAGAGGAGCTCAGAGCTGGGCACCAGACCACATAGGCTGTTCTGGCCACGATAAGGACTTCGCTGTTTATCCTGAGTGAGATGCGATGCCACTGGGGGACGGAGCACAAGGCTGATGTGCTCTGACTTATATTCCAAGAAGGTCACTTGCAGGTGTGAGGAGAAAAGACTCAAAGTAGGAAGGAAGGAGAACTGGGAAGCTCTTAGAACAGACTGGGTGAGGGGCACCTGCACGACTCAGTCCGTTAAGTATCAGACTCTTGATATCGGCTCAGGTCATGATCTCAGGGTTGTAAGATCAAGTCCGAGGTCAGGCTCTGCGCTTAGTATGGAGCCTGCTTAAGATTCTCTTTCTCCCTTTGCCCACCTCCGCCCACCCTGACCAATCGTGTGCTCTCTTTAAAAAAAAAAAATAAGTAAATAAATAAATAAAATTTCAAAAAGAACAGTCTAGGTGAGAGCTGCTACAGGTTTGGACTAGGCTGGCAAAGTGGGGAGGAGTGTACTTGGATGTATTCTGAAGGTGGAGGCAATAGCATTTGCATGGGCTAGACGCAGGGTAGAGGAAAGAGGGGTCAGGCTTACAACCTGAACAATGGGGAGAATGGGAGCACTGTCAGGAGATGGGGAATGGCTGGGACAAAGGTTCACTCGGGACACACTATGTTTGAGGATGCCTATTCCCCACCAATGTGCCCCAGCCCATTTGTGCACTGTGAACGGCTTCTACGTGCACCTGCGGGCTTGATCCCCTCAGCCCTTGGGGCAGCTGGTAGGGCCCAGGTCCCCCAGAGCCACAGTGCCACTCGCCCCACACCCACCCCGGCCGGGGCTGGCTGCCTTTACCTGTAAAGTGCACACCTCATCTATTTATCACAACGTGCTGTATAAGTATTAGCATTTACCTGGTATGCTGGAATGTTAAAAAAGCCGGAGTACCGGCATTAAATGTCCAAATGAAGAAACTGGGTAGGCGATTTGGGCTCAGCGGGGAGTCAGGTCAGAAAGATTTGGGAGTTGTCAGTGTACAGAGGGTATCTGAGGTCCAAGGACCTGGGGAGACCACGGTGAGAAAACGAGGAGGCCCAGGACAGAGCCCTACAGCACCCACACGATGCCAGATCAAGTCCGGGCAGAGCGCAGGGGAGACCGAGCAAAGGAGAAGGAACACAGACGGGGGTGCATCTTAGTCACGCCACAACAGAATTCCACAGACTGGGGGCTTCCACGGAAGACGTTATTTCCTCCGTTCTGGGGCCTGGAAGTCCAAGGTGAAGGCGCCATCATGGTTGGTTCCCGGTGAGAGCTCTCTTGCTGGCTTCCGGACTACTATCTTCTTGCTGTGTGCTCGTGTGACCTCTCTTCTGTGTTCACGCAGAGAGACCTCTGGTGTCTTCCTCGTCTTCCAAGGCACCAGACCTAGACGGTTAGGGCTCCTCCACCTAACGGGTAGAGTGGTAAGGCTTGACCTCGCAATGACCTCACTTAAACTTTATGACCTCTTTTTTCTCCTTTTACCTTTTCTTTTTTTTTTTTTGAGTAGGTGCCATGCCCAACATGAGGCTTGAACTCATGACCCTGAGATCCAAAGTCGCATGCTCTACCAACTAAGCCAGTCAGATGCCACCCTTCATTGCCTCTTCAAAGGCTCTATATCCAAATAAAGTCACATCGGGGATTAGGGCTCGACCTAATGAATTTGGGGGAGACACAATTCAGTCCATAACAGGGAAAGTTACAGAACCAAGCAGGGTAAAGATGTAGGTACAAGAGGTGAAGATAACTCAGTTTTGCTATGAAGAGGAGAAATGAGGGAGGCAGTGGGGTCAAGAGAAGGTCACAGAGGTACCTCCCCACTCCCCGGTACACACATGTGGGAGATACCAGAGCCAAGGTAGGCACCGAGAGGTGAGTTCCGGCTAATCAGCAAGTCAAAAATGCCATGCAATGCACTTGGGGAGCAACCGAGCAAGGTCCTTTGGCATGATTTGCTCCTTGAAGCTCCTGGTATACCTTGTTCTGCCTTGCCCACCTTGCAGAAGCCCCTGAATTTTAGCAAAACGGAGAACTAAGAAAGCACCAGCTGGCTTTCCAGGCCCAAAAGTTGGTTCTCACTTAGGCACATGAGGGTTTCTGCAATCCTGCCTTCATGTACCCGAGAAACACTGAGTCTCTTCTGATATTGGGTGGTGGGCAAGGGACAAATAGCATTGAGCACCCACTCGCCAGATGCTCCAAGGCTGGCTGGTGGGAGAACGCCAGCCACAGAACTGTCAACTAAGTGTTGAGAGAGACAGAGAGACAAAGTACTGTTACTGCAAACTGCCACGACTCAGAAGAAAGGCTTTAAAAGTCTGCATCCGGGCTCCTCTGACTCAGAATTCATATTCTGCCGTGGGAGATGCAGCCACTATGTATATAAGGTCTGGCAAGACTAAGAAATGAGTTCAGCAGCTGATTTATGCCAAACAGGTTGGAGGATGAGTAAAGCCAGCTGAGATGCTTTTGTTGACCAGAACCCAGAGTACTGTAGGGACCGGGGCAATGAGAAGGCAATCCCTTCTCAGCGATGCGGCTTTGTCCAACGTTCATCTCCACCCAGAACTCCTTTGGTTGTTCCCATCAAGAAGTTCAAATACCAATCATCCCATCGCTTGCTATGGAAAGCAGGCAGGGAAATGGCAGATCGCTGCACTTGGCCTGTTATGGATTGAATCCAAAGTGTATGCGTTAATGTCTTAACCCACAGTCCCTCGAAATGTGACCTTATTTGGAAATAGGGTTTTTGCAGATGTAGTCAAGCTTAAATGAGGTCATTACGGTGGATCCGAGACTGGTATGACTGGTGTCCTTATAAAAAGGGGGAAGTGCAGACGCATAGACACACACTCAGGGAAAACGTGAAGAAGGCGGCGAAGATCCGGATGATGTGTTAAGAGCGAGCCACCAGAAGCTAGGGGAGAGGCACAGAATGGAGTTCCCCTCACAGCCCTCAGAAAGAACCAAGCGTTCTGGCATCTTGATCTTAGAATTCTAGCCTGTGCGACAGTACATGTCTGCTGTACGCCACCCGGTTTGTGGCACTCTGATATGGCAGCCTGGGGAACTAATACAGCCTCATTCAAGCAGAAAGCCCAAGCATGCTGTAAATGGATCTATCCCGGCATCTTCTCCGGGACCACGTTGAAAGCTCCCTGCTTGCAGAAACTCCTGTCCCCTGCCTTGCAGCAAGAATGGGAGGAAAGCAGGAACAGGAGACGGGCAGGGCTATGAGCAGGTTTTTAAAGAAGGAGGATTGTACGTGAGCCACTGTGGACTCTGGGAAGAGGTGTGGTGGAGGGGAGGGCCTGCACTAGAGGGCAAAGGCCTGTGTTCGGGTCTAGGCTGCTCTTCCCTTGGTCTCAGTCCCCGTGATTGTAAAATGGGCTGGTCTTTGGGACTGCTGGCTGTTTGAAGGGACTTTCTTCTGCACAGTAGATGCTCAGTAAGTATTTGTTCACGCTGAGGGAAAACAACACTTTGGATTTACCCAGCATCTCTGGAATAGGGGAAATGATCTCTTTTCCTTCAAGAAAGAGGGAAATGACTTGATGAAGACCACTTCACTGGGAAGAAAGAGCCAGGCCTCAAACTCACACTTGCCAGCTGTGTCCTGCTGCTCTCCCGGCAGTAACAACAGCTGCCCCCACCCCTTTTTAAGGTTTTATTTATTTATTAGAGAGAGAGGGAGGGAGAAAGAGAAAGCACAGGCAGGGGGAACAGCAGAAGGAGAACCAGGTCCCCGCTGAGCAAGGAGCCCAATGAGGGACTTGATCCCAGGACTCTGGGATCATGACCTGAGCCAAAGGCAGACGCTTAACCAACTGAGCCACTCGGGGGTCCCAAGAACCGCCCTTTTAGCGAGTACTTACTCTGTGCTATTTCTGGGGCTAAGCATTTCACATTGCAGGATCTCAATCCTTATTTAAACCAGCAAGGGCAGGTATTATTATTCTTATTTCACAGAAGTGGAAACCAAAACTCCGAAGGGCTGAGCAATGTGCCCAAAGTCACACAGCACACTGAGTGGCAGTGGTAGGATTTAATCCCAGTCTGAAGCCAGTGCCCATTCCCCAAGCACTCCCACCACTTCTCAGCTCCTGTAAGATACTCTATGCTACTTCACACTCTGACCATTCGCTCAACACTGGGAGCTAGTCTGAGGACACAAAGTAAGGCTTTTCCCCCGATCTCTTCTCAAAGCAATACATGCTCCCTGGCAAATCTGCAAACTACATAAAGTATAGTCCTTCAAAAAACAGTAAACACAGAAAGAATTACCATATGACCCAACAGTTCCACTTCTGGGTAGACACGCCCAAAAATTTAAAAGCAGAGACTGAATGAGGTATTTGTGCTTCCAAGTTCACAGCAGTGTTATTCATAATAGTCAAAAGGTAGAAGCAACCCAACTGTCCACCAGTGGATGAACGGAGAGACAAAATGTAATATATATGTACAACGGAGAATCATTCAGCCTTAAAAAGTAAATTCTGACACATGCTACAACATGGATGAAACTTGAGTTTATGCTAAGTGAAATAAACAATCGCAGAACAAATACTATAGGATTCCCCTAGAGTAGTTAAATTCATAGAGACGGAGAACAGAATCACGGTTTCCAGGGACTGGGCGGGGAGGAAATGGGGAGTTACTGCTTAATAGAATTTTTGTTTTGCAAGATGAAGAAGGTCTGGGGATGGATGGTGGTGGTTGTTGCACACCAAAGTGAATATACTTGATGCCACTAAACTGTATACTGAGAAATGATGAACATGGTAAATTTTGTTATGTTTGTTTTACTACAAGAAAGTATAAAGAAACAGAAAAGATTATCCATGATGTCTAAGTGCAACTCTGTTGATAGGTTGGCCCTGTGCCTTTGAGTCTTTTTTTTTTTTTTTAACAGCTTCCTGTCTTGCACATTACAGGAAAATGTTTTTACATAGTTGTGGGACCAAAAGGGGGCATTTTAAGCTACACCATCAGATATGAATCCTTGATATGCATGTATATCAATATCCAGGCTGTGGCCTGGTAGTGGAGACTCTCAGAAAGGATGGAACCCATGGAACACAATCATGGGGGCTCCAGGGACCCTTACCTTACCCTGACTACATTTCCGGCTGCTGAAGGATCACTGAGCTTATCCGGCTTCTGCTTAAACCTCTGGGCAGCAGCCACCTCACTATAGGGGCAGCTCCTTCCATTTTTAGAATTAGAGGTATCCAACCCACTTTTCTCATTTTACGGAGGAAAAAAAAGTTAAACCATAGACCTCCTTCTCAGATAGCTGATGTCTTACTTTAATTAAGGACTTTCTTTCCAAATAGTTTTTACAATGAATAGCTGCATACTGGTAGCCCGTGGGATAAAGTTGATTGGGGACTGAATTTTATTTGGCACAGGTGTTAAAACTCAGGATCCATCTTGTAAAATTCCGGGACTCCAGGTTCTCTTGAAGTGTAAAGACCTGATGGCACTGGGCCAGCATGTCCCCGCCGCCACAATTGGCTGCAGCAGCAGAGAATACACTATTTAGCTGACCACAGCCCCCTCCCACTCTATTCTCTCAAAGAAGGCTCTGCAGTTCAGATTTCCCTAACGGACCTGAAGCATTTAAAGTTAATCCCTACCTTAAAGTAACTGTCAGGTCAAGAAATGCGCTTAAAGAGCGTCGGTTGGGGCGGGGCTTTGGAGGAGATTCATTCAACCGCGGACCAGGCCGTGCCACCGACGGTGCTGGGGGCCGGGCAGGCACCTGCGCAAGCCGGCGACCTACCATCCGGGGTCGATCGCTGCCCCCGGGCCACGGCCCCCGCCCAGACCAGCAGCGGCCTCGGGGTTCCGCTCCCCACTCGTCACCCTCCGGCTAGCGCTGCAGGCTGGCCTTGCGCGTCCGCGGGCCTCGGTGTCATCGTCGGCACCGTGGACGGCGACACCTACCTCGCCGGGCTGCTGGGGCCCGAAAGGCTAGGCGCTGGGCCAGTGACCAGCACTCGGAGGGCGCCCTGTCGGGGGCGGTACGTCTCGGTGCGGAGGAGCCTGCGGTGCGCGGACGGAAGAGAGGAGCCGGGTGGGCTGCCCCTTCACCACGTGGCCTCTGCTGCCATGGAGACAGCCCGCCCGCAGCCACGCGGCCTCAGCACGCACGCCCGGGGTCCCGGGCCGGAGCCGCTCACAGCTGGAGCGCGCGCATGCGCACAGACACCCAGGCCCGGGGAGGGCGGGCCGAGATGGACCGTACCATGAGCGAAGGGGAGGGGGAGCGCTGGTAGGAGTGAGGGAGGATGGAGAGGGGAAAGAAAATGCCAAAATGGGACCTCAAACTTGACTTGACTCCTAGGCATCATGCCCGTGGAATCCATCAGGGGCCCTGGGACTGACACTGACTCAGCGGCGAGGATGTCCGTCGTCTCTCACCCGCCTCGGCTTGTGTGGGTGGGTGGGTCCGGAAGGGCGGGCTCTTGGGAGTTGCGCAGGGGCAGTGAGGCCGGCGACATGGCGTCCAGGCCGAAGCGGCGTGCGGTGGGTAGTGGGGTTCCGCAGTCCCCCGGAGTCCCGGTCCAGCGCGACGGGGAAGAAGAGGAAGATGAAGTGGAGGATGAGGACGAAGACGATGAAGACAGTGACGAAGTCGAGGATGAAGACGACGAGAGCGTTCACGAGGTGAGAAGCACACGCGACCCCAGTTCGGTGTATGTCTGGGAAAAAACTTTCTGGCCGCCACAGCCGTGTGACTGTGTGAGCTGCTCGGAGGAGCGACTGCCAGTACCTGCGGGTCTGTAAGCAGAAACCGGAGATGATGAATGTGTCCTGCTCGGGGCCCACTTGAGTCTTTTACACATTGCAGCCACAGAAATGATTCTTATTATTGTTTTCAGAAGTCCTACCCCGCCGGTTCGGCCCCCTCCCACCTCCCCAGGAAAACTCACCATAACACTTTTCTCAGTGGCTTTCTGTAGTTCTTCGGCTAAAGCCCCAAATCCATACAACAAGGACCTGCAGTTTAGTCTGCCCAGCCTGCAGCCAGGGTCTTGTTGCCTGCCTCACTCACAGCGGCCCTCTTTTCCGTTTCTCAAAGGCCTTCTGTCCGCTCTATCAATCTTTTCCGATGCTCTTCTTCATCTTGCAATGTTTTCCCGTCCTTCTTTAGATATCAGCTAAGCTGTATCTTCTGCCTCCGGGCACCTGACCCTGCCCTACTCACCGATCCTGGTGATGAGTTCTTACAGAACCGGGTTCCTTTTTCCCAGAGTATCTCCTACCATACTGCTTGGCATTATAGGTACTTAATATTTGTTGAAAGAATTATTAGGACTGAATGATCCTTAAGAGCACTAAATGCCCAAGAGGTACCTAAAACTTAATGAGTCCAAAGCAGAATTTGTAATTCATGCTCCAGCTACTAATCTTTGCCATTTCTGTCAATGGTTCCCATATTCGCCAAGTTGCTCAAACCCCAAACCCGGTAATTACTTTTAATTCCTCCCTTTTTGCATCCCACATCCCACCGTCTATCAGTAAATCCTGTTAGCTCTACTTTCGTACCCAGAAAGTACTTTTCATCCTTGATTCTCCAACAATCTCAATACGTGCTTCCATCATCGCCTGACTGGACTGCTGTAGTAACTTCAGTGGCTTGCTCTCTTCCATTCTCTTCCTGTACCGTCTCTACTCCCGCAGCCAGAGAGATCTTTTATTTTATTACACGGTATTAGGAATGCTAAATACCGTACTTTAAAGTTTATTTATTTATTTTTTAGTAATCTCTAAGGCCAATGTGGGGCTCAAACTTACAATCAAGAGTCACATGCTCTTCCTACTGAGCCAGCCAGGCACCTCCAGAGAGATCTTTTTAAGATGTAGATCTGTTTTCTTTCCCTGTTCAGAACACTCCACTGACTTTTCATTTCATTTATAAGAAACTCCGAAGACCTCCTTGTTGATGGACAGAAAGGTAGCTAGTGTGGCCACCACAGAATAAGCAAGAGAAACTGATGGGAAATCAAGTCAGATACAAACTTGAGTCAGGATTAGGGCTCAGACTGGCGGGTATATGATAAATCTTCCTGTGAACAGAACTTTCCCTTAGAAATCAGCTCTTTACTTTGGCCCCTTGCCTAGAATGTGGTCTCACCTTTAGAACTTTAATTGGCTGTTTTGCTAATTTTGGGTTATAGAAATCAGTGCTTTCATTGACATGGATAGTCTGTCACGCTCCAGTGATTAAAAATTAGTGTGAAAATGGTCCGTTGACTGTAGTGTAGGAAAACAGGCACTTATGTATACTGTTGGTGGGAGTATAATTTGTTGCAATGTCTTCGGAGGGCAATTTGACAGTATCTATCAAAATTTAAAATGTGCACATCCCCTGATACAGTAATTGGACTGGAAAGAATTTGTTCTTCAGTCATAATAATCATGTTTCCAGGCTCTGTGCACATTGTATTAACATTTTTTTGAAAGATTTATTTATTTGACACAGAGAGAGAGATCACAAGTGGGCAGAGAGAGAGGGGGAAGCAGGCTCCCCACTGAGCAGAGAGCCCAACGCGGGGGCTCCATCTCAGGACCCTGAGATCATGACCTGAGCCAAAGGCAGAGGCTTTAACCCACTGAGCCACCCAGGCACCCCTGTATTAACATATTTAATATTTATATCAACCCTCTGAAGTTAGGAGTTATCACCATTTAAGTCGGAGGATACACAGCAAGTTAAGAGAAGACAGCCTGTGTAGTGTAGTCTGTGTAAGGGAAAGAAGAAAAAGGAAATAAATTTGATTGTGTGTCGAAAACCCCTTGAAAGATTAACTTAACTACTGATCCTAACCTCTGAAGAGTAGGAGTTGGGGGGTGGGTAGTAAGACTTCCAACTCTGTAATCTCTGTGCTCTCTTATAGTGTTTACTGGTGAAATATATTACTTTTTTGACTGAAGAAATTCTTAGGGCTTTCAGGGCAGTTCCCTACACTTGGTGGATCTTGATTCCTTTACTTATTTGAAGGGGGCTTTTAGTTTCTGAGATGTTCACTCTTCACAGCTCATTACTGTGATGAATAAATCCATGAGAATTATATTTGAAATTCAAAATATGCCTTAGATCTGCTCTGTGTATAAGGAAGAAATGTATGTGTGTGTATGTGTATGCGTGTGTTTTAAGCTTGATTTAAAAACGGTGACCGGCTTTGAGGCAGCTAGCAGAGAGGCGATAGAAAGTGGATGTGAGAACTTCAAGAAATAGGTCAGGGTACTGAAAAGATGAGAAGAAAAGCACTAGGCATGTTACATTCTTGTGGCTATGTGGTTAGGACTCTTGCTTGTGCTTAACGGAGACCCTTGGAGGGGAGCTTCAGAAGACGGGGAGTTTGTGGTAAGGATGCAAGGGTACCTTGGACCTCCGAGGGCAGGGAGTGGCAGGGCCTCAGGAAGGGGCTGGGTCCTTGAGCCTAGAATACCGTGGAGAACCTGAGACACCTTTACATTTTTCTTCTCTGCTTTATTGCTCTTTGTTCCATTCAAAATATTTGGTTATTTTTTTGTTTCTTCTCCATAAAGCAAAGAATGGAAAATGCCAACAGCTTCCGAGATTTGTCACTCAAAAGAGCAAGCAGGTGAGATGCCACATTTAGTCTTAATTCTAAATTCTTTCACTTGGGAGAGAGTGGCAGGGCTCTGTTTCACAAAAATGGGTGTTTCCTCTGAAACCACATGGATGGGGAATCCATTCCCAGGGAAAGGGGTGCTGGGCAGATGGCCCATTTGGTACCTACTGCAGTGGCGGTGCCTTCATAGCCTGGGACAGAGGTCGGAGACATCTGTCTAGAAGAGCATTGTTTAAAGAATTTATTTCTTTTTAAGGAATACATTCAGTACCTGAATGGTGACGATTTGTTACGTGGTGTAGTTTGACCGTGTTTGGAATGTGTCCTCTCACCGCACCCCCCCCCTCCCCCCAGGGCTCTGCTGCTCACATAACCTGGCTGAACCTACTTCTGGGAGTCAGGATTTGAAGTTTATAAACTCGCCTTGATATCCAGCCCCTCGCAAATTTTCCTAGCCAAGGAATGGTTAAATGTATGCACAGTCAGGATGACAAGGCACAAGTAGGTGTGATTGCCTTCTGTGGCCTTCCTCAGCTGAGACCCAAATTCCAGAACCTGCTAAGCTTGGAAGTATGTGTGAATACGCTCTTTTATCAGAGCCCCCAAATAAGTCCGTGTCACTTAAACCAGGGTATGATTTAGGACTGATCTTTGGTAGTGCTTTTAAGCCTCGAAAGCTTTGTTTTTGGTGTGAAGCAGTCCTTTATTTATAGGACACTTAAGTGGCATTGCAGGCTAGATTCTGTTACTGTTTTTTAGAGAGATCAAGGAGCCCAGCCACACACAGCTTCATAGAATCTCATGTACTCAATAACCATTATTTCATCCTGCCTCAGGGCCTTAGTATGTGCTGTTCTCTGTGCCAGGAACTCATCCTCGCTCCCAGCTCAGGTGTTACTTCTCTAAGGGAACACTTTTCTGACTTTCTTACCTGTTTTTCAAGCTGTTATAGCACCGTGTACTTGTGTTTCTAGCATGTACAGTTGAAACTTTACATTTATCTCCATGAACATTTCCTTAAAGTCTGTGTTCCCCCCTATACTGTAAGCTCCATGAGGGCAGGACCGTTCATGCCTGCTTTGCTTACCTTTTCATCCCCAGTGCCTGACATAGTGCTTGGTACGGGGTGGTTCTCCGTATTTGTCAAGTGAATGAAGTGTAGCCTCAGGTGCATGGGCTGAATCAAGAAGTGATTTTGCTCTTTGTTCATCCCTATTGCAGTCAGGTAAATAATTTCTTCTTTGTGGCTGCTGTGACTGTTTTATCCAGAGCAGACTTGCTTTACACTGAAATCAGATCAATCTGAGTTTTTTGTGTCAAATGAGATGGCATGAAGATGCTTTGTAACCTGTGCAGATGGCGTCTTGGCAGTATTTTTGCCTATTTGAAGCCTAGACAGTTCTTTAGATAACATTTACTTCGTGTCCTTTTTCTGGAATGTTCTGTAGTTAGAGGCAAAAAGAGTGGAGGTAGAGGGAAAAGAAAAATCTACAAAGTAGAAAATAATGCCTGAATTATCTTAGGAAGTTATGTGTGATGACCAATTTTATGTGTTATTTGATGTAGGAATGACATTAAGGATCGAAACCAACGGCCAAGAAAGAATTGAGATATCTTTGGTGCAAAAAGGTGGTTTTATTAAAGCAGGAGGACAGGACCTGTGGGCAGAAAGAGCTGCACTGAGGTCACGAGGAGTGACCCATTATATACTTTCAAGTAGGGAGGGGGTTAGGGATAGCGTAGGTCTCTAAGGAATTTTGGAAGCAAGGTTTCCAGGACCTTGACGGGGCTAGCTATTGTTGGGAAAAGGTCATTTATTACTATTTAATAAAACCTGAGTCATGAGACCCTTCAGATGTATATCAGTGGGTCATATGTGATTGCCAACATGTATCTTGGAAGGGGAGGGTAGAGATAAAGGAAGTTTCCAAAGGAATTTTTATGTGTTAAAGTAGACTTAACAGGATCCTGGGGGTCGGGCTAAGATTGCCTGTTGCCCTTAGCAAAGTGTTACTATCAAGGCAGTTGAGTCTCTAGAGGAATGTCGCTCTGCCTATTTCAAGGACTCATCAGTAGGCTGTAGGTAGTAAGGAAATTTAATAGTTTTTCTTCTGCCTTTGTTTCCCACATCATTATTTACAGGAAGTGAATGTTGAATTTGAAGCTTATTCCATCTCCGATAAGGATTATGACGGAATTAAGAAGTTACTACAGCAGGTATGGTCTTTTCCCCCTACACACAAATCTGCTCTTCTAAGAAAATCCAGGCCATTCAACACAAGCTAGGTCAAACTTCATCCTTTATTTTAGAATTCCCATTCTTATTCTCTCTACCCTGCAGAGAAGGAAGGATGGTTTCTCTTTCCTTCTCAGGCTAACTCCCATGTCAGCCTCCGATTCATATGTTAATAAACACCCTGTGTCCTAAAATACCTTCCTTTTCAAGTGCTAATTATTTGAGCTACTCTACTGTTGTTCTCTTCCATCTAAACTTTGTGGGGCGGAAGAATTCTTCATAATCCTGTCGCTGCGTGCACCCGCTGGTGCTGCAGAATCTGGGCTTGCTGCTTCTACACCGTCCCCACTCCGTGTGTCCTCACCCCATGTACGGTGGCTTTGGTTTTACCCTTTAGAGCCGCCAGTGTCCAGTCCCCAAATTCTTTGGCCTTTTGTCCATCCTTCTCCTCCTCTCCCCGCCCCGCGTCCTGTATTACCACTGACTGCCTCTTCAGTTTTGGTGCCTTGAGCTTTGATTCTCCTGGGCTTTACCTTTCCCCCTGGGATTGCTCTTCTGAGTTGTCTTTTTCATCATTAATATTTCATTATTTGAGTATGGATATTAGAAGTTTTATTAAAAATTATGCTTTGATTTTCATTTAAAATAAGGTTTTTTTTCCTCCTCTTAGCTTTTCCTAAAGGCTCCTGTGAACACTGCAGAACTAACTGATCTCTTAATTCAACAGAACCATATTGGGAGTGTGATAAAGGTAAGCGGGACAGTTATGTTTGTTCTGATTAAATTATTTTTTTTGTCCTGTTAAGATCCTCCTGATGTTTAGCTGGCGGGCCAGGAGCTCAAACTGGAAAGAGGTGTTACTGGAGGAAGGGAGACTGGTTAGAAAGCCATTCCAGTAATTTCCAAGATTACTGAATGCAGGAATCTTGGGGCTGGCGATGGATAGAGAGAGCAGGGAGATATTTGGGAGATGAGGTATGATGGGGCTTAGTGAGTGACTGGTCTGAGTGAGGGGAAAGGAGCCAAGGGTGGCTCCCAAGTGTCTGGCTCCGGCAACCAAGATCGCAAACATGGAGGACGCGGAGGGCAGGAGGGAACGTGGGTGTGGGTGTACACGTGTTGAGTTTGATTTGCCTGTGATACCTGCGTGGGAGGTGTGAGCAGTGGCTCGATGTGGGCTGTCTCAGCAGATGGACGGTTACTCAGGGAGGGTGGGGACACACCCTTACTTGGAAGAGTAAGTCATTGGCGGAATCTGCAAAGGAGCCATGCTGGGGACCAGGCTGGGGGCCACGCTGGGGGCGGGGGTGACCTGGAAGGAAGTGGCATCAAGCATGGAGGAAGTTTTTGGAGGAGGCACAGCAGGAGGGTGAGTCCTGTCCCTGCTGCTTCTGATGGTGCTGTTGGTTTTCTGTCGGCACCTGCTGCCCACGGTTTAGTGTCATAGAATAGCAACGGTCCCCTCTTTGGCTCATTTGGACTGAGCTCAGTGAGGACAGCTCCTGTCTGCTCCGTGTCACGTTAGCTAGAGAGGGTCAGCAGGGGCCAGAGGATTCACTTTCAAGATGGCTTACTCACCTGTTCAGCAGGTTGGTGCTGGCTGTCCACGGGGAGCCCCGCTGGGGACTGCGGGCCAGGGTCCTCCGTTCCTCCGCAGGCCGGGCCCCTCTACACAGCGGCTGGGTTCCAGGAGTAAGCACCCCCAAAGAACCGCGCACAAGCGCGCAGCATTGTATTTCCGCTGTCCTCGTAATCAGACGTGAAGGTCTGCACAGGCTCGAGGGGAGGATGCACGGACCCCAGCACTCGGAGGGAGGAGGGGCGAGGCCCTTTGTTGGAACGTGGGGCTGGAGCTGTGGTGGCCATCTGTGGACAATAGAATCTGCCACGGTGACCTCGGTCCGTTTCCGCGTCCATCTCTGGAAATGAGGGTGGTCCTGGTCTCTGCTTCGCGCGGTGGTTCGTGGTTCGGAAGCAGCAGGAGTTGCTGAGCGCACGGTGCTCAGGGCCGCGGCGCGTGGCGAGTGCTGGAGTGGCGGCGCCCACGCTTGGTCTCCCGGCCCGGCCCGCACCGCCGGCGTCATGGTGCAAAAGCAGCGGCTCTTCGGTCTGATGCTCACACTCACCGCCTCGCCGTTAGCCACCTCCTTTGTTGTCAGAGCCACAGGTCTTGAGACAGTTGGCATTCGAAGCCTGTACCTCCTCTCCTAAACACCCTGATCTGGCTTTTCCCACCAGTGCTCCACGGAGGTTCTGGAACTGTTGGGTAGGGCCACCAGCATCCCTGTTACTAAACCTCATGATGGCACGAAATGTCGAAGTGAGGGGAATAGCACTGCCAGTAGCTTCCTTTTATTAGAGCAATGGCAAAGGCAGGCCCCTTTCAGCAAACACGGGTCCTCCCCAGCCGATTGGTGTCTGTAGGCACGGACGACTCTGCCTCGGCCTTGTTCCTGCTCGCGCCGGGACCTCCTGCGGACTCTGCGCTCCGGGCCCCCGGGAGGCTAACGGGCGCCCTGACCGGGATGCGGGGAGGATTGTTCTGATCTTCCCTAAAGGGGCCCCACCTTAGAGAGCTACCCTGAGCCCTCCCACCGCGCCTGGGCTCAGGGAGAGCTGCGGCGTGAGGCCCGGGCTGCATGGACGTGGAGAACAGCAGCGTAGCGCTGGGGTCATTTATCCCCGCGACCCCTCTGTCGGTAACAGCCTGAGTAAGAATGATGTGGAGTGGCTTGCTTCAGGTTGCCGTCCTAGGTGCCTCCTCAGCGTGGAGGAGACGTGACTGATCCTCCTCCACCTTCTAACCATGTCCTAAGGCCATCCAACAAGAAACCGTCGCTTTTATTCTTGCAAGAGCTTTGCCGTCAGCGAGGGGATTCAACCTTCACCAGGACAGTGATGCAGATAACTTCACTGTGACGGTGACGGGTTTTGGTTTCCACAGAGGTACTTGAGGTGTCCCAGCCACAGAGACTTCTGTCCCTAGGAGGACTGCCCAGAACTTTGACCGGATCTTCCGGGACTCCTGTAGAGATGGCCGATCCTGGGGCTCTGGAGGGGAAGGGGCGGGTGGGGGCCCTGAACCGACCTGTGGGCTGTGTAGAGCGAGATTCTGGGGTGAGGCGTGAGGTGCGGTTGCTCGGGATTTAGGTCCTAGGAGTTGTGTTGAACCAGGAGGCTGGAGGGATGAGAGGAGGCATGGGAGGGGGCGGAGAACGGGTCAGGCAGGCAGGACTCTCGCTGCAGGGGCAGGGGGTCATGGATGAGGCTAATGGGACTGTGACCCTGGCCCCATGGGGAGGCAGCCACGTGTGGTGTTGCCTTAATGGCTGACGTCTGGTCAAGGAGGACCGGGGAGCGTGCTCCGGGGGATGCTAACTGCTTGTGAGCCCGGTGACCATTTAGGGGGTGTCTTTTCTTTTCTTTTTTTTCTTCAGTAAGCTCTCTGCCCAACGCAACTCACAACCTTGAGGTCAAGAGTCGCATTCCCCTCCGACTGAGCCAGCCGGGTGCCCCAATTTGGGGGATTGCTTAGGATTTGACACTGAAGGTCCCTTTCCCTCCCCTGGCGCGCGCTGTCGGTACTGCGCGTGTTTTGCTACAGTAGGTGGGAGACCTGTGAGGTGCAGGATATCTGTCTCCTGTTGTTCTTGAGGGACTGGGGCTGGCGGACGTGTTGTCTTCTTTCCGTCCCCATCTGAGCAGATACGCCCCGGCCTCTCACGGGTCCTGCTCGTGTCCTCCCGCGCTACTGCCCTGCTCCGTTCGTGCCTCCTCTTGATTCTGGAGCTGGCAGCGGCTCTCATCTTGGCATATAGTCCTATTCCCTCGGCCACCGCGCCCTGCCTTGTTCCACGGGAAGAGACTGGTGGTCCTTAACGGCCTGGCTCAGAGCTGTTGAGCCTGGCAGCGCCTTGGCCCGAGTCGCCCCGTCCGTGGCCACGCCGCCTTAGATCCAAGAGCTACTTCCCCAGGTCTCTCCTGCGAGGCCAGGCCCCCTCAGCCACCAGCCCGACATCGTGGCCCCATAGAGGCAGGTGCCGCTGCTCCGTTCTCGCGCCACGGCACGCGCCACCCGGAGCACCCCGCTCCTTCAGCCGTCCCCCAGGGAGCCATGGTGCTGCCGTGGGCGGCAGAGCTCTGTCAGTCCCTTCCCACAGGAGAGTGTCAGGGACACACAAGGGACAGTCGCGGGTCCCTGCCATCCTAGGTGCTGGGGACGCCGTGAGAGCGCACAGCCTGAACAAGCATGTGCGCGCCATGTGGAGGAAGATGAAGGAGTGCGAGGGTCCAGGGGAGGGGCTGTCAGTAGAGTCAGTAGGTTCACGTTGGGAGTCAAGCATTTCATTCTTAGTTCTCTGTTCCTATTTCATTTCCTTTCTTGCCCTCTTTTTCTCTCCCGCTCACGTGGTGGGAGGAAGTGGCGCTTCCGCGTTGTTCGCCCTCCCCAGTGCTCGGGACTGGCCTGCGCTCTGGGGGCGTGTGGGTGGAGGGGCCCCGCAGAGGAACGAGCAGGGCTGGCCTCAGCCAGGTCACTTAGAAGACAGAGAAGTGGTTGATTTCAAGAGGTTTTATCTGGTCTGGATTGGTAATATACTGAGAATCTAGCATTAAGAAAATTTGGAGCAGGCAGCAGTCATCTGCATGTATGAAGGGGGAGCAGACCCAAGAGAGGCGAGCTGGTGGGGACAAGGCCCACGGTCCTCAGCGGGCACTGCTTCCCTGCGGTGACCGCAGCCACGGAAAGTGTATGTCTGAAAACTGAAACGTGAGTTGGTATTCTCCTTCCTCCCAGCCAAACATACAATTTTAATTCTTTTTCTTTTTAAAATAGCAAACGGACGTTTCAGAAGACAGCGATGACGATGTGGATGAAGATGAGATTTTTGGATTCATAAGTCTTTTAAATTTAACTGAAAGAAAGGTTGGTTTCAGTGGGTGGCATTTGAGCACCTGTTCCTTAGACCCAAATCACTTTTATTTAATGCATGATGACAGTGTTTTTTATATCAGACGATGAAATTAACAATAAGGATATGTGCTTTTGCGAAACCTTCCTGTAATCTTATTTTTAGGACTTTATTTATTTGAGAGAGGGAGAGCACAGAGGGAGAGGGACAAGCTGACTCCCAGGCTAAGCAGGGAGCCTGATGTGGGGCTCAGGGAGCCTGAGATCATGACCTGAGCCGAAGGCAGACGCTTAACTGACTGAGCCACCCAGGCGTCCCCGCTGTAATGTTTTTTTAACGCGAGAGTGTTTTTGTGCTGAATGATCTGTCGTGAAAGTCCTGGCTCCTCGTGTAGAGAACCATCTGGAACTAGGGTCTTGGTGTTGGTATTGACCCCGGAGCCGGTGGCGCTGCCAGCCTGCGGCTCGTGATCGTGAGGCTTCGTTGCTTCCTGCAGTGGAAGGCACGTACTGACCTTCACTCATGTTTCCATTTATCTCTTTATCGACTCACTGAGTCTTAATAAAAAGGGAAAGCCAGCCGTTTACTTTCCTCAGAAGAAGGTGCATGTCACACTTCATCTTCAGGCTTTGTGTGATGGACTGGAATTGCTGTTCTTGTGAGTGTTGGTGTAACGCTGTCACCGCTGCTCATGGGACCGTAGATAACCAGGCGTAGATACTTTGAGAGATGCTTAAGGAGTCAACACCGAGGACGGGCGGGGTTTAAAGGCGGTGGCAGGAGACTGCCCTCACTGTCAGGTAGAAGGCGATAGCGCCGTGTCCTCTCCTGGTGTGGCCTGTGCTGAACAAGCCTTGTCTCGGCCTAGGGGACCCAGTGTGCCGAGCAGATTAAAGAGCTGATCCTGAGCTCCTGCGAGAAGAACTGTGGCAAGAGCGTGGTGGAACGGCTGGACGCGCATTGGAACGACTCCTCCAAGCCTGTGGGCTTGCTCCTCAGCGAGAGGTTCATCAACGTCCCCCCTCAGATCGCGCTGCCCATGCATCAGCAGCTCCAGTAAGAGCCCGGGCCGCGTGCCTCTGAACGGTACTTGTTCCCGGGGGGACCCGGCCGAGGGCTTGCGGCAGCCAGCGGCAGCGGGAAGCCCCCCACCCGCCCTCTCGGCCTTGCGGCTCCAGCGAGCGGAGGCTGCTGCCTCCCGGAGGCATGTCCCTTGTGAACATGAGTTGCGACAGTAGTCTGAACAGTCTTAAAAGGTGTATGGGGTATAAACACAGATGAGTTTACATAGGCTTTTTACCCCCCACTGGGGTTTCATCCTCTTGCCAGATTTCTGTGACATGGACAAAATGCTGAACAATTACTCCAATAACAAACTGATACAATTCCTCAATTCTTCTGGCTTTTTGGAGTTTGCTGTTGTTTTTACTTCTTTGTGGTTTTTTGTTTGTTTGTTTAAAATGACCCTGCAATCATGACCTGAGCGGAAACTAAGAGTCAGAAGCTCAACCAATGGAGCCGCCCACGTGCCCCTGTTGTACTTTCTTAATGCAGGGGTTTTAGGTTTACAACATTTTAATTGTGAAGAAGAGCTAAGGATTGGGATTGCTGTGCTTTGGGGTGGAGCAGGATGGAAATCCAGACGGACGCCCTTGCTCCGGGGTCGTGGTGCTGCTTGTCCGCTGGTCGGTGGTGGGGATGTAAGGACAGGCTGAACCTTCAGGGTTCCCACTGAACAACTTCGTTGCTTTCTAGTTTTACTCTCATCCCTGCCCTCCCCTGATGCCCAGCTGCCATTCATCGGACTTCTGCTGCATGTTCTTTGTTTTGCTTTCTTTTCTGGTCAGCTGGCATTCATGTTTATTTGGTTTCACAGGAGGGTGATGTGCTTTCTCCTCGTCCACTATTAAAGAAAACTGAAGTCTTTACATCTTTGATTAGCCAGATGCATAGGGACATGCGCAGTTTTCAGAAGGCTACGTTGCTACTCCACAGACTCTTCTAGAATCTAGGGGAATCTGTCCTGCCATGCCCTTTCTGCAGTATGTCAGGACTCTTGTCATAGTACCGGACTCGTGCTTGGCGACTAGTCGTCACATGCTCTAATGGCATTGGTTGTGGCTCTGTTAAACATTTGTTTTTAAAAATTCAGATTCTTACCTATTTTTAACTTCTGCAGAGGCAGAGCAGTGATGTTGACTAAATTTTGAGACTCCTGTTATTTGCTTTGTATCCACAACTCAGCATCACCTGAGGGATTCATCCTACTGCTTCCTATAAAACACGACCATAGTCCCATCACAGTGCAGGTGATGACATAGGTAAACTCACGGCTTTAGAAGTGTCCGGATCTCACGTCTGTCCATCAGGCCCGTGTCAGAGACAGTGGAACCCCCAGCAGAGGCCTCACCGGTTTGCCCTGTGCTCTGGTTTGTTGATGGATTTCACCGGGCTCAGCAGGCAGACCTTCTCTGTGTTATGCTTTGTAGGAAAGAACTAGCAGAGGCACACAAAACTAACAAGCCGTGTGGGAAGTGTTACTTCTACCTTCTGATAAGCAAGACGTTTGTGGAAGCTGGAAAAAACAATTCAAAAAAGAAAGGGAACAACCAAGAGAAAGAGGAATTAATGTTTGCAAATGCAGAGGAAGAATTTTTCTATGAGGTAAGACTGTCCAGTTTTCATCTGTTTGAATGTAAACGAGGATTTTCTTG
>CM052894.1:4964780-4989401 GCA_028534135.1 Potos flavus | reverse complement strand
CACATTTATTATGTTCCACCAAACTGGGCTTCCCCTCTCAAGACTGTATAGGGCCTTTTTCAGATTAATTGTCAAAGCAAGAAGGTTTATGTGTGGATATTGACAAGCAGTGTGATATATACTGAACCCATAATTCATAAGCTAAAATATTGAAGTAATAAATTTAGGTTGGAAAGTAAACACTTCATGGCACCTTAATTATCTCTTCCTGAAACTTAGAGGCAGGGGGTACATTTTAAACAAACAGCATCTAAGATCAACAGCACTTCTGTAGAACAGTGTTTTCAAACTCGGGTTTTCATATCATTAGCAAAATCATGAATTGGTCTTTTCATCCAAGAAACATGGTGGTGCTCATTAGTAATATCATAATCAAAGTGACAACTTAGTGATGAAAACCTGGTCTTTATTAACAGGGGTAGGATTTTATTTTCTCAATAAAATCCCTAAAAGGGGTAGGATTTTATGTCCTCAAACAGTAAAGGGTTCAGCATTTGTATTTAAAAAGAACAATGAAACAACGTTGTCGATCTCCATGCTGAACTAAAAAGGACTCAAGAATTTGGTTGTTGCATGCAGATTTTAAGGTTGAAAAGTGGAGGTATATGTTGGTACTTTAAACTTAGTGCTGTAGAAGAATGATTTTATTGGTAGCAATGAACTTGACATTGAGGAAGTCTTGCATTGAGATATTTCAGGTAATAGGTAACTGGCAACTGTGAAAAGCAACATTGGATTTTCCGGGATAGTGTGTTTGTGGAAGAAATGACTGGTTGAGAGGTGGAAGTGGGGGAGGGAAAGGTGGTCAAATGTTTAAGGACAACATTCAGTTTCTCTTTCTCCCTCCAGCAGCTGGTACAGTGTATTTGTGCTTGTCCGTTGAGTGAGAAGAGTGTTAGAGAAAGTGCTTTAGATAAACGGATATGCTTTTTTATTGGAGGAGCTATCCTGAGGACAGAATGTTGCTAATGGGGTAGGGGTTGAGATGAATGGCAAAGGTATTGGTTGCTCCTTTTGGGGATTTCCTACCATGTATTTTCTTTTTCTTTTCATTGGCATATTCAGGATGTCACTGGTGGTCAGGTAAAAACAATAAAGTCCCAATTTTTAAAAAAGTCACTAAGCTCATCGAATTAGGTAGAATTATTACGTTATTTACTTTGTTGATGCTTAACTAAAGTGGCAAACCAAAGCACTATCACCAGCAAATAAGGTAGCAATGAAGGGACAGACATAACCTTTCTTTTTCTTACATAAATCTTTTAGCCACATCAGAATTCAAAGTAAAAATAATTGCAGTAGAAGGTTAACATTATTTAATGCAAGTAGGATGATTTAAAAAAAAAAAAAAGAAAGACAAGCAAATGGCTGTGTGTTTTCTAGACTTACTATCCTAAGTCAGAGGAAGTTTTTGTTTCTGTTACTGGATTTTTGTTTGGTTTTTGTTTTGCTGGAGTGAGGGTACTTTTTTCCTCTCTTTTTCTCCACTACTTTCTGAAATTTACAAGGAGTTCAGTCAAGATAGAAAACAAATTTACATTTTTGCCTCGTTTCTTCTGTGTCCTCCGGATCCGTAATAGTCTGCGCTCAAATTGTTGGACTCCAGGAATGCTCTTTCAACATTTTACTCATTCTTAGTATAATTGGGCTCCAGGACCATGCTGCTGCCCCCGCATCTGGAAAGTTCCAGGATTGGGTTAATGCCCACAAAATGCACTGCTCTCTCCTACTGGGGACACTACCCAGTTTGGCACCTAGCCCTGTACTCTACTTTCTTGTAGAGTTTTCTCCCATTTTATGTGTATGGGTCTGTGCCTCTGATTAGATTAAGTATTTTAGGAACTAAGTCCAATACTCCTTTTAGCTCATAGTGGGTTTTCAGTATCTACCTGATAATTTAAGTAGGATAATAATACAGGATAAGCTTTTAGTCAGGGATGATCGCATTAATTTCTAGCTATGCCACTTTGGAAAGTCAAGAGCTATTATTTCCTCATTGGTAACTGGTAATAACAAGATCTGCAGGGATTGTCTAACAGTCAAGTTGTGAAAATCAAAATCAGTGAAATGTGATTTATAGGTAGGAATGAAAATATTTTGTATATTGTAAAGAACTTCTTAAATGGAGGTGGTTGTTACTTTAGGTGTGGAGCAAACATTTATTGAGCATCCCTAATGTGCCAAGTACTTCTTGGGAGTTGCTCTTCACAAGGAAATAGGAAATGACCAGATGGATTGTGTGTGAGGTCTTCCCGGGCAAAGGCACAGGGGCACGAGAGAACAGCTCTAAGCAGGAGTCCATTGTGGCAGGAGCAGAGGCAACTTAATAGAAGAGCATAGAAGGAAGTGAAGCTGGGAGGCAGATATGCATTAAATCAGAAAGAACCAAAGGAGTGAGATTTGTATCTTGAAGGTAATGAGAAGGATTTGGGTCAGTGACGTGATCGGTTCTCCATTTGAAAGGGATTGCTGGCAGCTTGTGAATGACGGATTGGTGGAGAGCCAAAACTAGAGGCAGAAAAACCAAAGTGGAGATTTTGTAGTAATTCCATCCAGAAATGATAAAGTAAGTGTGGTGGTTGGGAGGGAGGGGAACAGGGAGGAGGGGGCTCTGAGAGGATCCAAGCGGCAGGTGTTGGTGTTGTAGGGGGTGAAGAAGAGGGAGGAGCCAGGGATGACGCCTAGGTGATGGGGGAATTGTTCTGTTAGTTATGGAAATCCAGAACACAAGAAAAGGAAAGAAGTCTTTTTCTTTTTAGGGAGTGTGAGGAATGCATCCATGATGAGTTCAGTTCATTTGAAATGCCTGTCATCTAAATTGGGATTTCACTTAAGTAGGAGTTGGACATGTGGGTCAGGAACTAAAGAAAGAAGTCTGAGGTGAAGGGGGAAATTTAGATTAAGCATTCAGAAATCAAAGTTAAATATGAATGAGTTTCTCCAAGGAGATTATATGGAATGAGAAGAGAGTCAAGGCTAGGACCCTGGGGTGCACAGTTACTTGACGTGAGGAGGTGGGTGTGGGGGGAGAACCCAAGGAGACTGAGGAGGAGTGGCCAAAAAAGCTCAAAATCTGGAGAGATTAATAAAGCAGAATCCCAACTCTTGAGAGTTTCATGCATTGGCATTCCCTGAAATTATATTTTCTTCCACTTGCCATATAGAATGTACAACAAAGTTTATCAGTCTGTTTCTGTTTTATTAATGTGACTGCAAAATGACTACCCATTACTTTCTTAACAAGAAAGAAAATATACTTGTGGTTTTTCAACATCTCCATTTGGAGCAATAATTCAAGTAAAATGTAGCTTTGGGAGTTATGATAATGCCTCAGACAAATGCTGTCTTTACAAAAAGGTGGGCAAAAGTTCACTTTGTGAATGTTGGAGGTAAAATAACTATATTATCTTTCTAGGGAAGACTGGCAATAACCTCTTTAGATTCCAGCTTTGGCTGGATCTCAACTGTTTGCTCAGATTATCTAAGTAGAGCACGTAAATAAGCCAAGTTAATATTTTAGCAAACTTTATTAACTTTGCTTTTACTCAAATACTAGTTTTTAGAATATCCTTCGGTAAGACAAAACAAAACAATATTGAAAAGCACTGAATAGCATTCTAATAAAACACTTGATTTACAAATATATATGTAGGGAGTTATAGGTTATTATGATCTGTAAGTATTGATTGAGCTTGGGCAATCTTCCCATATATAAGTCTACAAAAATGTAAATTACCAGTGGAATGTAGGATTCTTAAATTAATTGTGGAGGATTGATTATTCCAGCCATATTTGGTATGAGCTGATAATTGAGTTAAAAGTGAATCATTTTTTAAATTTGAGTGTTTTTAAGAAGCCAACTGATGTAATTTGATTAAAATCAAAACAAAGTCCACTTGTTAGAAGTCTGGACATAAGATTTTTTAAAAATCAATTCTGAACTTTCATCTTGTTAAAGAAAGATTTTAAGTAGATCCTGGAGGATGTGCTTTGGGGAGCTCCGAGCCCATTTAAAGCAGACTACAGGGTAACCTTCCAGAAGTCCTAGTAACGATAAGCCCATTGTTTCAGTTAGAGTATCACATGCCTCGGAGAGAAAGTTTACATATTAAATATTTGTTCCGTAAGGCCACATGGGTGATTATAACCTTGTTTTTCAGAAATTCTCAAATGTCTTTCTTTTCATAAGAGAGCTATACTTGTCCTGTTTTATGGTATTTCTTCCAGACCACCCCTGCCTGTCATGTCCCATAGCCTCAAGTATTCCTTCAGCCCGTGGTGTCTCACCAGGAGCCCGTGATCTTTGCTGCGGCCAGGAAGCGGTGTGGTGCAGTGTGGTTAGGCATGCCCTGTACACTTAACTGGGGTTAAGCTGACATCAGGCTGCTTGACTTCAAGCACCTGCTCTCCCACAGACGAGCTATTAGAAGCTGGATAAATTAACTAAACCTCCGAAGGCTTAAATTTCCTCATTTGAAAAATGGAAATAATAAAGGAAACCCTCATGGGGTCTTTTAAGAGTTTAAATGAAATAATCCATACGAAGTGTTTAAGTACATAGAGCATCTGGCACCCAGTACGCACACTCTATAAAGGCTAATTGGTGGAGTTATCATCATTACCATTATGGTTATGAGTTCGACTTTAGTAGCAGTAAGAACCATGCTTCTCAAATTGTCATCTGCAGACCAGTTCCAGTCCACAGACTGTTACTGGTTGGCAGTGAGATAAGGAGCTCGTGCCAGAATGTAGACTGTGGCTCTAATCATACTGTTGCACTGAGCTGACATTTTTAATAGCAAGACTTCTTCAATGAAGGAAGCAATGAGTTGATTTACATTCGGTGCAAGCTCTTTATGTTGCCACAAATAAGCATTTTGAATGGAATTGGCATGGTATGTTGGACCAGTGATCCTGTTCTCTGAAAAATAATAGCCCTTTATCCTGAAGACAGTTATTATTCACTTGTAATGCCTCATTAACCTCTGTTCTAAACATTATAATTATGGGTTACAGGGATATTGTTTATTAGTTGAGCAAATATTTATTGGTCACATGGCCCGTGAAAAACCCTATATCTTAATTCGTAGAAGTTGTGAAGATGGCTCAGAAATGTATCTTGACTTTAGGAAGTGTGTGGTGAACATAGAGCAAGAGGACAAAGTGAAAATCTGAGTAAATGTGTTGAGTGTGTGTAGCGAGTGTTTGCATTAGTCCTATAGCATGGTTCCAAAGGCTCCACGTAGACAGATGTCTCCTTTTTCTAAGCTGCTCCCATAAATGGCCAGAATTAATATTTTTTTATTTTTCAGGACTTACACTATCATAGTAGAGATCAGAGTTCACTTTATCGAGGGTAGCATTGCTCCTGGGAGATTGAAAAATCTGCGACACTAGTGAATAACTGAGTTTGGGGACACAAATGACTAAAGTACAACTTTTTAATATTGGTTTTTAGAGAAGACTCATCCTTAGGTTTTTTTTCTTTTTTAGATTACTGATTCTGTTTGAACCTGTATATAAATATTTAATATTAAATAATTTACTGCTGTGCAGAATATGAGGTGACATTAAATAGATACTAAAATATTTGTAAAGTTTCAATACAAATTAGCACTGATTCTTCAAGAAAAAATTCTTTGGTCAAATAATGTCAACACAGTTTTGGGAGTCCTATAAAAAGAATGATTTTTTTTTTTTAAAGATAAGATATGTGTGTGTATGTTCCCTTTTCCCCCAGAACTCTTTCCCTAAAGAGTGGAGATGAAAACGGATTGGCTGTGAATTAGATCATAGAACAGACTATTTTTATAGACCTATCAGAAAATGATTTAAAATGCTCAAGTCAAGAAATGTTATTTAGTTTTTATAAATCTTAAGAATTTTTGTACGTGCAAATGATTTTTTGCCCAGCTTCGTAAGCCAGCTCATAACCCCACTATGTGCTTCATCCTGCCATTTGCCTTAAAATGTTACCAGCTCTCCTAGAACTTGTTTCACTAATGACTTTAAGAACATTATAATTTTTTGTATTAAAAAATACCATAACATATCGAATCTAAGAGGAGAATTATAGAAAGAAGCACAAAAGTAAAAAATAAGAATTTTGATCAAGAAATGACCAGGCAAAAAAAAAAAGAAGAAAAGAAAAAAAGAAATGACCAGGCAAGTTAGACCCCTGGCCCTTAAGATAAAACACAGTCTCTTTAGCATACCGTCGGTGATATGGCCCCGGCTGCTTTGTGAGTTCGTCTGTACCAGAGCCTTTCTCTGTCCTTGTATGTACCAGCCGCCTCTTCATTCTTCTAGTTATTTGACCACGAGACCAAGTCCATGTGTCACAGATGATCTTTGTTCCACAACCACTGCCCCCCCCCCCCCCCAAGCTCTGTGTCGCTGGACAGTAAGCTCCGGGAGGACAGGACCCAGACCTGGCGGTTCTCTCTGTGGCATTTGGCCTGTTCGCAGGGTAGACAGTGGGCGCTCAGGTCCTGGCCGAGTAAGTAAACGGAAGACAGAAGCGTAGGCGTGGAAGATGAGAAAACTTGAGGATAGAGAAAACCTATTAGATCATGAATAATACCTCTCATAAAACAGACAGATGTTAGTCTTAAAAGTGGAAAATCCCTGAAGAACAGAAAGTGATTCAGTCACTAGCTCCTCAGCCTCTAATTGATAATTAAGCACCCACGATATTCGGGCTCAGACTGTGACAGTTACCAAAGAGGGTATCGCTCCAATAACAGCCTAAGCAGAGAGACCAAGCACATGGCGCGAGGATAATAGGGAGTACAGGTAGTTGAGCGCTTCCCTGATATGTAAGGACGTTGCTTTGTCCTTCTCGGGTATGGAAGGTCGGCGGCCCCGGGCAGGCGTGGTCCCGCCTCCGACAGATCTCAGTGCAGCTCTGGCGGCTTCTGCGCTGTAACTCTGATCAAAGAAAACAGCTTCAATGTTGAAGAAAGGGTCAACTGTGGTTTGGGTGTCTGATTCAAGGACAAACCAAGAACCTGTACAAATATTTCAGTTTGGGAATCTGAGAATTCCCCAGAAGTTCACGCCAGAGCCTTTAGGAATAACAGAAGTCTGTGCTATTGTTAGTGAAAGGGGACACAAAGTCACAGAAATCCCGCAGCATAGTGACAGTTGGCCATCACCAGCGTCTTGGTATGAGGTGAAGGACGAGGGAAAGGGGAAGAACCGAATCCTAAGGAGTTTGAAAAAAAAACCTCGTCACTGACGCAATGTAAGGCAGACTTAGAAAAGTTGAGTAAAAATCTCTCTGAAGTGCCGACATCATTCACTCAACAAATAGTTACTAAATGCTGAGTGTGTGCCAGGCTGTGTTGTAGACAGCAGTGAGCAGAAGACACACAAATCCCTGCCTCGCGGTGCTCGCCTTCTCGTGGAGGACAGCAACCAGAAGCAAGGTCAAGAGGTAAAATAAATACTTTGTTGGCCCGTGGTGAGTGTCGAGGGGAAAGAACAAAGCAGGAAAAGAGGCTAGGAAGTGGGTCTGGGTTGTGGGGGGGTGTGGGTCAAAGTATAGACAGGGTGGCCAGTAAGCCCGCACTGGGTTGATTTTATTTTTTTAAGATTTTATTTTTATTTATTTGACAGAGAGATACAGCGAGAGAGGGAACAGCAGCAGGGGGAGTGGGAGAGGGAGAAGCAGGCTTCCTGCCGAGCAGGGAGCTCGATCCCAGGACCCTGGGATCATGACCTGAGCCGGAGGCAGACGCTTAAACCCGGAGCCACCCAGGCCCCCCTCTGGTTGACATTTGATAACAACCTTTCTGAGGAAAGGGAGCTAGCTGTTGGGACACCTGAGGCAAGGACATTTCAGACAGAGGAGCAGACGCAAAGTCCAGTGTCGGGGCGTCTGAGGAGCACCCAGGGGAGCACGTGGCTAGAAGTGCGAGGAGCAAGGGAGCGGCTGGAAATGAGGCCAGAGCCGCGCCAGGTCCAGAGCCTCCGAGCTTGTTGATCCTGTCAAGTGTTTGGGGTTTTCCTTGGAGTGAGATGAGATGGGAAGCCAGTAGAGGCTTGCGAGCAGTGGAAACACGAGCTGACTCTAACAGGGTCACTGCGACTGGGTGGAGAAGGGACTGTAGGGCTTAGACTGAAATCGGAAGGCCAGTCAGGAGGCTGCTGCAGCGATCCAGGGGACCAGCTGCTCCCAGTGGTGCCCGATGTGTTTTGAAAGTAGAACTGACATGATCAGTGTGTTTTCTGTTGCTCCTGTAATAAATCCCCGCAAAGCGAGTGGTTCTTTATTCTCTCACAGTTGTGTAGGTTAGAAGTCCGTCCAGGTTCTCACTGGGTTGAGATCGAGGATTGGCAGGCCTGTGTTCTTTCCTGGAGACTCTAGGAGAGAATCTATTTCCTTGTCTTTTCAGCTTTTAGAGGCCACCCAGATCATTCCTTGGCTCGTGGCCCTCCCTCCATCTGCATCCCTCTGACTGTAACGGGGAATGGTTGTCTGATTTCAGGGCTCTCAAGATTGGATTGGACTCACCAGGACAGTCTCCCCAGCTGGAGGGCTTTAACTTGGTGATGTCCTCAGGCCCTTTTGGCCTTCAGAGTACACAGGGATGAGGACGTGCGTCTCTCTGTAGACCATTACTCTGCCTACTACATCCACTGTAGGATCAGATGCGGAATTTGAGATCAAGAAAAAAATCAAGAATAATTTCAAATTTTTTGGTCTGAGCAATTGAGAGGAAGGAAGTCATTGACGCAGGAAGACCAGGTTTGTGGCTTCGGGGTCAACATCGGGAGCTCAGCTTAGGACATGCTAAGTTTGAAATGCCTGTCATCTATCCACGTTGGACGTGATGAGTTGGTAGTAGAACACGGGAGACTGAAGTTCAGGAGGAAGGATGGACAGCACAGGCAAGTGGGAGTCCTCCTCACGTGGGTGACGTCAAAGCCGTGAGGCCACAGGAGACCACACGTGCCCTATTCCATCTCCACAAAGTCTTCACGTTGTACATTTGAGAACCTGATAGGTGTGAAGAATGTATTTTTAGTAAATTGAACATGGAGAAAAATGCAGAAGAGGAACATTGAATAGCGAAACCTAATCCAGAGTTTCTCAGGACAAATTTCACAATCTTGTTTTACTTAATCCTTTGCAAACTTTACCTTTTCTGTGAACTGTGTTTCTAGAATTAACTGCACCAGAACCAATGATTGCAATGACTAAGGCATAGCTCATCTTACGTCAACTTCTGATTCTTTCCTGTTGAGGTAGTTTCATGTTACATTAGATCTGTTTTGTTTTTCATAAATGCTCATTTAAAAGTTGTAATAGACTCACTTCAAAGGGCAGTCCTTGACAAATTATGCAGTCTACAATTTGTATGTAAGAAAGCTTTGAAAAGGAGCAAATACCAATCTTTCAGATTCTTGTAGTGGAATGTAGCCGATACTGCTAACAGAACAGTTTTTATTAAATTTTGTTTTGAGTGGCACGTCGCCTACCACATTTATTTTCCATTACTGGTACTACTATATTTGCCAAAGGCCAAAACTTGGATCTCTTGTATGTATTTAATTACCTCTAAGAAAATACTGACATGGGTCAAGCCAGTAGCAGAATAAATGTGGAGAGGCATTGTCTATCATGAAAACTCCGCCACTGCCCCCTCCAAATCTGGGGCTCAAACTATCAAGCAACAGAAAGTCCCTCTGAGTAGTGAAAATAGACTGTCACAAACTTGACAGCGCTGCTCCTCCGGCTCCCTGGATTCAATGGAGAGCCCTTTGAGGGCTCAACCTTTACAAGTATTTCTGTCCAACAAGCCTAACTGGTTTCTAACATGCTGGGTAGGAGAGCAGGTCAGAAAAGCAGGGAAGGGCCCTGCTAGGTAAGCACGCCGCCCACAGTGGGCCGTGGGTATCAAATCCCTGCAGGAACTCGGGGCTTGGGACTAGTCTGGCCTTTGATCCCTGGACACTTCCGGGAGGTCTGAGGACATCATTCTGTTTGGGAAACTGATGTAATGGTGACCCTGAGCCATGAAGAGAAAGTTAGATTGTTTTGGTAGGCAGAGGTCTGGTTATCTGTTGCTGCCAGCACCAACACCCTGGAGTGTGGTAGCTTACAGAAGCCGTGACCGTGGGTTCCCTTTCACGGTTCTCTGGGCTGACTGGGTGGCTGTGGGGGCTGCTTTTGCTGGGTGTTGTATTGGCTGCGCCTGTGGTCATCTGGAGACTTGACCTGGCTGGAACCCTCTTCCGTGGCATACCCACGTGGCATGTGTGTCCTTTCTGCCAGCAGAAGCCCAGCTTAGGTCTCTTCCCAGTGGCCTCTCCATGTGGCTTGGGCGTTTCACAGAATGACAGCTGGCTCCAAGAGGGAGTGTTTCAGGCATGTGAGTGCCTCGGAAGTGATTCAGCACCACTTCACTGCATTCTTTTGGTGGTAGTGATTCACGGGGCCGGCTCAGACGAAGGGGAGAGGAAGTAGACTCCACGTCTCCAGGGGGGCACGTGTGGCCATCTTTAATCCGGCGTAACAGAGAGGTGGGTGATGGAGCCGTGCTGTGGGCGTGTGTGGTGAGGGCGCCGGGCGACCCTTCCATTTCTAGAAGACGACTGTTCGGAAAACTCGACTCTCTCAATGGTTCGAAGTGGTCGATACTTTATAAATAAGATTTTACTTTAACTACAAGATTTTTGATCTTTGGGGAGAAACATTTCAGTGTTTATTTGGTAAAAATAATAGCTGTGTTTTTTTAGGTAAAACAGCTCAGAAATAGTACTTATGGCAAACATTGATCATAATAACAGCAATTTAATTTACATGTAGAATGAGAACCTCTGGAAGGGATTCTAATCAGAATAAAGGAAAAACTGAATATAAAACCAAATGTTAACTTCTCTTAAGCAGTGGGATTTTCTGATTCTTCGATACCTTCTTAAAGTCATCTTGTCCTGTGATCCCAAGCCAGAGTATTTCTTGGAGCTACTCTGTGGCTCTGGTCTCCCCCATAGGAGCAACAAAGAGCCGTGATGTTAATCCAGATTACATTTGTGTTATTACACCATTCTAATTTTGAAACAACTTTCAGAATGAATTTTGAAGAACTCCCTTTGAGGACCGTAAACATCCCATTTCCCACTCCTCTGGTTATTAATTTCTCCCTCTTTGGCCTCTTTGTGCGTGAGTTTGTAAAGTCTTGGTCCTGACCTCAAAGTATCCTCATGTGTGTTATTAACCAAAGCCCTGAGGAGGTGCTCAGCAAGTGTTTCTTGAGTGTTTCAGTGTTTCCCTGAAGCCTGGCTTGAATAGTGAAGAAGCCTTTTTTATTACCCAGGATGAGGAGCTAGCCCTGTGAGCCCACTAAACATCTAAAGCAATAGTTACAGTAAATGAGGTGTTGTAAAAAGAGTAATTTGACAATATTATGAGTTACAGATTATGTTGTGTTCTTTTTTCCTTGAGCTTCTCTGTATTTTTAGTTTTTACCTGGCTAATGTGAAAAGGAGCTTATTTCCAGCAATATTGATTGGATTTCAGAAAATCACTCAGGATTGAAAGATCACTTACCTGACATGTAGGGAATAAGTTACTGGTGTAAATTTTGCCCTTGCTTGGGTAATTTCTCTTCTTCATTTAAAATAAATATTTTCAGCGCGCCTGGGTGGCTCAGTCTGTTAAGCGTCTGCCTTCGACTCAGGTCATGATCTCGGGGTCCTGGCATCGAGCCCCATGTTGGGCTCCCTGCTCAGCGGAGAGTCTGCTTCTCCCTTTCCTTCTGCCCTCTGGCCCCCAACTCGTTCTCTCCCTCTCAAATAAGTAGATAAATGAAATCTTTAAAAAAAAATAAATAAATGTTTTCTTCTACAGCCGCTTGAATCAGATATTTTGGGATCAAGACCCTAGAATCTCAAGAAATATGCTTGAGGCTTCTGATTTGATTAAACAAACAATAGACTTTATTAATAAAAGCTAGCTATAGCCTCAGAGGGAAGAAAAAAAATAAATCCACTTCCCTCACCTGTCATTGTGGACTGGCATAAGCAAATCTAAATGAAGTTTTTAAAAATACTCTCCTTTAAGCTAGGGGATATCTTAATTAAAACAAAACAGACTGTCTTGTAACCAGCGTTAGGGGAAGACTCACTGGGCCCGCACAGTTTCCACCGTTAGCAGGATCCAGCATCTCTTTTGTAGGGGGGCTAGAGATCACGTGATAGAGCCTCACAGCCACAACGAACCCGGCTCGCTGTCCGGGGCCTGTGCTCGAGGTCAGGCCGAGAGCACCAGGTCCAGTGTGCAACTGTCCCCAAGCTGGCCAGGAGAAAGTTGCAGCTGGCCAGACTTGAAGGGCTAGCCTGGCTCTTCAAAGAGGCCGCAGAAAGGACAGGCCGTAACCAGTTTGCAGAAAAAACCAGCTAACGCTTTTGTTTTGAATGCCTGTGCTTTTTCTTTTGAGCATCTTGTCTGTGTACCTGATTTTCCTTCTTTTTCTTGCTTGTGTGTTTGTAGGGCGGTGTACGGACAGTCATTTAACGTGCAGAAGAGTGTGAGCCGGCCCCGCAGGTAACACAGCAGCGAAGACAGATGCAGATTTGAGGAACCCAGCTGGCTGAGACTTTGAACTGAAGTCGTGGCCATTGGGACATCCGAGTTCGCATCTGTAGACTCTCAACCCTGTTGACAGTGGGTTATTGTAGCTGCAACTTGACCATAGGATGCCGGCTGCTTAAAGGTCACTCTTGGACAAGATGGAAGAGGAAGAACTGGAATGCCCAAACTCTGCCCCCGAGAAACGCTATTGCCCCGAATCCCTGGATTCCAGTGATGGGGATGAGGAGGGGATTTTGGCTTGTGAGGATTTGGAACTTAACCCTTTCGACGGATTGCCATATTCATCACGTTATTACAAACTTCTAAAAGAGAGGGAAGATCTTCCAATATGGAAAGAAAAATACTCCTTTATGGAGAATCTGCTTCAGAATCAAATTGTGATCGTTTCAGGAGATGCCAAATGTGGCAAGAGCTCTCAGGTGAGTGGCCATTACGAAATACCATTTGCTTTAGGCGTTGTACTTTTTCGTTACTTAAATAAGTGCAATGTCAGAGCATAGTGTTCAGTTTTAATAACGTTATCGAAACCAAAAAAACAAAAAAGAGCATTAGCAGTTCAGGCACAATAATTAGATTACCTAGTTTTATTTATTAAAGCCAGCTGCATAACAGTTAATTATACCTGTGTGGATATTGTGTTTAGTGTACCAGTACATTTTCTCTAGAATAGTAGATAAAAATCTACTCAAATTATTTCATGGCTCATGTTACATTTAAAAATGTGATAGGTGTTATTTGCCTGCCGCAGATTTAGGGATTAGTGGTCATGGTTATGTGCCCGGCAGTCTGATGGTGGAGGTGTTTGCTTCTTGGCGAAGCTGGTTAAATGACAGAAATTCAACAGCACAGAAAATTTTTATTTTCCAGACTATAAGAAATAAGTGATTGGTCAAATATCATCCTGGCCCAAGGTCCTACATTTTGGGATCCAGTACAGAGGCTAGAATTAGGGTAGATAATTGATGAAAACATATTGTCCAGGCTGTTCTTATACTTGAACTTCTGGATTTGATTTTAGTAGTATTTGTATTTCGCTTTTAAATTGTAAAGCAAGCAGTATTTTTATTACAGAATTCATGTATGGATTCTTGGAATGTAAGAATTATAGTAGACCATAAAGATACTCTGACAGAACACCTTCATTTTTCAGATGATGAAACTGGCCCAGAGGGATTTCATAGTTTGTCTAATGTCACACAACTTCCTGAGCTGCAATTACAAGAATACTTTCTACTGTGCATTGCCCTGTTCAGGTTGTTTGTTATCTCTGAGGCTTACTTGTTCTAACTTGAAGGAGGGATGGACAGTAGGTGGTTTTTCTTTGACTTAGAGCTGCGCGATTTGGAGGCTTTGCTTTGAATTGTTATTTGTTATAGTGAGTTATTGTTACAACGAATGCTTTTGGTTTGTCAGCAAGAAGCTACTGTTGAAAACTGAATGGGTATAATATTCCTAGTTTCTGTGGACAAACAGCAAGTTAAAAAATTATTTGGAGTTGTTATTTTGCAATAATTCAGACTTAGGAAGAGTTGCGAAAATAGGACAAAGATTTTCCGTATGTTGTTCACCCAACTTTCTTAAATGTCAGTATTTTACATTTGCTTTATCATTCTTTCCATGCTCACAAAGACATATAGACGTGCACAGTTTTTATTCTGAACCCTTTAAAAATTAATGATATGATGCCCTCTGCCTCCAAATACTTGAAATATTTACTAAAAACAGGGCACAGCCACACTGTAATTATCAAAGTCAGGAATGTAGAATTGACATTTCATGATTACCTAATGTACAGACATTCAAATTTCATCACTTTTCCTACTAATGTCCTTTATAATAAAAGTATTTTTCCAGGGGCGCCTGGGTGGCTCAGTGGGTTAAAGCCTCTGCCTTCAGCTCAGGTCATGATCTCAGGGTCCTGGGATCGAGCCCCACATTGGGCTCTCTACCCAGCAGGGAGCCTGCTTCCCCCTCTCTCTCTATGCCTGCCTCTCTGCCTACTCGTGATCTCTCTCTCTCTGTGTCAAATAAATAAATAAAATCTAAAAAAAGAAAATTATTTTTCTGGTCTAGAACCCAATCCAAATTACATTGCGTGTAATTGCTATTTCTCTTTCCTCACCTCTAATCTGAAACAGCTGCTATTTTTCTGCGTCCTTCATGACCTTGACATTTCTGAAGAGTACCGCTAGGTGTTTTGTATGCCATCCCTCAGTTTGAGCTGTCTGACGTTTCCTTAGGATTAGGTTCCAGTTACGCATTTGGGGCAGGTGCTGTGGTGTCCTCCTCGGTGCCTCCTGTCAGGAGGCATAAATAAGATTTCTCCCCTGACGTTAATTAAATTTGATAACTTGGTAAGGTTCTCGTACCCACTGCCTAGTTGAAAAAATGAGACACTATTTTTCTCAGAAGCTGTCTGTGTGGCCCTTCCCCATCCTCTACCCTCTTTCCTCCACAGAGTAACTTGTGTTAATCATTTCTTGCTTTTCTTTATAGCTTTACTGTGTTTTTTGGTTAAAAACGCTGTTATTTCAGTTAGCCAGTTTTTCACCATTAGATGAACGTATTGTGTTCTTCTGAGACCAGCTTGTCTCGCCCGGGTGTTACTGACATTCAGCCATAACAGTGACGCTCTAACGTGAGTCTGTCAGGCTCACCTGGGGGCCTTCCAAAACCCACTTCCTGTCCCCCCCACCCTGCCTCAGTTTCTAATCCAGTAGGTGCGGGGAGGAGAGCTCGCCTGGGTAACAGACCCGCAGGTGATGCTGACGTTGGTGGCCCGGAAACCAGGCTTTGAGAACCACGGATGATCCTGATGCTTTATAGCTGGGCTTCCTCTGTTTTTCCTTTTTACGGCGTCCCATTGTGTGAATATACTAGTTTATACATCCATTCTGCTGGTGATGGGCCCTTGGGTTGCTTCCAGCGTTTGGCTAGTCCCAACAGTGCTGTGATGAGCATTTTTGGCTGTTGTTTCTTTTTTTTTAAGTGGGCTCCATGCCCAGCCTCGAGCCCAAAGCCAGGCTTGAGCTCACAACCCTGAGATTAAGACCTGAGCTGAAATCAAGAGTCGGATGCTTAACCAACAGAGCCACCCAGGGGCCTCATGATGAGCATTTTTGTGTAAGTCTCCCGTTAAATATTTTCAAGAGTTTTTACACAATGGAGTAAGAAAAATCAGCGTTTCGCTTTTAAAAACACGTAAAAAGATATGGAGAGATACTTTGAGACTATGTAAAGTACACTTCTCAACACACGTTTGCCTACTAGTTTTAGAATCCTTAGATCATTCTTTGACATTTATTATTCTGGTGGCAACCAAACTGGTGATGTTTCTAATTCCGACATTCCTTTTACGTTTACTATTTGGAATTCTTCTGAAAAACTAAACTTCCTCTTTGTTTTTTATCTGTTCATTTATTTCAATGTGGGCTCATATATTCTTTATTCTATGGATTATAATTCGTTACTAAGCCCATTTGTTTTGTTGCTCAAATTGTCCCTGATGTGGCCTGGGGGCGCCCCTTCAGGATGATCCCTGCGTGTCCCGTGGTTCTTGAGCACTTCTTTGTTCTTTCCTAGGAAGACGTTAGAAGCTCCACCAGTGTCTCTGTTCCAGTCTTAGAAGTAGCCATTTTTCTCAAGGAGCCCTGGTTCCTTTTAGTGGAAAATTGTACTCAGAAACCAGGATGGGGATACTAAGTGGCATTGCCATCGACTTGTCATTGCTTCCAAGCCCTGTCAGTTAACAGAGCAAGGAAGTAAGTGGGGGGGTATGGCTACCCCCACTTGCTACCTCTAACTCTGCTTCTCTGTCTCTAGCTTTCTGTTTCTCTTTCTTACGTATTTCTCTCTCTCTCTCTCTCTATATATATATATATATATATATTTGTCCTTAATTCTCTGTGTGTGTGTCTTTAAAACCACAAATTCATGCTGATGCCTCCAGTTCCAGTTCCATACCACAGGGTTCATTCTTTTTACCCATTTCCCATGTGTAACTCCCTTCTCTAACTGTGAGAAACCTGCCACTCATTATTCGCGATAGCTTTACTTGTTCAGTCTTACAATACATGCTCATAATGTAGTTTCAGAATTGCTAATCCACACTTTTGGTTAAAGAAAAAAAATTAAATATATACTCCCTGAGTTTTTTTTAGAATTTGTGGTCTTTAAGGGCAAGAATTATCATACATTTGTAATATGTTAATACCTAGCAATGCTTTCTCCTGTCATCTTTGGCATCTTAACCATTTTCACAAATGATGCTTGTTTTCTGTTAATTGGGAAGTCAGTGTGTATCTACAGGGTGGCAGAAATCAAAATAGTCCTCAAATGATGGGAAAATGGGCCAATTCTAAACTAATTTAAATATTAGCCAATTCTAAACTAATTTAAATATTAAATATTAGGTTGTTTTCTCAATTCTGGAAACAACCAGGTTATTTTTTACAGAGCTTTCAGGAGTGTTTTGTTCCTCAGAGTTTTAAACCTTTCAAACAAAAGTTTGTCTTTAGACCCAAGCCTTCTAAAGAGGACCACAAACATTTTGTAGGATCCTAAAAATTTCATCTCTCTTTGGTCTGGCTGCCCTAGGGAAAATAGGACAACCTTTCATATATTTATAGAGCCTTTTTCTCTTGCCTTTTTTGGGGGCAGCTTTTAAAAAAAAAAAAAAGCCTGAAAGAGAATGAAATGTTTTTAGAACTGTCTGTTTTATTTGCTTCTCCTTCTCTAGCTTTTGTCCTGAAATTTCTCAGGAAATGCATGGGTTAGTGAGGTGGGTAAGCGCGCTGTACTTGAGACTTCACCTAAATTAAGAAACCGTATGGTATAGAGCATCTCCACCCTATTAATAGAGTAAACATGCCGACCGTGTTTTCTGCTGGTAGATTCTAGCTGTGTTCACTCCATGTCAAGATATGTACAAATTATGATAGCCGGGAGCGTGGGACATATAATTCGGAAGGGGACCCACTCCTCAGTAATGTAGCCTGACATCATTCTTCACCTCGGGTGGCCTCAGGAGCATGCTCAGACACAGGTACTTTGTAGGAATGTTTTTGTGAGGATTCAGACCTTTGGGTGAATCGGTGGTCCTGAAGGTTCCTTTCAACTCTTGGATTCCGTGATTCTGGTACTGGAATAAGAGTGCGAGACCAGAGCCTCGGCACTGGCTGCAGCCGTCGTGATCCGAGGAAGCAGAAGAGGAACCAGGCTGGCAAGGACAGAGGAGTGATGGAAAATGAGGGCTTGGGGGCCTTTGGGACTAGGATGTATTAGCAGGAGTAGCCTCGTGTCTCACAGATGACTTCGTGTCTCACTGCACTCACGCACGTGTCCATTCAGTGTGCTGAGACCATCTGTGGCAGCGGGTGCAAGGACAGGACGTTCTACCCGGATATAACTCACGTGGCTGGCCTCTGGCCCCCGGGGCAGCCGTGGGCCTGCACACGGATGCCGCTGCAGCGGCTGCTTTTCCCGATCGGGCCCCCCTGAGGACGCCGGGCCCCAGCTCCCCCAGGCCCAGTCCCTGGCCTCCGGGCCTGTTGCCCGGAGAATGGAGCATCTCTGCTTCACCTTGAATTTGTACGACTTGTAGAACTCCGGCCACTAATTAAAGTTGATGAAGCCTTGATGTAGATTAGATTCTGGTTTCTCAGAGGACTCCTCTTACCTCCTCTCGTGCCGCAGATGGGCCAGAGTCCTCGTGATCTGCCGTCGGGCAGGCGATAAGAGCCGGGGCCACACGTTCTCGCTGTGCACGCTCACACTGATTGCCTTGCACACCCCAGAGGCAGCCGAGTGGGCTTTGGGACCGAGCGGAGTAGCGTGCTTCAGGCTTTAACACACTTGGCACGTCACACAGTCCAGGAAATGGCATTTAAAATATGGGTTGAGGGAGGGGCGCCTGGGTGGCTCAGTCGGTGAAGTGTCTGCCTTCAGCTCAGGTTATGATCCCAGGGTCCTGGGATCGAGCCCACGGGGGGCTCCCTGCTCAGCGGGGAGCCTGCTTTTCCCCCTCCTTCTGCCCCTCCCCCCACTCATGCTCGCTCACTCGCTCAAATAAATAAATAAAATCATTTTAAAAAAGAAGAAAAAATGGGTTGAGGAAGTTTGAAACAATTGTGAGGGGAGTTCCGAATGAAAATATTTGCGGTTGTGATTTCTAGTAGGGAGAGTTTCTAGACCACACATACAAATTTGGGGGTTGTCTATTGCCCAGACTCCCAGATAAATATGTAAATAGGCTTATTTGTGTGTGTATGTGTCAAAAGAGCAGTTTCTGCTCTTCCCCTAAGTGGCCTGAGGTGACCTCTGAAAATGGTTTGCTATTTGCTTGACCCAGAAAATCCTACGGAGTCACGCAAATCAAGAGGTTCAAATCTTCGTGTTCACTTGAACATACGCGAAACTGCCCGGGCCATCAAGGGTATGCAGATCTGAAACGCCACCAGGCATCTGAAGGACATCACTTTGCAGGAGCGGTGCGTGCAGTTCTGTCCCTGCAGTGGTGGGAGCTGGTCGGTGTGCCCGGGCCAGACACAGAGTCGGGGGCCCAAGAAGAGTGCTGAATTTTCACTACACGTGCTTAAAAATGCAGAGTGTCATGCCGAACGTAAGGGTTTAGATGTCAATTCTCTGGTCATTGGGCGCATCCAGGCGCACCAAGCCCCCCAGGATGTAGCCTGGAACTTATAGGGCTCACAGTCGTGCTAGCCCACACATGAGCTCTCCCTGCCACACTGACGATCCTGACCGAACAAGACCAGATTGTCCCTAAACCAGAAGAGGAGGTTGTGCAGAAGAAAAAGCTATCCCAGAAGAAACTGAAGAAACAAAAACTTATGGCCCAGGAGTACATTCTGCTGAGAATAAATGCAAAAAACAAAGCTATTTCCTATTTTGTTCACCACATTGTACTTTTGCTAAGTTCTTTTTTTTTTTTTTAATTCTGTTTATTTGACACAGAGCACAAGCAGGGGGGAGTAGGAGAGGGAGAAGCAGACTCCCCGCTGATCAGGGAGCCCGATGCAGGGCTCAATCCCAGGCCTCTGGGATCATGACCTGAGCTGAAGGCAGATGCTTAACCGACTGAGCCACCCAGGCGTCCTCTTGCTAAGTTCGGAAGTGTTATTTAAGGAACAAAGTGGCCTAGAAGTCAGTGTCTCTCTCTGGAAGGAGTAAAGCCAAATGAATTAGAGAAAGATGTAGGTATTTAAGCTCTCCAGGTTCTTGTGGTGCCAACTTATAATACGGTCTGGATGCCGGGGGGCGGGGACCATCTTCCACGGAGAAACCATGGAAGGCAGAATGAATTCTCGAAAAGGCGTGTAACTCCTTGGTGAGAGGCTAAGCTATATTGGGACAAAGAAAAAGCCGCTCCCAGAGGGGACGCAGAATCAGGGCACAGAAGGCCACGGGGTTTATCATTGGCACTGAGAATGCAGGCGTGCCCCGTGATGCTGTAATCCTGGTCCCTGGAATGACGAAATGTCCACATTTCTAGCAGTTGCTGAATCATACTTTTTCCAGCTGATACTTTGAGTTTGCTAGGGTATCACACTTGACAATGGCCTGAGCTGGCTTAGAGTGATTCAGAAGGTGCATGAAGCCAGAGGAATTGTACTGAGCAGGACAGATGAGTTCGTATTTCCTTTCCTGTGGCATGTGCATTGCTCACTGCTACGGTCCATGTGTAACTTCCCGCAGGGCTGTGCGTCATGGGCAGCCAGAGCCACACTCAGTGGGCTCTCTGCAATTAGCCGTGGCTTGTGCTCCACTCGTCCTTTGGCTGTGTCAGCAGACATCCCCACATTAAGCACAGTAGGCGTTTGGCCAGTCTTTCACCGGTTATTTTATCAGATATAATTTAGAAGAGCTGTTCCCACTTCTGAATTAATTTTTTTGCCTTGTAGGTGAAATAATTCGCTCAGTTTTGGAGGGGGGCAAAAAAGGACAATGAAGACTGTTGGATTGTTAGATTTATTGCATTGCCAGACCTATATGATATTTATACCATTATAAATGCACTGTGATAATCTAATCGTGCAGCATTTGTCTATATGAGTAGATAGAAAGAAAAGAAATGCAGTCCAAATCCCATTTAGTAGCTTGGGAATATGGCCCGTAATTGTTTGAATCATGTAGCATTCCAGACTTGGAAAGCCAGCTATCCTGGACTGCAGAATAGTAACCGTGCCGAACATACTCAGGTGGTGTGGGGAAACTGGGTGCCCTGATTTCAGCAACAGCCCTACGTCTGTAAAACAGTGCGGGCGGTCATCAGAGTGTGGTGTGTGCACACTGCCGTTAGGCTGGAAAGAGCGATTAGAGATGTGGACGGCTGAGAGTCTCGAGGTTTCCGTTGCCACCTTTGTAGAAGGATGCTCAGAAGCACCCGCCGTGTGGTGGAAACTACGCTGCACGAGAAGCGGGAGGGTTTAGACCACTCGGGGCTGGGCTGCCCACTGGCAGTAGGAGTCGGGCAGGGCGCTCGTGTGTAAAATGAGAGTGTGGCCGACGTGCCTGCCAGAGATTTCCTCCGGCTCTGAGATCCTGTGACTCCTATGCCTGCCTCAGGCTCCGGCCCCTCCTCGCTCTCGGCCTGTTTGTCGGTTGCTCTCAGGTTAGCTGCTCCTGGCCGTGCTCCCTTAACGACGCCGGCCTAACACCATCCTCACGGTCAAAGGTCGAAGGTCATCTCCCTCCCCTCCTAGCGTCTCACTCCCCCACAAAAGCACCTTCTGCTGTTTAGCTTCATTCATTTTATTTTATTTTCTAATTTTCGATTCTTGATGGTTTGATACTGTCATCCTGCTATTCTTAGAAGTCGTAGAATATTTGTTTCTTCTCATGCACAGTTACTCTGCTAGTGAGTACGCCTCATGCTTCCTTTGTAGTTAATGTCCCTCGGTTTTATTACTTCTAAGTTCTGAGTCCAAGTCTTTTCCTTTTCTTCCTTTGATTATTATTAAGATATCCTTAACCTTCCATCCATCTCAATATTTTTTATCCCTATTATATGTCAGGTCCTGTGTTAAGTATTGGAGAAAATATGAACCACACACATCCAGCTTAAGGACTCTCCAGTCTAATGGGGAGACAAAAATTCAAACAAATGGTTTAATTTAATTTAATTCATTTCTTTTTATTTGAGAAAGAGAGTGAGAGAGCATGAGCAGGGTGAGCGGCAGAGGGAGAAGCAGACTCCCCACTGAGCAGGGAGCCTGACGCGGGGCTTGATCCCAAGACTCCGGGATCATGACCTGAGCCAAAGGCAGATGCTTAACCTACTGAGCCACCCGGGCCCCCCTCAAACAGTTTTAATACAGTTTTCACAAGAATGATATTTAAAGTCTCAGCTAGACACCTAGAGAGTGGACCCTGATATGAAAGGAATCAGGTTAAAAAGTAAGGGTTTGGCAGGAATTAAAAAATTAGTTGCTAGGAAATGAGGGAGACAGGAAATTTTATGTGGAAAAAATGAAAAATTTATGTCAGTTCCCAGTTAGGTGATGCGGTGACGGTGAAGCAACTCAAGGTAGAGAATACAGAATCGTAGGCTTTTAAAATATTTTTGGAAAGTATAAGGAATTTCTTCATCCAGTATTTATTGAGGAAAATTACTTGAGATTAGTTGGTGACCGAGGGAGACAGGTCTCTGGTCTCCCAGAGCTCATAGTCTGGCAGGGTGGGTGACCCCAGGAACAGACCAGCAGCTGCAGGGAGGATGGTGTGTGTATGACCATTGGCTAGTGCCCTGTGGGATCGCAGTAAGCCTTGTGGAGCAAATGTTCCAGGAGCTTAGACTCAAAGGGTAACTCATCCCCTCAAACCATTTTATGGAGAAGAAACTGAAGCTTAGAGAAATTGTGACTTACAAATAACAAACTAGTTGGGGCACCTGGCTGGCTCAGTCAGAAGAGCATGCAACTCTTGATCTCGGGGTCGTGAGTTCGAGCCCCACGTTGAGTGAAGAGATTACTAAACAAACAAACCAAATAACGAACTAGTAGCAAGCCAGACCTGGAAGTCTGGACTTTGGTCCCTGGAGTGCCTTGTCGTTTCCTGCTGTGCCCTGATTGCACATTTCCTGGGTGCAGTACCCTAAACCTTCCTCTTTCACAGAACAAAGCGGGTGCTGAATAAATTAATTACTGATTAGTTTTCAACCTGTTGACAAGGCTGACACCTATCTTAAAATGAAGGAACTACATTTGCACTATTAATCATTAGAGATTAGCATTCTATAGCAGTAACGTTTTGGAGTTATGATTTCTGATTATGTTTATTCAAATTATAGTGAGGATTAAAATCTGAGAGTTCTATGATGGGTCTACTAAATAGCAAATCTCAGAATAATTAAACATGTTAAAACCTTTAAGTACCTTAGATCTATTTAAAAACCCTCTTGGGATGATTTATTTAAAGACACGTGTAACAAAGTATGGCTTACTGACAGAACCTAAGGTTAAATAGCGTACAGATGAAACAAGTATTTTCCACTCCACTCATTCTTGTACAAATGAACTCGATAAAGCCAATTGCTCTATAGTACATTTTCAGTAAAAGGATTTTTTTAATATAAATGACTCAACAGCAGCCTCAGAATTGACTCTTTGTAAATCTAGATGGATTGGTTGACTAGCTCAGTGGGCCTATTTTACATCGTATTTAGATGATAAATGCCGGTGTGTTTTAGCTTCTGTTAGCAGAGAAGTGTTGAGTAGGCTTATCCAGTTATTTTGTTATGATCATTTGGGTTTAAATGTGCATGCTTTAATTTGGAGTCACTATTTTTCATCAAGAGGCTATTTAATATTTACATTGCTTAAAACATAGTTGATACCAGAAGCCATATTTTTTTTTTTTTAGGTTTTACTTAAATTCAACTTAGTTAACATATAGTGTAAGCAGAAGCCATACTTTTGATGGCGCTTTCTTGTAACCAGGAAGAAAATAACAGTCTGTAAATAAATTAGTCTTTTCAGAAACACAGCTGAGGTTAAAAATATTTTTTTTATTTTGCTCTTATTTTTATCTGCATTTTTTTTTTCATCTGGAGGAAGTCCAGCTTTCATAGTCCCTGCTAACCTTTAAACTTTTTAATAGGAAGGACTCTGTGCAAACACAGACTGTTCCAAGTTTCACCAAGTGAGGGGTAGTGCAGCCCACTGGTGATTCACTGGTGGAGGAAAGATTTATAAGACGAACCCTTGTGTTGCAGTGGTTCTCCCCGAGGAAGCTGACCCTGTCTCATTTCTCCCCGTGCAAGGTTCCTCAGTGGTGCGCCGAGTACTGCCTCTCCATCCACTACCAGCACGGGGGCGTGGTGTGCACGCAGGTGCACAAGCCCACGGCGGTGCAGCTCGCCCTGCGCGTGGCGGACGAGATGGATGTGAACATTGGCCACGAAGTTGGCTACGTGATCCCCTTTGAAAACTGCTGCACCAGCGAGACCATCCTGAGGTGGGTTTGGGGGGACGGGGTCTGCTGTGCAGAAGACGCTCGGCTTGTGCTCTACGATCCTACAAGAGCGTCTTCTTGGGTTCTACATCTTAGACATCTGTAATGTGTCCTAGTCACTGGTCTCTCCATCACCAGCCAGACGTGCGCTGGTGCTTTTCCTACACTTGCCCCATCAGGAATTTCTTGTCTAAACTTCTTCCATGTCTCCCCATAATCCTCAGGGAAAAATTATGACTTGTTAAGTTGGACCCAAAGGCCATCAAGCTTGTGCTTGTCGAGCTTCTCCTCATGATGGGTCCATACAAGTTATCTGAGCAGCAGCCAAGTTGACACGTATGTGGTTCTCCTGGGTCCCTGGGCCCTCTGCTTGGAATGCCGATGCCTCTTCTGGACGTGGCTAATTCCTTCTAGGCGTGCAAGACCCCGTGCAAGGCTCACCTACTCCAGGAAGGCTTCCCTCACCCTCTTGTACTGTGCGTTAGAAAACGCTCTGCCGGGCCTCTGTAAAACTTGGTACCAGCCTCCGTTGTGGCAGGTTCAGTCAGTGT
>CM052894.1:4868991-4964280 GCA_028534135.1 Potos flavus | reverse complement strand
GCTTAAAATATTCCGTAGACCCATGTTGTAAACATGTGCTGTCATCCAGACCTTGTCCCATTTGTAGAGCACAGGGAAGTAGATCGAGCATAATTCCTAAGGGCCTTGAGATTTTTGGAGTAGTAAAGGAGTTCTGGCTTCAACTTAAAGTTACCAGTTTTGTTAGCCCTTAACAAGAGCGTCAGCCTGTCCTTTGAAGCCGGGCAGTGACTTCTCTCTGGCTATAAGAGTCCTAGATGGTAACTTCTTCCAACAGAATGCTGTTTTGTCTACATTGAAAATTTTATTGGAGGCACCTTTATTATCTTAGCCAGATATCCAGATAACTTGCTGCAGCTTGTAGCAGGAGCTACACTAGCTCTTGCTTCTTTACCTTGTATTTGGATGTTATGGAGACAGCTTCTTTCTTAAATCTCATGAACCAAACTCTGCTAGCTTCAGACTTTTCTTCTGCAGCTTTACCAGAATCTCAGCTCTCACAGAATGGGAGAAGCTGGGCCTTGCTCTGGCTTTGGCTTTGGCTCAAGGAAATGTTGTGGCTGGTTCCATCTTCTGTCTACTACTAAAACTTTCTCCATATCGGCAATAAGACTGTTTTGTTTTCTTATTATTTATGTGTTCATTGGAGTAGCACTTCTAATTTCCTTCGAGAATCTTACCTTTGCATTCACAACTTCGTTGTTAGACAGGAAGCTAAGCTAGGCTTCTTGTGCCGGTCTTGGCTTTCAGCATTCCTTCCTCACTAAGCTGAGTCATTTCAGCTTTTGAGTGAGTGTGAAAGATGTGTGGCTTTCACTTGAACATCGTAAGGTTATTAATTAGCCTAATTTCAATATCATTGTGTCTCTGGGAATAGGGAGACACAAGGAGGAGGAGAGTGACGGAAATGGCCAGTCAGTAGAGTGGTCAGAACCCACACAAAATCAGGTTAACCTCAACTAAGTTTGCAGCCTTGTATGGGCGTGGGCGGCAGAGCCCCAAAAGAATTACAGTAGTAATACCAAAGATCACCGATCACAGATTACCATAACAAGTATAATAATAATGAAAAATTGTAAATATTGTAAGAATTACTAAAATGTGACATGCGGACATGAAATAAGCAAATGCTGTTGGAAAAATAGCACCAATAGACTAGCTTCATGGGGGGTTGCCGCAAACCTTCAATTTGTAAAAATAATAACCACTCCTCCCAAAAAAACCCTCAACATCCGAAAAGCACAATAAAAGGAGATATGATATGCCTGTACATGGAAAGGTGCTCAGAGTCCTTACTCATCAGGGAAATGCAAATCAAAACCACGGTGATCTAGCACCTCAGACCTGTTGGGATGGCTGCTACCAAAGACAAGAGAGAACAAGCACTGGGAGGCACGTGGAGAACAGGGACTGTGTGGGCCATGGGCAAGAACATAAACTGGTGCAGCCACTATGGAAAACAGTATGGCAGCTTCTCAAATTAATAACAAAAATACCAGGGCACCTGGGTGACTCAGTTGGTGGAGCTTGTGGCTCTTGATCTCGAGGCTGTAAGTTTGAGCCCCACATTGGGGGTAGAATTAAAAAAAAAAAATTGACCTACGATGTGATCCAGCAATCTCACTGTTGTGTACATATCAGAAGGAAACCAAATCACTATCTGGAAGAAATCTCTGCACCCCACATTCAGTATAGCATTACAGTAGCCAAGGCCTGAAACAACGTAAATGCCCATCAACCAGATGAATGGATGAAGAAAATGTGCTATATTTATATACACAATGGAATATTGAACCATGAGAAAGAAGGAAATCCTGCCATTTGTGACAACATGAATGGACCTTGAGGGTGTTATGCTAAGTGAAATAAGTCCGAGGAAAACAAATATAACATGATGCCATGTATAGTGAAATCTAAAACAGAACTCACAGAAACTGAACAGATTGGTGGTTAGCAGAGGCCTGGGGGTTGGGGAAATGGATGAAGATGGTCAAAAAATACAGACTTTGAGTTATAGGTCCTGGGGATATAACAAACAGCATTAATGACTATAGTTACTATAATAATCTCCAGTTTTTCAAACTCCGCTGTGTTTATTTGGAAGTCGTGAGGAGAGTAGATCTGAAAAGTTCTCAGCATAAGAAAAATTGTAATGATGGGAGATGATGAATGTTAACAATATATTCATTGTACACCTGAAGCTATTACGTTATGTCCGTTATAGGCCAGTAAAACTAGAAAACAATACTATTTGATGAGTGAACACATGAGACTGCCTTCAATTAACTTTGTTTCTTAGTTCTTAGTTGCCATGTAGGTTATCAGACCACAGCCCTGTTTTCCAAACTGCGTTGAGCATCGTAGGAAATTGCAGGCTTCGGAACTTGAATCTCGTTCAGTGGCAGACCTAGGTTTGGTGAGTTCTGAAACAATTTGGGGAGCCCTCTTTAAGAGAAAAGATGGAAATTAGAGTGCTGCCAGAATGAGCATAAGAATGGAAATTATGGAAGTAAAATTGGTTATGAAGGTGTATACTTAGAATGAGAGAAAGCACAATTAATTAAAAACACAAAAAGGTGCCCAAATAAAAAAAAATGCCACAGAAATCCAGAAAGAATAATATTTTTATTAACTGATTTCTGTTATTTTTTTCCCTACATGTTCTGGCTGCTTGCCATTGTATTCCCTTTCGTGTAACAAGTGACCTCGGAATTTTGTGGCTAGAATAGAAAGATAACTTAATCTTTCCATTAATGTGGTTATTAAACTTCTTACTCTAAAATTATTTTTGCTTAATATTCTTGCTATAACTGCAGTTTTGTCTTTTAAGCCTAATGAGGGCCACCAGCAGGAGAAAGGTCTGCGTACTTCTTGGAGCAAATCCTGTGTATGCAGGGGGTCGCTAGCCCAGTTGATGGTAGGTTTTTCAAATTCCAGGAAACTATGGCTCTTCTTCCTGAAGCATCAGTTTTACTTGTTAGTATATACATTGAAACATTTTTATACTAAAATTAAAACCAGAATGTCTTAGAGTAGAATGGAAAATCCATTAATTTTTGAAGCTCGAACATGAGACTTCATAAGGCTATAATTTTGAGTTAATATCTCAACACTTTAGAATCTAAGGTCGTCATCTGGTTTCTATTCCAGTTCTTCCGTTTGTGTTTAGATTTACTTGAACTTGGTGATTTCGGACTTTTACTTCATTACTTAACTGGAACTTAAAACCTACTTTAGTTGAAGTACACTGTAGACGTGGAAATTCAGGTTGTGGCTAACTGAATTTTCACGGAATAAACATAGTTTATGTTTATTTATGTTTATGTTTATTTACCAGAACTGGAGGCAAGAAACAGAACTTGACCCCTGCCCCAAAGATCTCCATACAGTCCCTTCCACATACTGCTCTGTTCCATGCCCTGGTTTCTAAGTGTAGCTTTGTATTGCCTGATTTAAAAAAATAAAAAAGAAAGATTTATGTATTTTAAAAAGAGAGAGTGTGAGCAGGGTGGGGGCAGGGTGGAAGGGGGAGAGGGAGAGAGAGAATCTCAAGCAGATTCCGCACTGAGTGGGGAGCCTAACATGGGGCTCCATCTCACAACCCTGAGATCCTGACCTGAGCCCAAATCAAGAGTCAGACGCTTAACCGACTGAGCCACCCAGGTGTCCCTAGTTTTGCCTGGTTTGGAACTTTAAGTGGAACCATCCAGTCTGTACTTGTTTGGCTCTGGCTTATTTACCCCAACATTATAAGACTTATTTGTATTGTTGTGCATAGTAGCAAATCCTTCACTCTCCTTGCTATTCTCTTGTCTGAATATACCACAACTTATTTATGTATTTCACTGCTGGGCATTTGGATAGTTTTTATATTTTGGCTGTGTGAATAAATACTACTATGATCATTTTAGGACATGTCTTTTTGTGAACATGTATATGCGCTTGTGCTGAGTACATATAACTAAGAGTGGAATTGTTGGGTCATAGGGTATGCATGTGATCAACTTTGGTTAGACGTTGAAGTTGACATGCTCCCCAGTAGTGTATGAGAGTTCTGATTGCTCTGCCTCTTCACTAGCCCTTGGTAGTGCTTTCTGTCTCTTTAATTTTAGATTTTCTGGCACCTGTGTAATGGTGTTTCATTATGGTTTCAATTTGCACTGCAACTTTTATAAAGTATTCACAGCTTAGAAAAGATTCTGCTTTGCAACTTGTTTTTGGTATCATGTAAATTTTCAGAATCGTTGTCAAATTTGGGAAGACCTCTAAATTTCATTCATGAAATTTAGTATTTCAGAAAATTTTCCATACATAGAAGTCTGGATGAATAAACTATGACCCATCCATACACCCACATAATGGAGTGCCATGCAACTATTTTTTTTTTTTTAAAGAATGATTTCCATCAACTGATAGGGGGTGATTTATTTATTTTTTTGGCAAATGTTATGATCATCTCCCAAAACAGCATTATATCATACCTTATAGAAACTGAAGACAAATTATTATCTGAGTCTCCTAAGGTGCCTAGTAGAAGATCAACTTGCAAACATCAGTTACTACATTTCTATATAATAAATTGTTAAGCATAATTTTAAAATATTATTATATAAAATTCAAAGGACCCTAGGAATACATCTAACAAAATACGTGAGTCCTGTATGCAGAAACTTAGAGCACTTCATTGAAAGACATTACTAAAGATTCAAAAATATAAAGACTTACAGGTAGTTAGACTGAGAATTGTAAGTTAATTTCTAATCAAAATAGTGCTGGGCGGGATGCCTGGGTGGCGCGGTCGGTGAAACATCTGCCTTCGGCTCAGGTCGTGATCCCAGGGTCCTGAGATTGAGTCTGGCATTGGACTCCTTGCTTAGTGGGGAGCCTGCTTCTCCCTCTGTCTGCCCCTCCCCCTGCTTATTCTTTCTCTCTCTCTCTAACAAATAAAGTCTTTTTAAAAAAAACAAAACAAAAAAACAAAATGATGCTGGGGCAATTGTATCAATATGGGGGGAAATCCTACGAAATTGGGTTGCTATCTCACCTTGTATGTAAAAATCAGTACCAAGTGAATGGTTTAAATGTAAAAGGCAAAGCTCTGAAACACTTGCAAGGACTTATAGGAAAATACATTTCTAAGCTTGGAATAGAAAATAACTTGTTTCTTCACTTTATGGTCTACCTTTATGAAAAGAGACAAAATCTTGCAGAGATTCCACGTTTACAACATCAAAGGATTAGCCTCCAGAATATATAATGAATTTCTACAAATAGATGTAAACAACCAATGGAAAAATAAGCAATGTATAGAAAATGAACATTTTGCAGAAGAGGGAGTATTTTTGGCAAATAAAATCTCATGAAGGCTATTAATCTTTTTGGTAAACAAGGAAATAAAAATTAAGACCACAGTGAGATACCATTTTGCATCTACAGGATTGGTGATAATTAAGAAGTCTGATAATGTGTTGGATAAATTATGGATCAATAATTTTTATACTTCCGGTAAGTGCATAAATTGGTATAATCAGATTGAGAAACAATTTGACATTATATAAAGGTGAATATTTGTATACCTACAGACAGGCAGACTTTATTCCTAGGTCTAAACTCCAGAGAACCTTGTGTGTGTGGATACCAGGAGACCAAGAATATTCATACCTGCACTGTTTACGGTGGCAAAAACCATGTGTCCATTGTCAAAATGGCTGAATACATTATGGCATATTCACATGATAGAATATAACAGCAATGAAAAGCTATTCACAACTTGATAAATGATAGTAAATGATAAAATTTCATGAAAAAGCAAGTCTCAGAAGATAATACAGTTTAATATCCTTCTATAAAGTTAATGTACCAGCAAAACTGAACAATAAGGAGGGACTCAAACATACGATGTTAAACCACTTTTACAAATCATAGGAATAACAAACACACATTGGTGGTGGTCTCTCTGGAGGATTACGGACTAGGGCGAGGACAGCACACAAGTGTAGTCACTGGTATTCATACTTTTCTAGGTCTTCAGCTGGTGGTTGCTTTACGGCGTCTGGTTGTTTATGGGTTTACATATTCTACATACTCTAGTGATAGCAAAGGTCATAATGAAAATGATAAAATTACTAAGAAATAGCCTTGACATATCAATTTTATTTGTATATACAGTGTATAGTATATATATCGTATATGAACTATAATATATATTTTATGTTGTGTGTGTGTATGCACACACACACACACACACACACACAAAATAACCAATTAGAAGATATAATATAGGAAGGGAACTTCCTACATGGCATTCTAGAACTAAATCTTACAGGGAATCTGCAGGATCTGTATGAAGATAATTTTGAAAGTCTACTGAGAGCCATAAAAGGAGACTTGAATGTGGAAAGACATATTTTTTCCTAGAAAAAAACTTATTTCATAAAGATGTCAATTCTCCTTGAGTCTATAAATTTAAATTTTAAATTTATTTAAAGTCTATAAATTTAAATTTTAAATTTACAAATTTAGAAATTTTACAAAATTTCTGAAGTTTTTTTCAGCCTAGATAGGTTAATTGTAGAATTCATGTATGGAAAATAAGTATATGTGTACAGGCAAAGAAATCATGAAACAAAAGTAAAGGTGACTAGAAGTGTATAGAAAGCTTTAGTAAACCTGCCTGGTACAGGTAGGTGAATGGTCATAAAGGCCAATGAAGCAAACAAAAGTACAGAAATAGACCCTTTATTAAAGAAACAATTCATATATGATAAAGATAACATTTCAAATCAGGGGTGAACTTGGGATTGTTCAGTACATATTAGGGGAAACAGATAGCCATATTTTAAAACCTAATTTCAGAAGGATCAAAGATTTAAGTGTTGAAAAAGTAAATCTAAAAGAAAATATGAAATTTACAAATAACCTTGGCATGGGGAAGATCTTTTGAAGCATGACTCAAACTATTGAAGCCATAGAAGATGAAGTTGACTATGTAAGGAGGAGGAAAATGAAACAGTAAAAATGTGATGGTGGAAAAATGTTATTTCATATTAAAAATAATGTCTTCAATATTTAAAGAATTGTACAATTAATAAGACCAACTCTACAATAGTACATACAATAGGCAAGTTTCAAACAGACATTCCACATGTTTTCTAAAAGCAAATGCAAGTGGGTTTTTTTTTTTTTTAATTTTATTTATTTATTTGACAGAGCGAGATCACAAGTAGGCAGAGAGGCAGGCAGAGAGAGAGGGGGAAGCAGGCTCCCCACCGAGCAGAGAGCCTGATGCGGGACTTGATCCCAGGACCAGAGCTAAAGGCAGAGGCTTTAACCCACTGAGCCACCCAGGCGTCCCTTGAGTGGGTTTTAAACATCAAAAAAAAGTTCAATCTTAAAAGTTCAATCTTAGAGAAATGTTAATTAAAATGACAAGAATGCAAAAATTAGCAAATGAACAACTCAATTAAAAAATGGGCAGAAGATCCGACCAGACTCTTCACCTAAGAAGATACTCAGATTGGCGAATAAGCATACGAAGAGATGCTCAGTGTCCTATGCCATTAGGGAATTGCAAATTAAAACAACAAAGGAAGTAAACATGAAAAACATGAAAAATGAAAACGAACCACTTCATACCATTAGAATAAAGAAAATCCAAAACTCCAATAATACCAAATGCTGGTGAGCATGTGGAGCAGCAGAAGCTCTCGTTCATTACTAGTGGGAAAGCAGAATGGTATAACCACTTTGGGAGACGTTTTGGCAGTTTCTTGTGAAACTGAACATGCTCTTGCACAGCCCCAGCAATCATGTTCCTTGGTACTTAAAGGAGTTGAGAACTTAGGGCTACACAAAAACCTGCTTGTGGATGTTTATGGTAGTTTTGTTGATAATTGCTAGATTTGGAAACAGCCAAGATGTCCTTCAGTAACAGAATGGATAAATAAGCTGTGGTATATCCAGACTAGGGACTATTACTCAGCACTAAAAAGAAATGAACTACTAAGCCATGAAAAGACATGGAGGAAACTTAAGTGCATGTTACTAGTGAAAGAAGCCAGTTTGAAAAGGCAAAGCTATGGAGACTGTAAATGGATCAGTAGTTGCCAGGGGATTAGGGGGAAGGTGGGATGAGGAGGCAGAGCACAGAGAATTTTTAGGGCAGTAAAACCAGTAAATCTGCTCTGCGTGGTACTATAACGGTAGATACATGTTCTTATACATTTGTTCAAATGCACAGACTGTACAATGCCAAGAGTGAGTCCTAATGTAAACCGTGGACTCTGGTGATGATAGACCAATGCAGGCCCGTCAGTTACAACAAACGTCCCATGCTGACCCAGGATGTTAATAGTGGGGAAGGTCGTGCATGTGTGGGGTCGGGGTATGTGGGGACTCTACTTCTGCTTCTAGTTTTGCTGTGAACTTAAAATTGTTCTAAACCGGTATATTTAAAAAATGACAAGGAGATACCATTTTAAAATCGTCTAAATATTTGATACACTGTATTTGTGAGGGTAGGGAAGTGGGCATGATTTTTGCCGGGGCATGGAAGGAGCATCTTATTAATCCAACTTAAAAATGTATACTCTGACTTAGCCATTGTACTTCTAGGAATTTATCCTACAGATACATTCCTATGTGATTGAAAATGTCTATGAACCCAGGGTATACATGCATCATTATTTATAATAGGTAAAAGACTGGAAATATTCTAAACATCCTACAAAAGGGAATGGGTCAAATAGAGTACTTTCATGAAATTACATACTTGTAGGTATCAAAAGGACAAGTAGAAGGTAATTCAGTCTTTGATCGCATTAAAAACAATGTTTGGCAGAGTTTCAGCTCTGCAACTCATTTGCGGTAATGTCAGGTACTTTTTAAAGATTTTTGCTGTCAATTTTGCTGTAATTTCCATCTGGTTTCTTTCCTGTATAATCCACATTTTCATGGGTTAAGGCAATCATGAATAGTATTAAACAGTTGAGGTGTTCGTAATAGCAGCAATTATGAGTTTCATTTATCTTTAAATTATTTTTAATGAGAATTTAGCAAAATATTGAGTATTTTCCTAATAATGTTCATGTGATCCACTTTTCTTCATTAATTGGGTTATCAGAAATCCAGAGCCTATTCACTTTATTTGAAATTTATCCCTACCATTTAATTACTACTTTTATTGAGATCTGAAAATTTTCCTCTTACAATTGGTTTCCTGATGTCAGAATAATTTCTATTAAATTTATTGCTCCTTTTTAATCACTTGTTTCATAATCCAATAATTTTAAACTTCTCTATGTAATAGATTGAAATCCTTCCTATGTGTCCAAATCTGAAATTTTTAATTTAGTGAACTAGTCTAAAAGGATTTTTTCCAAATTGTACTTAAGATGGCACAGTCAACCTTTTTTAATTTTTAAGGCATTAAAATATTTAAAAATAATCCACATATCATAAAATTTGCCTTCTAAAAAATTGTACAATCCAGTGTTTTTTGGTGATAATACTCAATTTTAAGAACATACTATCCGATTTCACTTATCACTTCCCAAAGACCCGCCCCCCCATCCCATCAGCAGTCACTCTCATTGTTCCCCAGCCCCCGGCAACCATAATCTACTTCCTGTCTCCACGGATTTGCCTATTCTGATGGCTCCTATCAACCGAATTCTACAATATGTGGCCCTTTCCACAAACTTTATTAACTTTTTGAATAAACTCGTGTCTTATGTTCAAGTTTTCCTCGTCATAGAAAATATATTTCAGAGTAGTTAAAATTGCCATTGTACTTCAAAATGTGCTGCGGGCTGGCTGGCTCAATTGGTAGAGCTGCAAGGCTTGATCTCAGGGGTGGTGGGTTTGAGCCCCACACGGGATATAGAGCCTACTTTAAAAAAAAAAAAAAGTTGTAAAATATTATGCTGTAAGATCTCACTGCTTTGTTTATAATAGGCAAACCATCTCACTATCCTTAGACTCTTTTAAAAAAAATCCAATTTGGCATGGGTGTTTTTTTTTTTTTTTTAAAGATTTATTTATTTATTTGAGAGAGGCAGAGAACACACATACACAGAGGGAGAGGGAGAAGCAGACTTCCAGCTGAGCAGGGACCCCGAGGCGGGGCTCCATCCCAGGACCCTGGCATCTTGACCTGAGCCAAAGGCAGACGCTTAACCTCACTGAACCACCCAGGCGCCCCTGGCATGTGTTTAAAATACTACATCTCATACAAGAAAGAATAACTATTGCAAAATCCTGAAGTAGTATGCAACTTCAGGAATTGGGCGGAGCTCTTCTTGATGTGATTTAGGGATGAGTCGAATCCAGAATGTGTTTTTAAGTGCTTACTAAGGTTTTCAAAGGGTGCTTGAAACTTTGTCATCTTTCGGAACAGTCTCGTTCGTCATTGACTGATTGCAAGTGTGCAGTGTGGGTCACGGTTGTCCAAAACTTCATTCACTCTGGGAATTGCCCAAACTGCATTTGACTGATTCTTGCGTGTGCCTTAATTTCAGGTGAATTTTGGCAAAAAAAAAAAAAAAAGTTAAAACCTTGGTTTCCTGCAGACGCCAGTGTTTTGTTTTGTTTTCTTCTGTTTTAAATCTTCGAGTTGCTCACATCATGGGGTATCTGAAGCAGGAGAGGCTTGCTTGATGTCTGGTTTTGATTTCTCCATTTTGTTCAAGTTTTCCCTTAGTTTGATTAATTTTTCATGAGCCGTTTTGGATAAATAAGCCAATGTTGTCTCTTTGTTTTGACACTTTTCCAAGCACTCGTGTAAAAAGGGATCAGATCTAGCGGTTAGTCTGATGGTTTCCTGACGAGCAGTTGCCTTTTATTTTCTGACGAGTAATCCTTTTTCACTTAACAATTTAATGCCCTCAGCTACTCCTTTTAGTACTTCAAAATAATATTTTATGTTGTTTCTTGTCTGTTCTTCCAGGTCCTGGTAAAGTACATTTTAATTTATCTGTCATCCGAGTAAACATAACCTCCCTGTGTTTCGTGACACCTGATTTCTGAGAGTTCTTAATATATTTAATTCCGCCTGAAAACTTATGTGGTGTAGGTGACGTGGGTCTTGTTAAAACATTTAATATTGGTAAAAAAAAAAAAAAAAAACCCAATACATATATTCATCAGTTGTGGAACAGACTAGCTGAGATCTTATAACAATTTCATATTTAAATGTGTTCTTTAAGGCCTGTTTGAGAAGCATATTAACAAATCCTCATTTTGATTCTCTGTAAACTGAAATCATGATTTTGCAGGTGAAAAACTCGCACACACAGTGTGTAACAGCCCAAGAGGAGTGTTCACGCTATTTAATGGAAGTCAACACATTCATTAAAAGGAGGCCATGCTGACAAATTGTTTTCTCTTTGGAAATTATCTTGTGTTTGATTCTCGTAATCTTATTTATTCTGCTGTCATTTTTATTATCAGTGTCTTCTTGACTAGTATGATTCTTTTTGAAATGGTTTTGCATATCATTTCAACCATGAGAGTTGTGTTTTTGTTTTTGTTTTTGTTTTTTCAACCATGAGAGTTTTTAATTTCAGCGTTAAATGGGAGAATTTTCCCCCCCTAACATTTTGAAGGTCCTGCCAGTTTATTCTTTCAGTTTCCTCTTTAGTTTCCAGTAGGGTCCTTACTTTCCAGCAGATTTGAGTTTTGGAGTGGTCAATAATTGTAGAAAATAGAAAATTTGTCTGAAATGAAGGCAAACACAAGAGCAGGTCAAACGCGTTTAAAAATTGCCACTGTGTTTGATGGAACCCCATAATTGTGTAATTAAATGATTCTCAGGCTACACAGAGTCAATTATTGATGGGATAGGTGTGGGGAGTTCTTCACTGGGACATTTGTTTCTTCAGGCTACTTGGCTGTAGTGGTGACAATTCTGCATGCTGTTTTATCTGGAACTGTCAGTCTGTGCGGACGAGATGGCTCGGCTAAGTCAAGGCGAGCCTAGAAACGCATAGAACCGGCAGCCTCCGTGTCCGTTATATTTGCTGTTTGAACGAAGGCTTTGTGTTTGTGTCCTACAAACCAAGAATTTTGACATTTTATTTCATGTGATTTACTGCAAAAAAGAGAAGAGTGGGGTTATGTTTATAATTGTATATGCTGTCTCTTGAGTACATTTCTGGCAGTGAAAACTTTGGTTTTAATTAGTTATCAACGAGATCCACATCCTCTGCTTCAGATTTTAAATATTTGGTGTTTGGGAGAATTCTCCACAATCTAGCTTCTGGCTCTCTCCATCTCACCGTCTTTCCCCGAAGGGCGTGTTCCTAGGACAGTAGATTGGCTCCCTCTGAACCCGTGTGATGGGGAGCAGCCCGGGAAGCCTCTGTTTCCAGAAGGAGGGCTTAGCAGCACCTCAGGGATACACACGAGCGACTTCGAGCTGCATCAGTACCTTACCAAAGCAAATGTGTTTCTAACTCAGTGCCCCTTTGATGGTAGGAATACCAGTGCCCACAATGCCGCCAGACCCAGGGGAGGTGGGCAGAGGGGAAGTCGGAGCGGGAAGAGGGTGCTCTCCTAATAATTAGGAGCTCTGACCTTGTTTGCAGATTTAACAAGAAAATGGTTTGCCGTGTGGACACATTGTTAAGACCCCTTGGAAGGGGCCCATGCCTATTCGAGACCCCAAAGATTTAGGCTTCATGAGCTCTGTAGAAAATCTTTCTCTGGGTCTAATTATTTCATGGCTATGGGACCCTCTCCTAAGAACTGAATAAATAGGGGTCCAGTTGGACGATATTTGTTGGGCCACACCATGTCCCAGATCGCTCATGTAAACTAAACATTTTGTGGGTCTCGCCTCTGAGCCGGGGAAATGCTTTCCTCCATGCTGCCTCTGCTTGCTACAGGATTCCACCTGAATCTGCCCAAGTGTTTGTGGGGGTCAAGGTGCCTCAGCCCAGCCTGGGGTCTGGGGGCGAACGAGAAGCATTTTCTGTAGCAGGGAAAGCCCCCACAGCCCGCCATCCACCCTCCCCACCCATCTCAGTAGAAACCTCTCGCCCGATGAGGGCGAAGGTCCATATCAAGAGCATCAGACTTTCCGGCCAGAGTCTTCTGTCCTTTTTCACTCCGGGGCCAGTGGCTGATGATACGTGCATTTACAAAGGTCTTGCTCGGCGAGGAGCACTTTTCTGGAGCTTTCTGTACCGGTGGAGGTACGTGATCAGGCCCTGTGGCCGGCACGTGGCCCAGAGTTGCCCTTTCTCACCTAAGGGCCCACAAACGCCAAAGCTGCTTTGAAAACATTTTGAAATGATTATGTTCCGTGAGTACACTGAAAAGCACTGAACTGTAGACTTTAAAGAAATGAATTTTAGGGCATTTCCATTCTACCTCAATAAAGCTGTTTAAAAAAACAGTTCAGAGACGGGACGCCTGGCTGGCTCAGTCCTTAGAGCACGTGAGTCTTGATCTGGGGCTTGTAAATTCAAGCCCTGTGTTGGGTGTAGAGATGACTTGAAAATAAAACTTTAAAAAAGTTAGTTCAGAGAAGATCCTCTCCGGGGGAGCTCTGTCCCAAACCTGAACCGTAGTGTGTTTACAGTGCTGGAGGGAAGTTTGGTCACCACAGCATTCCTTTTGTCCCTGGAAAGTTCCTACTCACCGTTTCCAGTGACTTGGGTGTCATCTTGGTGAAAACCATCTCGCTGAGACAGAGCTGATCATCTTTTTTGCTTTTATCCCTCTGTTTCCCTTGCCCTGGGTGGCACTTTGCTGTTGGTGTCTTGGCCTCGTGGATCCCTTTAGCTCCTCGGAGACAGGAGGCATTCACACGCTTCCAGAAGTAGTGCCTGATGCGAAGGATTTGGCAAAGGGGAGGGTGATGGGCCTGTGGGATGATGGAAAGCTTTATCTCCACAGAGATGTCTGTAGAAAATGCTGGGTTCTTTTCTTCTCAGTTGCTGATGCCAGGGCCCAGCTTACCATCTATTTCTAGGGTGGTTCTCAGACTTGGGTGTGCACTGGAGTCATCGGGAATTATGTAAAAACACCGAATGCTTGGCCCCAGCCTCAAGAGTTTCTGATTCAGGAGGTCCAGGTCAGAACTGAGAATTTGCATTTCTAACGAATTCCCAGGGATGAGCCGGGAAGCACACTTTGAGGCCCACTTGCACAGTGGCCGCCACAGCTCACCGTCCTGGGAGGGCTGTTGAGTCTAGCCTCCGCTGGAGCAAGCTCAGCGTTTGCCTCAGGCTCTGGGCTGAGGTGGAATCTCCAAGAGCCACCCCCCCCCCCAACCTCCCCCGGACCCAGGGAACTGGTCTGGGCTGAGGGCTATGTAGTGATTTGCAAACTGCTCTCCAGGCCTCTTAAGTAGAAAGGAGCTGCCTCAGGGCACCCTTTGGGGTCTGGGAGGTTGTGTGGGTGGCCTTCAGACCCCTCACTGTCCGCTTTTTCACTAGATCAGCTCTGTTCTTATGCCCAGTGTGTTGGGATCATACAGATTAATTTGTTGGAAGAACGGGTTCCACTGCAGGGGAAAAGATCTATGGTAGTGACCTGGATTCTGGGCTCTGGAAGAGGGGCAGCTTGTTGAAGTTCTAGATTTCCTCGGAGGTCCGTGTCCCAGGGAGCCTGTGGGGCCCAGATGCCTCGTGGTTGCTGATTTGTATGTACTTTTCCATTTCCTGGGGAGTCACAGCTCCAGATCCAACACAGTTTTGTTAACTCGAGTCGGGCAGAAGAGGGTTTAGCCACTCCTGGTGGGGCGACCTCCTACTTCTGGGAGACCTGTGTGTTCGAGGCTCACTTTCGGGTAAGGATTCTGTCGTCCTCCGCGGGTGTCGGTGAGCCTGAATGAGACGGCTGCTTTCTAGCACCCGGCACACATCTGGCGCCATGTCAGCGCTCACATAAATATTAGAATTGCCATGACGGCTTTGTTACGTGGTGAAAAGCGTAAAATTATTCTCCTAGAGTCAAACGATTTCAAATGAAATCAACATAGATTTGATATCCCAGAAGAATTTCAGTAGTTAAGGGCTTTTTTCCCCCTATATCGGGCAAAATGGATTTTTAGTTAAAAAAAAAAAATAAGAAAACTAATTAATAGAGCATTTATTGAAGAGTAAAAAATAGTTTAAAAGGAACACTCGCCTAAAATTATAACGTTAGCAGAAATCCCTCTGATACCTTTTGTTCATTGCTTTGTTTGACAAAGAATTTCGTGAAACACTTGTAATACTCCTATTTGATGTAAGTATCTTTTTTTTTTTTTTTTAAGATTTATTTATTTTAGAGACAGTGTGTGAATGGGCGGAGGGGCAGAGAGAGAGGATCTTTAACTGGACTCCCTACTGAGCATGGGGCCCAAACTGGGGCTCGATCTTACCACCCATGAGATCATGACCTGAGCTAAAACCACGAGTCAGGTGCTTAACCGTCTGAGTCACCTGGGCACCCCTAAGTATCTTTTTTTTAAAGATTATTTATTTATTTGAAAGAGAATGAGAGAGAGAGCGCACGCGCATGAGAGGGGGGAGGGTCAGAGGAAGAAGCAGACTCCCCGCTGAGCAGGGAGCCTGATATGGGACTCGATCCTGGGACTCCAGAATCATGACCTGAGCTGAAGGCAGTTGCTTAACCAACTGAGCCACCCAGTATCTTATTTTTTAAATAATGTTTTAGTAAAAACTCAGTTACATGCTTCATCTCAAGTGATTATTTAGCTCCCAAACAAAATCCAGTTTCTTCCAAGTAAGAAAGAAGGTATGTTCTACAGCAGTGCCAAGCAGGCGGGTAGGGGTGTGGTGGGGGCAATTAAACTCAAGGAATGTTCGAGGGATTTAAGATTTTCAAAGTTTATCTCCATGAACTATGATGACTTACTCTGGCTATGGCAGAAAGCCATGTAAGGCCACATTCTTCTTTCTTCACGTTTTAAAGTTCAAGTCAGGAGGAAAATGGAGATTTTAAGAAAATCGTGGAACATTTTGGCTACAAGGTGTTTGTTTTACCTACCAGGAATGCAAATATTTCATGCATGTGGCTCTTAAAGCGAAACTAGTGCTTTTATGGTACTTTTTTGGGATGAAGGGCAACAGCCAGGATAAGGATCACATATAATTGGAAGGGAAATCAAAGTGACATTTTATTGAGGATTTCACTTTAGAAAAGAAAAAAAAAAAAAATCAAAGGCTTTCTCCAAGATTGTTCAGAAAATAAAATTTATTGGCGCTATCCCTTGCCTGCATGCTCCACCATTCAGCCACCATATATAAAGCAAGTTATTCAAGCATAGAAAATGGGAAGGCACAGTCAGATTTACTGCTATGTTGGAGCATGAATAATCTTTATTCTTATTGCTTTCCCACTTCAAGGTGAAATTTTTTACTTTGGACCAAAGGCGTTCGTTGGGTTTGTAGAAAATACAACACAGTGCATGGGATGTAATATATTTATTGTATGTGTTTGTAGTGGTAGAAAATGATTACGGTAATTTTAAAGTTTAAAAGTTATGGTTATTATTTTAAATAAATCTAAAGTGAAAATTTAATAATTAACTTACAAGAGTTGAACGACTGATGATCTGTGGTTATGTTCATTTAGCAATTTTAGTGGCCAAGAAGGGACCCACTCAGGTTCCTTAAGAAAACACCTGACGAACTAGACGGAAGATAGTTTTAGTAAACAGTTAAAAAGGAGAAATGGTAACTCATTATAAATTTGTATACCTGGGTGGTCTAGAACTCATCAAAGTCTGTAAGTGCAACTCATCAAAGTCACACCCCTTGACATTACGCAAAAGAACCCTGTGACCTTACACTTGTGCCCCCCTGTCCTCTGTGCTATTGCGAGATGTTTCTTCTTTATATACTATTAACCTCAAGATACATTGTTGTTTATTTTAGGCAGATGATCTATTTACCCACATATGTGCTGTTTTTAGCACTCTCATTTTTTTGTTTTGTTTTGTTTTTAGCACTCTTTATTCCTTTGTGTAGATTCAGATTTTCATCTCCTAGGATTTTTCTTCTGCCTATGATATTTTCTTTAACATTTTGTATAGTTCAGGGTTGCTGGTGATGAATTCTTTCAGCTTTTGTGTGTCTAAAATAGCCTTTATTTTGCTTTTATTTTTTTAAAGAGCTTGCTACCGGGTAAAGTGTTTAGGTAGACCCTTTTTTTCCTTGGGTACGTTAAAGATGTTTCTATATCGTGTTTGTTTACATAATTTTGGAAGAAAGGTCCACTGTTTTCTTTGTCCCTCTGGTTCCCCTAGCCCCCACCTATGGCTGCTTTCAAGATTTTTCACTGAATTTCAACAATTAGGTTAAAATCTACTTGGCATGATTTTCTTAAGTTTATTCTGCTAGGGGTTCTTGAAGTTCTGGATCTGTAGGTTTGTACTTTTTATCAAACTGGGGAAATTTTTGTTATTATTTCTTCAAAAAAATTTCTGCCTACTTTTTCCCCTCTCCTTCTTGAACTACACTTACATGTACGTTAGTCTGATATTTTCCTTCAGTTCACTGATGCTGTCTTAATTCTCAAGTGTTTTTCTCTCTATGCTTCATTTTCCCACTTAAAAAATAATTTTTTTTTTAATCTAAGTAATCTCTACACCCCAGTAAGTTCGAGTGGGGCTCAAACTTACGACTCCAAGATCAAGTCATGTACTCGTCCCACTGAGCCAGCCAAGTGCCACCATTTTACCGTTTTGTTTTTTTTTTTAAATTTCTAGGCCTTCTAATTTATTGGCATTTTTCTGCCATGTACAATCTGCTATAAATTCTAATCAGTTTATTTTTCATTTCATATTGTATCTTTCAAACAGACCCAGTTAGACATTTTTTATGTCTTCTGTTCTTTCCTCATCTTGCTCGTGTTTATCTTCTGGAACACCTAGAAGTGCTTAGTGTGCTTGTCTATGAATTCTATCATCTATGGCATTTCTGGGTTCATTCCTATTGATTGATTCCCCCCCCTCATTATAGGTAATATTTTCTGCTTCATATTGGTGATGCTTGCTAAAGTGTTCAGGTAGACCCAAGGAAAAAAAGGGTCTACCCAAACACTTTACCCGGTGGCAAGCTCTTTAAAAAAATGAAAGCAAAATAAAGGCTATTTTAGACACACAGAGAGAGACAGTATGAGCACAAGCAGGGGGAGAGGCAGGCAGAGGGCAAAGCTGAGCAGAGAGCCTGGCTCGGGGCTTGATCCCTGGACCTTGGGATCATGACCTGAGCTGAAGGCAGACGCTTAACTGACTGAGCCACCCAGGCGTCCCAATGCTTTCTTTTTCTAAAACAGCTTATTTTTATAATAGTTTTTGATTCACAAAAAATCAAAGATAGTATATAGTTTCTCTCTATATATGCTATATACCCAGTTTCTGCTGTTAAAGTCTCCACTTTATTTATAGTTCCTTAGTTTTTACCAAATGCCTTTCTTTTTCTTCCACAATTCTATCCAGAATACCCCATTAAATTTAGTGGTCAGGTCTCCTTACAACTTTTGGTGGTGGCAGTTTTTCCACACTTTTCTTGTTTTCAACGACCTTGGCAGTTTTGAGAAAGGCGGGTTTAGGTGTTGGGTCGAACGTCTTCCAATGGGATTTATCGGACTTTTTTCTCCGGATTAGGTTGAGTTTGTGGGGTTTTGGGCAGAAGACCACAGGGATAAAAATGCCATTTTCATTGCACCGATGAGACACTATTGATGTTAATTTGAACCATCTGGGTGGGATAGTGTTTGTGAGTTCTCCAGTTAAAGTCTCTTCCCCCCCTCCTGTCCCCACCGAACTCTACGTGTGGCCCACGCTGAAGGAGCGAGCAATTATGTTCTACCTCCTCGAGGGCAGATCATCCACATGCATTACCTGAAGTCCTTCTGCATGGGAGATTTGTTTCTACTCTCACATTTCTTTATTCATTCATTTGTATCAGTGTGGACTCTTGGATCTATACCTTATACTTTGGGGGTGTTATAGTCCCGTACTAACTTCATTCTGTTGCTCAAATGTTCCAACTTGAGTCATTGGGAGTTTTTCAGTTGGTGCCTGTGTCTCTTCGACACTGTGGACTTTTTTTTTTAACTATTAACCTTCTGGTGCTTTAAGAGGCTGCAAACTCATCTTGTGTGCTTCCTGCCCCATTTCTAGAATCAGCCCTTTCTCCAAGGGCAGGCTTTCTTCTTAACTGAAGAATGACATTAGAAACTAAGGTCTGGGTGCTGGCCTTGCTTGTTGCTATTTATTGGGGTATCATTGCTTTTAGGACTTCCCAGCTGACACACATATAAATATATGTATATGTAAGTTAAGCTACACAGGAGTTCATACTGATGTCTCCTACTATAATTTAACATGTGGATCATTCTAGCCTCCTCTCCTTGCTTGTGTGTGAAGTCTCCCTCCAATAGTGACAGATTTGGTTCTCACCATCTGCTAGTCATTTACTTAATTGTTCAGCTCCAACATACATGCACAACAATGAACAATTGTTAACTTGTAGTCCTGTGGGAAACGGTGTTACCAGCTGGAGTAGGGTGCTTGTGGGTGGTTTCTTTTCCCTTGATTGGAGTCTTGACATATTTCAAAATTGCCTAGGGTGACACCCTTTCCCCCTACCCATCAACGAGGTGGTTTCCTACATTCGTAACAATTAAAGATGGTTTTATCACATTGTGCGTTCCACCTTGGGGTTCCCCAACTACCTAGATGATTTTTTAAATGTGCATTAAGCTTCACCACTTGGGCTGTAGAGTTCCATGGTTTTTGATGAATGCATAGTATCATGTATCCACCTTTAGAGGTTCATAAAGAAGAGTTTCACTATCCTAAAAAATCCTTTGTGTCTCACCTATTCTTCCCTCCTTTCCTACCCTAAAACCTCTGGCAACTACTGATTTTTTCATTCTCTCCACAGTTTCACCTTTGCTACAATATCCTATAATTGGAATGATATGGATGTATCCTTTTTGGACTGGCTTCTTTCACTTAGTAATATACATGTAAGATTCTTCTCGTGGCTTGCCAGGTCATTGCTTTCATTGTTGAATAACATTCCACTGTAGTGATGCACTATAGATCCCCTGTCCCTTCACCTACCGAAGGACCTATTGCTTCCAGTTGGGACAACAATGAGTACAGCTATCGTGTAAACATTCTCACACAAGTTTTTGTGTTGATATAAGTTTTCAAATCAACTGGGTAATTACTTGGGCTCTCGACTGGTGTGTCATTGGGTAAGACTACGTTCAGCTTTGTAACAAAACAAAACAGAATCTAGCCAAAGAAAGATCCTGCCAAATTGTCTTCCGGAGTGGCTGGACCAACAGCAGTGCGCGAGAGTTCTTGTTGCTCTGCGTCTTGGCTCACATTTGGTATTGTCAGGTGTTTGGACATCATCTATTTTTATAGGTGTTTGGTGGCATCGTGTTGTTTTAATTTGCAATTCCCTACTGGTGTGTGATGTTGAGCATCTTTTCATATGCTTATTTGCCATCTGTAGGTCATTTTGGTGAGGTATCGATTTAGATATTTTGCCAATTTCTTAATTGTTTTCTTAATGTTGAATTTTAAGAAGTCTGTTTATGTTTTGGATACAAGTCCTTTATCTGATAGGTTTTGCAAATACATGCAAAACGCTTTCATTTTAATTTTTTTTTGGAAGCACGTGAGTGGCGCAGTTGGTGGAGCGTCCAACTCTTGGGTTGGCTCAGACCACGATCTCAGGGTTGTGAGATTGAGCCCCGCGTCAGGCTCCTCGCTCAGTGCAGAGTCTGCTTGAGATTCTCTCTTACTAGCGCCCTCTGCCCCTCCCCCTCCCTAAAATAAATAAATCTTTAAAAAAAACGCCCGCCTTTTTAATTGATAAAAGCATTTATATCATTCTTGTCCCTGAAGAGAATTTGTACTGAGTGTGCAGCTTAGGCTGACAGCTACCTTTTCTCTTCTCTCTGAAGATATTCCTGTGTTGTCATTCAGAATTCTTGGCTCCTCCTGACCTTCCTTTGTGAGGGGATGTGTTTTCTCTCTAGTTGCTTTTCGGATCTTGCCATTGCCTTTGATGTTCTGTTGTTTCACGTTTGTGTCTGGGTATGTGTTTATTTATCCTGCTTGGGATACGTTTTTCTTCCTGAAGTTGTGAATTTGTATTTTTAATTAGTAACGATCCATTTTCAGTGGTTAGTCTTTAAATGTTGCCTCTCTACTCTCTTTAGTCTTCCTTTTTGGCAATCGGAGGGACTATATGTTGATTTTCTCATTCTATTTTTCTTAACCTCTATTTATATATTCTATATTTGCTTTATCCTGAGTGAGTTCGTCAAACATATCTTTATATTTCTGCTTACTTTGCCACTTAATCCACTGCTTAGTTTTTTATTTCAACAATTATATTTGCATTTCTGGAATTTCCATATGCTTTTTTTGGTCAGATATTTCTAGCCATTCCTAGTAATTTTCTGTTATATGTTCAACTTTGTAAATCTTTCATTTCTTTAAAACTTACGTACATTACTCTTAGATCATCTGAATCTGATCATTCCAGCCTCTTCAGTTCTTCTTGGAGGGTATTTTTAAATGTGGGTTTATTATTCAGTTATGGCGAGGTGCCCGGATCGGGAGACTGCCATCGGAAAGATAGTTTGTGACTCACAGTTCACAGGAACAGGGGGCACGCCGTGCCCTGTGGAGATGAGGACACACAGGGAAGTACCAGGTCAGTCAGGAGGCAGAGGAGAGAGTAAGGAGGACTGTGCGCAAGACCCTTTACTGTGGTTTCTGTGGGAAAGACAAGGCAGAACAAGCAGGTTTAAGATTGACTACTTTGAGGGCGCCTGGGTGGCTCAGTCGGTTAAGTGTCTGCCTTTGGCTTGTGTCATGATCCCAGGGTCCTGGGATCGAGTCCTGCATGGGGCTCCCTGCTTAATGGGGAGTCTGCTTCTCCCTCTCTTTCTATCCCTTCCCCCCTGCTTGTGCCCTCTTGCTCGTTCTCTCAAATAAATAAATAAATAAATAAGATATATATAAAAAAAAGATTGGCTACCATGAATAATTCCCACAGGCTCTGGGGCATAGGGGCTGTCCCTAGTTTGGTATTTGAGAGGTTATTAGGGCAGGTGGATATTTGCCTAGAGTTTAAGAGATAGGAGGTGAGAGGAAGTGTGTGCTCTGGATTGACTCGTTTTCATATGAAAGGTGCCCCGGAAATCAAATTTATGGCCTCTAGGAATTGGCTAGCCCTGGGAGGGGCAGTCTCCCCAGGATCAGTAAGGCCTCAGATGTCAAAACCTTAGAATGAAAAGGCATGCTTAATACAAGGGTCTATATCCCTCGCTGTGTGATAGCTTGCCTTCCTTTGTGTTTAGTAATCTTTATTTGATCTTAAACTGTGCGGTTGATAACTTGGGGGGGGGGTCTTTCCGTCAAAGAGCATTTGCTTCTGCCCTAGAGGTAGTTGAGGGGTTTAAAGGAACCATGGCCGCCTTGGATCCCTCACTTAGAGCGGGAGAGTCTGACTCCACTGCTGCTTGCTGCTTTCCAAGTCCAATATGGCAGCGACATGGTGGCTGCATTACCCTGGCCTCGTGCTAACTTGAGGCCCCGCTGCCTGCCGATGAGGCCAGCTCTGGTCTTCCGGTGCCCGGACTCCCTGCTTCTCTGGCTCTGGGTCTCTGCCTCGGCAGATTCCTTCTTTCCTGATTTCTGGTTGTTCCGGGACAATGAAGCCCAGGTTTCTGTTCCCATTGGTTCCTGATGGATGTGAACCCTGCTCACATTTTACAGTATTTTTTAAATTGGGGTAGGGGTGCAGAGCTGGGCTGTCTCTGAATAATTCTTCTACCTTTTGTGAGACCAAAAGTGCCTCAAAGGATGTGTCCCATCCCAGCTCTAGTTCTTGTGGAGTGGAGGGTCCTTCAGAGTCAGACAGGTTTTGTCGCCTGTATTTGATCACTCGATGACCCGGCCTCCTACCTCCCAGGCCCTCACCACTATCCTCTTTCCACCTGAATTACCGTAGTGGCTCCTGGCTGGTGTCCCTGCTCCCGCTCTTACCTCACTTTGGTCTCTTTCCAATATGGCAGCTGGACGGATCCTGTTAAAACCTAAATCCGATCATGTCAGCCCTATACTCAGAAAGCTTGAATGACTTTCCATCTCCTGCAGCACCAAAGTCAAAGATTTTGCAGTGACCAAAAGATCCTGGATGACAGTCTCCTGTGCACCCGTTTGCCCCCCCCGGACTTCTCTTCCCTCATCCTCTCTGAGTCTTGCTCATGATTCTCTAATATACTGGCCTTATTGCAGTGCAGGAAACATGCTGGGCTTGCTGCTGCCTGTAAGTTGTGTTAGCTATGCCTGCTGCTTGGAGTGCCCTTCCTCTGGATACCCCCGTGACCTTGTTCTCTGCTCTCTCCGTTCTCAATCCGACTCTTCATTTCAGCTCAGGTCATGATCTCAGGGTCATGAGATCGAGCCCTGCGTTGGGCTCTGCACTGAGCGTGGAGCCTGCTTGAGATTCTCCTGTTCTCTTTGCCCCTTGCCCCTATTTGTGCTCTCGCTTTAAAAAAAAAAAAAAAAAAAAGTCACATCCCCAGCGGAGTGAGTCTTCCTCGGCTACCCCAGTCTAACCCCACAACTGACCCCACCCTCTCTAGTCCCATTCCCTGCTTGAAGTTTTTCCTTAGCACTTAGGATCATCTAATATACTACATATTGTTCCTTTTAAACACCAACTTTACTGAGATATAATAAAGTTTACCCATTTTAAGCATATAGTAAGTGGAGTTTCGACAAATGTATTCATCTGTGTAACCATCACTTCAGTCAAGATATAGAGCATTTCTCCCACCAGAAAAATCCCCCTAGGTCCCTGTGCTACCTCGCAGGCACATTTCTAGGCAATCACTGCTCTGATCACTGTCACTAGGGATCTTTGCCTCTTCTAGAACTCCATATAAGTGGAGTCCCTCGATATGAACACTTCTGTCTGGTTTCTGTGACTCAGCATAATGGTTCTAAGTTTTATCTGCTACTACATGTGTCAATAGTACAATAACTGTTCATTGGATATTATGAATTAACTATGCATTCCTTTTTATTGCCGTGTGATATTTCAGTGTATGGATATACCACAATGTCTCCGTTTACCCACTGATGGGCATTCGGTGTGTTTTTAGGTTTTGTTGGTTATGAACAAAGCTACTCTGAACATTCATGTACAAGTCTGTAGATACGTTTCATTCACTTTGGATAGATACGTTGGGGTGGAGTTACTGTTTCATCATGCAATTTCTATATTTAACTTGATTAGAAACTGCTAGTTATCCAAAGTGTACAGTTTTAGATTTCCACCAATAAGGTGTGAGTTACAGTTCTGCACCCTTGCCAACGCTTAGATTCCTCAGGCTTTTTTATTTTAGTCATTCTTGGCATTCTGTTGTTTTTACCAGATAGCAAAAGCAATCTTGAAAAAGAAAAAAACTGGAGGTATCACAATTCCAGACTTTAAGTTATATTACAAAGCTGTAGTCATCAAAACAGCATGGCACTGGCATAAAAATAGATCAATAGAACAGAATAGGAAACCCAGAAATGAATCCACAATTATGTGGTGACTTAATCTTCGACAAAGAGGGAAAGAATATCCAATGGGGAAAAAGTCTCTTCAACAAATGGTGTTGGGAAAACATTCAAAAGAATAAATGTTTTTTAATATGTTCTGGACATGTGTCTTTTGTTAGATGTATGTATCACATTTTTTTCCCCATTCTCACCATAACTTTGTATTTTCTTAATGGTGATTTTGCAAAGATCAGATGTTTTTAATTTTATTGAAACTCTATCATTTTTTTTTCCTTTTGTGGTTAATGCTTTTCATGTCCTGTGTAAGAAATCTTGGCATTATATGGGGTTGTAAATTTTTGTCCTAACTTTTCCTGTATTTTCTTTATTCATTTTGTTTAGTATCTTTCCCTCAGCTGCTAAACATAAACTCCTTGAGGTAGAGATTTGTGTTGAATTTATTGCTAAATCGTCAGTATTGGATCAGTGCATAGTTCATAGTAGGCTCTCAGTTAAATATTTGCTGATTAAATGTTTTTATAATTCTTATACATGTATATATCTGTAAATAACACAGATTATTTTGCATACTTGATAAGGTAATTGACTCTGAGCTGAAGTAAGCACAGTGGCCTCTAAGTAGCAGACACTATTACTTTTCTAAGAGAGCAACAAAAATGTATAGTATACTGTGATACAAATAAACCTCAATTTATCCATTTTCCTATTGAAAAGGATATTTCCAGTTTTTCATTAATCATTAATAACGTGACCGTAGTCTTACCAGATCTTCTCGTCCATGTGTGGGAATGCATATCTCACTTTAAACCTGTTTTCTGGGGTGAGGGGGTTGATAATAGTCTTGTTTGACTGCATACAAGGAATCCAGTCTCTCGCATACTGTTGGTACATTGATATATGCACTGTTTAAAGGGTAATTTGGCAAGGTATATAAAAATGAAACCTATACATATTCAAAGACTCGATAATTTTACTTCTATGAATGTCTTTTTTTTAATAAACTTTTTTAAGATTTTATTTATTTGAGGGAGCAGGGGAGAGAGCGCGCATGAGAGGGGAGAAGGGCAGGCGGAGGGAGAAGCAGACTCCCCGCTGAGCAGGGAGCCCAATGCCGGACTTGATCCCAGGACCCTGGGATCATGACCTAAGCCAAAGGCAGTTGCTTAACCAGGTGAGCCACGCAGGCCCCCCTTCTATGAATGTCTTATAAGAATACTCGCATCACTATGTAAAGTTACACGCACCACAATTTTTATTGAAGTATTATCTGTACAAGATTATCATATACAGAGAGTAGTTTGTTTTCAAAATTTGACTTAAAGCCACATATGTTAACAAGCAAGAATATCAGTAGCCTGCTACTGGAAAATCTATACCCATGCTCAAGAAATCTTTGCATCTTCATTGAATTGCTAGCGGTCATCATTTCTTTGGGGGAAAATGTGTTTAATCTAGAGAATTATTTTAAAAAATTCCAATATCTAAATAACTTTCTTTTTGAAGACAGTATGACATACTTTTTTTTTAAAGACAGAACAGCATACTTTTTAGAACTCATCTGATAGGACAGTAATGACTTTGCCTTTTAATTGAGGTTATGCTTTAATGTTTACGTGTGCCAATTTTCATTTGTAGGATTAATTTTATAGTCTCCGTTTAGAAAGTGATATATATTCCGGTGAGACCGTAGGATCGTAGGAGTAAAAACAAAAGCTTGTGGTTTAAGGATAATTTCAAGTCGCCATTTCCTACGCATTTTCCGGAAATGTAAGGGAAGAGTTGGGGAGGATGTAAGTGTGTGAAGAGGAAAAGACGTGGAGGAAGGGAGCTGGCCATTGTGGAAGGGAGGGGAAGCAAGCTGGCTCAGAGGACGCAAGAAATTTATTTGCCTTCAAGCCGAGATCAAAGCTGTACATTTGAAACAGGTGCAGAGAGGGGGAAGGAAGTCTATTTCAAACTGTTTTGTACACACTGGAGGAGAGGGACTTTTTGGAAGGACATCTATAACATAGTAGCTGCCTCTGAATTTTGTTTGTTGAACAGGTTTAGTTACTATGTACAGCAAAGTGTCTGATCATGAATCTTGGCCACCAAGACCTGATGGGAGCCAAGAAACAGATGAATACGAAAACAATCCCATAATAGAAGCAGGGGATTTCTTATTCAGGACATTATTCTGATAAATGCAAAGAACAATGACCATTATTTATAATTAACGCCCGATTTATGATCCTGGTTTTTTCCATACTGGCTGCCAAAGTACAATGTATTTTCCCGTGTAGACCCTGGTAACTTATTTAGAATGAGTGAGTTTGGAGAGATTTATGGTTAAAAAAAAGTTTGTATATGTTAAGTTCGGTCATCCCTTCTGTTCATTCTTTTTATTGCGAATCATTGCAGAAAGCAATGTTGGAGAATCGGAGGCATGGTTATAAGTCATAAAAGAACCCCATTTGGAAGAACGCCAGTATGTGGGAAATATGTACTGATGTCTAATAGAAAAGCATAATATTTTCATTAATCACAACTCTTAAAGATTCCTGTTTATCAAGTATGGGTATCCCCTGCATTTCAAATGTTCACGTTATGCCTCTTCACTTTTACGAAGACCGACGTTAGTACCTGTTTTTGCTAACTGAAAGAAATCCGAAGAGGATTTTCACTTTAAGAAAAAGCCAAAATAAAAGAAGACAAAATCAGAGAGGGAAACAAACCATCAGAGACTCTTATCTTGACGAAATAAACAGAGTTGCTGGAGCGGAGGCGGGTGGGGGGATGGGGGTAACTGGGGGATGAGCATTAAGGAGGGCACGTGATGGAATGAGCACTGGGTGTTACATGCAACTGATGAATCACTGACCCCCACCTCTCCGAGACTAATAACACTACGTTAATTGAATTTAAATAAAAAGAGCGAAAATAGCGTTCGGCATTGGTTTTGCAGCACGCCATCCTAGAGGCAGTGTGTGCAGAGTGGTGGGAGCGGCACCACCAAGCCCACGGGGTGGGGGGGCAGGGGGGCACGACTCTCAGCACCCCTGCATCCGGCTGCAGGAGCTCTGCCCTGTGTCTGTGAGCATCTGTGCTCCCTCTCCGCTTATTTCGTGCATCTATTAACCACATCTGTCCTAAGGTACCAGAAAAGCCTACAAGAGGTTCTCTTTTGGGCCTGAGAATGCTAACAATTTTTTTCTGTATAAATTAAGGATAATTGCTTCTTTGTTTTATGCCATTTTGGCTTATAAAAAATTTCACAGGAACGTTCTATTTTTGGATAGCAAGAGAGCCCTGTATGTCCATGATGAGGGTTGAATTTTCTCCAGAGGTCTTAATATTAGTTAGACTACTCACAGTTGCTATTAAAATGATCCAATTCATTTTTTGGTTTGGATTTTGCAGGGGGGCAAGTTTGCACTTTATGTTACCATCAACCTAAGTGGAATGATGAGTTATTTTTCTTGCTATAATGTCATCATGGCCCTTTCTGGGCTGCACCCTTGACATGAGATCAAAGGCCTCTCTGCACCTTGGTCTGTTTCTTGTGGAGCAATGATCATAATTGTGATTTTTTGGGGGGGAGTGTCTTTGTGTAATGTTTCTCTCAGCTGTAAGACTGTGGACTCGGAGCTAGCAGTGTCCGTCTTGTCCTACCCTACTCTCAGTACTTAGCAGAGCGCCTACCCCACAGTAACATTCAAAAAAAGATATTGAAAAGTAAGGATCAGAGAATAGGTAGAAGAAAGAGATTGGTTGGATAGAGAACAGAGCAGGAAAACGGCAGTTTTCAGAGAAATGATGACCCCTGATAAAATCACTTGAAACCACAAAATGTGGAAAAAGCTGTAGGATTGCAAGGATTCTTGTCGGTAGGCAAGGAAATTTTCTAAGAAAATGAAAATGTTTCTGTTAAAATTTTAAAAAGATTTATTTTCGAGAGAAAGTGAGTTGGGGGGGAGGGCAGAGGGAAGGGGAGAGAGAGTCACAGGCAGACTCCCTACTGAGCACGGGGCCCAACAGGCTGCGAGATCCCAGGACCCTGAGATCACTATCTGAGCCGAAACCAAGAGTCGGATGCTTAACTGACTGTGCCACTAGGGCGCCCCAAAGAAAATGAAAATGTTTTTTAATAGATGGTGTCCTCTCTGCCCACAGGCTCTGCTAGACTTATCCCTCTGACCCTTCGCACCTCACTTGAGAGCGTCTCACCACCCCTCCCACCCGCCACTGCCCCCCCTCCGCCCCAACCCAAGATCCACCCACTGCCTCTCTTTTCCCCCCGCAGGATGCCTCCAGTTTGTTTTTGTTTGGTGTCAGGTCTCTTAGCGCCCTCCCCCTCTCCATCTTGGTCATGCTTGTGCCATCGGGACATAGGCGGTGTCCCACAGATAGGCTGAATGAATAGATGTAGAGTAAACTTATTCCTTGGAAGTAGGTGTGATGCAGAATATCTCCTTGACACTAACATGCTCAATAAATTGAGCCAGAGTGTAATTGAAACATCTCAGGCTATGAAGCATCCGCATTGACTTATTGGTTTATTTTTATCAGACTTGTTTCTTCATGTACACGTAAGCTCAGGGAGAGAGAGTTGAGGCTGATCGTTGATCTTAGCTGAATTTTGTTTTCATTAGGAATACGTGAACATGTGCAATCACATTTTGGATTTTTTTTTCCATATCCAATGCTGTAATGACAATAGAACTTATCCCCAAATCAGCCATAAATTCTGCTCTAATTCTTTCATGTTCTAAGTTTTTCTGACTATGCATCTGTATATTTTATACCATTATAATCAGTGTCTATGCAAATTTGTGTTCTTCCCTTAGCATATCAACATACTGACATTAGTATATATTCTCCCATGTGGCTTTTTAGTGGCCAAGTATTTTTGCATATAAAATATGTACCACTGTGTGTACAACAAATTCCATGTTCTTGAACATTTAGATTGTTTGCAGTTTTTATGGCTATCAGGGATGCTAAGGTGATTCTCTTGGTTTTTCTGTTATTATTTACGTATGCGCGTGCATAGTTAAATGTAGGGAGGTTGTAGGTAGCATATAGAGAGGTTAAGAGCATGGCCATGGTGTCGTGTTGCCTGGGTTCAAAGCCTTGCTCTGCTGCTTACTGGATGCTCCTCCCTGGCAAGCTGTGTATCCTCTAGCTACAGTCCACTTGTAAAATGGAGGAGATTCCAGGATTTCCTAGGGTGGTTTTAAAGATTAAGTGATATAATCAGTGATCGAGGAGTGCAATATATGAGATGTGATATATAAATTGCTTACAACACGGTCTGATATAGGGGCGCCTGGGTGGCTCCGTGGGTTAAAGCCTCTGCCTTTGGCTCAGGTCATGATCTCAGGGTCCTGGGATCGAGCCCCGCATCAGGCTCTCTGCTCAGCAGGCCTGCTTCCCCCTCTCTCTCTGCCTGCCTCTCTGCCTACTTATGATCTCTCTCTGTGTGTCAAATAAATAAATAAAATCTTAAAAAAAAAAAAACACGGTCTGATATAAAGTGAAGGCTCATTAAAATTTAGCTGTTAAGTAATCCAGGTTTGGGGGAGTGACGGGGACAGGCGGAAGCAGAGATGAAATAAGATTGGCCATGGTCATGCTGCTAATTGATGTAGCTGGATGCCAGGTGTGAGGACACCATGCTATGTTTTTCTATTTTCTTATGTTTGAATTTATTTTTTATTTTTTACAATATGAAGTAAAAAAAGTACACACAATACAAAACCCCTTTAGGTTTTATATTTATTTTTTGGTTTTGGATTATTTTCTTTGGACAGGTTTCTAGGCGAGGAGTCACCAGGTGGGATATTGTATAGTCCTTGTCGAACATGGCCAAATAGGTTTAGTAAAGAATTGTGTACAGGACTTCCCACAATCTGTAAGTAAACCAGTTTTGTCACAGCCTTAAATATGCAAAGGTAATACCCTGTGCTAATTTTCATCAAATTTTATAAATAAAATGGTACCTCAGTTATTTTAACATCCCCCCTGCCCCCACCCTGCTTCTTTTTCATTGAGATATAGTTGACGCAAAATGTTACATGGGTTGTAACAGCATAATGTAAAGCATGGGGATTACGCTATGCTCACCCCGAGTGTGGCTTCCGTCTGTCACCGTAAATGCTGTTGCGGGATCAGGAACTGTCTTCCCTATGCTGTGCCTTTCATTCCCGAATTAATTCAGAACCGTAAGCCTGGATGTCCCGCTCCCCGTCACCCACTTTGTCCATTCCCCACCCCGCCTCCCCCACCCCTAGCAGCCACCCATCCATTCTCTTGTCCATGGATCGGTTTTTGCTTTTTTAAACACTCCTTTTTGATTAATAGTAACTTTGAACATTTTCTTAATTGTATTTCCTGGTGGTTATAATTTTTCCAGCTTATCTACTTCTGTCCTCGGTCCTTTCATCTATCAAGGTTTTATAGGATTCTATTTTATGAAAACAATAGGATAGTTTGGTGGAGCTAAGCCCATTTTGGCTGTCGGCATTTCATTTTTAAGTTAAAGGAGAAGCTGTCCTGACTATGTGGCTATTGTGATATTTGATTGAAAATTCCTTCTTCAGTATATATTCATGGCAAACATTTTTGGATACTTATAAAAATCCAGGGTGTAGGAACGATTATGATCTCCTTGTCATATTGATTTGGAATATGGTTTTGATTTATGGTTGCTATAAATAGATGGTCAAGCCATGACGAATTGCTTCGAGGTGACAGTCACCATTGTCCTTTATGTAGTGTTCCCTCAGTGTGCTGTCATCTTCATTACAAACCATCTGCCACCCGAGGCTGGGCTGCAGATGTCCCTTGTCAATGAAATTTGACCTCAGTAAATTTGCAGGTGTCTTTGGAAGGACAGGGAAATGGCCATTCTGCTTTTATGGTATTCTGTATTTACAGGGACGAGACTCCTATTTGCTTCTCCATAATTTTCTGCTTTCTGTGACAGTAATCATGACTAATGTCAACACAGACTGTGGTGACGAGTTCTCTCTGCAGGTTTTCAAATACTGTCCCGTGCCCATCATCAGGAGACCAGGTTAATCGGACGTTGGTACTAATCCCTCCTTTGACTCTCCTTTTATAGGGTTGGCACATTTCTGTTGTATTATATTATTACAACCGCTATTTAAAAAAAATTAGGATGCTAAGTCCTAATATTGTACAGTGGCTTACTTACACTTGATAGTAGTCATGTTTAAACCTATACTTTGTAAATGATAGCTTTTTTTTAAAAAAGGGATTTCTTGCGTGCTCGAGAGCTATATATATATATATATTTTTACCATCTTTGTAACCACTGGGACTAATGGTGACAGTATGTGAAGGCCTCTATATTTTACGTTCAAATTATTTATTACTTGACAAGAGGGGCATAAAACTGTTTTATTTGTCAGATATGCATAAGAGCTTTCTTACAAAGAACGTTTATGGTGCACAACACATACATAAATCCTCACAATCATCTTTTTGCAGTCTGCCTTATAGTATTTCCTTTTTCATAATTTGGAAATCTTTTTTTTTGGTATTTATTTTATTGAGGTGTAATTGGCCTATAACATTAGTTTCAGGTGTGCAACAGAGTGATTGAATATTCGTGTGCGTGGCACTGGGGTCCCACAGGGAGTCCAGTTACCATCGGTTCCCACACTTAGTTACAAAACATTTTTCTTTGCTTCCTGTAATGAGGACTTTTTAAGATCTGCTATTACCAACTTGCAAAGATGTAGAATGGTGGTGTTTACATATGTTTGCTATGCCCACGGTGCATTATATTCTCTTGACTTTGTAGCTGGAAGCTCACACCTTTCCACCCCTTTACTCCCCCACCCCCCCTACCCCTGCCGACCTTGGCCACCACCAACCTATTTCCTATTGGAAAACTTCTCAGATAAGTTAGCCACGATGGAGAGAACCTACCAACTGTTTAAAGGAACCACACAAAATTAAAGGTAAGGTTCGTTTCTTCCTTTTTGTTGGTATCATCAGGAAAGTTAAGTTTTAAGTCAGAGCTTGTGACGTGAGATTCTGTGATTGTCTAAATTTTGACACCGGTTATCAGACTTAAGCAAAAGCATCTTTTAAAAGATTTGATACTCACAGGAAAAGGAGAGTTCTAAAAGTTCCGTATAAAAAGTAGCCTCTAATGCTGCATATTGACTCTACTGGAATTAATGAAGTAGCATCTAACTTGTGTCTATTAGTGTGTGTTTGTGGTGTGTTGTACATTCATTTTATAAAACTTATAAAAGACAATTCCCCAAATAGTGGTTATGATAGAAGATAAATACAAATATGGATACAAACATCCTGGTTAAATAGCAAAAGGGTGAGCTTCCAAGTTTTTAAAAAATGTTGATTTTAGGGACACCTGGGTGGCTCATTCGGTTAAGTGTTTGCTTTCAGCTCAGGTCGTGATCTCAGAGTCCTGGGATCGAGCCCTGCATCGGGCTCCCTGCTCAGCAGAGAGCCTGCTTCTCCCTCTCTCTCTCTCTCTGGCCCTCCTCCCTGCTTGTTCGTTTTCTCTCCCTCTGTCTCTCAAAAAATTTTTTTTAAAAATGTTGATTCTCGTCACCTTAAGAAAGATGTATTACTTGTCATACAGCCAGTCGGTTACTCCTAGAGTAGAGGGAGTCAGGGCTGGGATCCTAGATACACTCACCTCCCCCCTGTTGCAATTCCAGCTTCCCTGTAAAGTGTGGGGGTGACAAAATTTAAAAATAGAGGAATTTGTGCGTGTATTGGTAGTAAACTCAATGTAGCCTATTTTTCCGGTATGACGGAAATGTCCCTGGCCTGGCAGATTTCTCTAGGGGTTATCCTGCTAATTGTTTACCCCACACGCTATAATAACCTTCTCTTGACCTCTTACTGCTGTGTTTCCCTCCACATTCCATGCTGGACACACAGAGTTACCTGGCTGGCTTCCTACCCACGTTCGCAGTGTCAAGGTGAATGGCAGCCAAACCTCTGCCTTGTTGGCCCCTACTTAGGGTTCTGTGCTCTTCTCAGGCCATGTTCTTTTTTGTGGACTGAGTTCCCGAAGATGAGTGTTTCCCTGGCCCCAGGGCCACGAGGGACTTCCCCTCCCTTCTCCCTCCTGGGCGCAACATCCCTGCACTTCAGACAAGGGGGGGGCTCCCTTTTTCTTGTCAGCTTCTCATGCTCATTTTTCAGTTTTCCTGGGGCTTTAAGGACTTATTTAAAATGAATGGTTTGACCAAAAACCTGACTCTTAACTCTAGAGAACACGTTGATGGTTACGAGAGGGGAGGTGGCTGGGGGGCTGGGGGAGAAAGGGGAAGGGGAGTGAGAGGACACTTGTCTAGGTGAGCGCCGAGTGAGACGTGGAAGTATTGAACCGTCATATGACGCACCCGAAACTAACCTAGCGCTATGTTAATTACACCAGAATGAAAATAAAAATAAAACGAAGTGTTTGAAGAAATCTTTAGATCTAATGAATAGATTTTTTTCACCCAGGTCTACCTTTTAGATCTCTGCTCCTAAAAGGCAGTATGGTTCAGGGTTAAAAATAGGGATTCCTGAGTCAGATTGCCTGGTTCTGCCTCTTACTACGGTCAGACCTTGGGCAAATTCCTTAACTTTTCTGCATCTCTGATATTTTATAAGAGCAGGAGGATTTTTATTATTTCCATCTATAGTTGTAGGGAAGGTTAACTGGATAAATAGCTGTAAAGCATCTACGACAGTGCCTGGCACTGAGTGGGAGCCATAGGCTTTTTGTTGTTTCCCTCCCGGCTGCTGGGCTCATCCCTTGCCATTTCTGTCCCCTCTTACAGAGGCTCAGTGCTGACCTAGGCCTGTGTTCCCTTGGCATCCCGATGTTTGCACTTTTATACAGTAAAACATGTTTATACATATATTTTAGGATCCTAAGGCCAATATCCTAAAATATGTATAACAGCAGATCATGACGAAAATACCAGAATTTTTATCAAAGAAAAAACAGTACAATGTTGTCAGGATTAAAACACACCTGTCAAATGACTGGAGGTTGGCCAAAGACCAAAACAAGTTTGGTCTCATCTGCCGTTTATTTTTTTGGCCACCTAAAAAAAAAGAAAGAAAGCCTCAGCTCTTCCCTGATGAGAATGCTCATTCCAGTCCTGACCGTAGGGGTCGTGTTCGGCCTGAATAGCTTTCTGCCCAAAGCGATTCTCGTCCAGGTGGAGATTTGCATCGTGGGAAGTTTTGTTGTTCAGGAAGGAACACTTAGAACATAGCCTCGCTGGTCCGCGCACAAACCTTCAGCGTTGGGGTGTGACTGCAGTGTGGAAGGGGTCTCGGCCACAGCCTGTCTGCGGCTACCACGGCCGGACGCTCGGTAAGCCTTCGCCCACGAGTGCTAGACCGTGGTGAGGCCATGGGCCAGGGAGATTTGGATCACTCCTTTTTTTTTAAAAAAAAAAAAGAGGAACAACAACAAATCAACTTTCTAAACAGCACACCTTTTCTGGCGTGCCAGATCAGGGAGAGGGGTGATAGATAGTGGGGGGCCCTGACCTGACTGCTGCCGCACGCGGACACATTGCCACGTCTGGTGGAACTTGTGCCAAGTTCAGGGATAGAGGTCTGACCATCTGTGGCCAATGCCGAGCTCACAGACAGAGGTCTCTTGTTAATTTACTGTATCAATGATTAGTAAAGAGCAAGGTGAGAGAAACACTTGCATAACTGAAAATTTTTTTAAAATTTAAATTTAATTAATTAACATACAATGTGTTGTTAGTTTCAGAGATAGAGGTCAGTGACCCATCAGTCTTTCTAACACCCAGTGCTCATTACAGCACGTGCCCTCCTTAATGCCCATCACCCAGCATAACTGGGAACATTATCTTTTTATTCCTCACATAAATTCATGGGGAGCCATTTGACTTGTCCATTTCAAAATTTGATATTAAATGAGAGTTTCTTGCCTATCTTGATTTTGACTAGGATTCTCAGCCAGGCATCTTTGGAATGGAAGTATGACTTGGCTTCTAATTATATTGAGGGTTATCCGTAACAGTCTATTAGTCCTGGTCTTTGGATGGTTCTAGAAGGCTCTGGAAAGAAAAGAAAAAAGGGCTGCTCAGCAATGGTGTCGTAATGTCAGGGTGTGAGTCTCCAGTACACGCCAGGCAGCATTGCTGGGATTAAATGAGATGCTAATACCAAAAGGTGAGTGTCTGGCAGGTGGGAGGCACTCATGTGTTCTTTTCCCCACAGATATTAATGAGCATGTAGAACATTGAATAGGTTTCTCTACGGAAACCAACAGCCCCGTAAGAGTCATGTTAATCATTTTTATAGTTCTTAATATTTCAAGTATACCAAAGCTATTGAAAATCCTACAGTTCCATGAACCATATAGGTTCAAAATGAAGCATTTTGCCAAATAGGTCTTAAATTCTTAAAGAACTGAAACCCTAGTACAAGTACAAGTACAGTGGCAAGTCTCCCTCCCCATGATCTCTCCATCCCTTCCCCGACATCTTCGAGAAAACTCTATCCTGGTGGTGGGCATTCTTCCCATCCACGTATTCAACTTTTACTGCATATTTGTGTATTCACAAACCATACCTAGTGTTGTGTTGTAAAAACTGAAGCAGTGTGATGTAGCAGATCCTTCGAATATGTGTTTTTCACTCACTTATTGAGATTTACCTATGTTACATGCAGATCTAGCTCCTTTTAGCTGCTGTATAAGATTTCATTGTACGAAGTACACTGTCATTAGTGACTTCATAGGCTACTAAGTTATCACAAAACACTTTGAATATTTTTGACTGTTTCGAGCATGAATTTAAATCCAGGTTTATTCAATTCCATCATGGCATGCTTTTGATAAATATTAGGAAAATAAAGTTGAGAAAAAATGAGCTTGCGGGCTGCCCCCTGGTGTATCGGAGGAAGTAAAGGAAATTGGTGCTTCTCCGTCCTCCTGGGCTGAGCAGACACGATTAGGGCGGCCCTGCCTTCCTCAAGGAGGCCTGCATTGCAGGATCCCCTGGGGTCTGCGGCAAGTAGGGGGCCCGCCGCTACCAAGACAGGGCCTCTGGGAAGTACAAGACCCTTTCTTAGTGAATAGTGAGTCCGGTAAATCACTGATACTTCTGAGGCCTGAAAGGCCCTGTGAGATACAGAGAGTTTTTTGAAATAAGCGTCAGACATCAGGGGCACCTGGGTGGCTCAGTTGGTTAAGCGTCCGACTCTTGATTTTGGTTCAGATCACGATCCCAGGGTTGTGAGATCGAGCCCCATGTTGGGCTCTGCGCTGGGCATGGAGCTAGCTTAAGGTTCTTTCTCTCCTTCTCCCTCTGCCCGTCGGCTTGCTTGCGCACTCTCTCCCAATAAATAAAATCTTAAAAAAAAGCAGTGTAAGACATGGACCCAGACGGCAAGGAACTTAAAAATCTAACAGGGAAGGTGAAGCTAACACAAAACACGACAACCAGGTAGGTGCTGACCAACTTGGTGTGTGCTGTGCCCCTTGTCCTCTTTCACAGCAAGGGAATAACCTGTATTTTTCTCTGCATCTTGCTCTGCATCTCATTCGATAATACCTTCTGGAAATCCTTTCAAGGCATCTGGTCTAAAACTAGTTCACTTTTTTTAATATATACATTTTTTATTATGTTAAGTTCATCTTTAAAAGACCATGTAATATTCCAGGCCGTGGACATATCCTCATTTATTTGACCATTCCCTTATTGATAGGTCATCTCTCGTTTGCTGTTACCTGCTAAAAACTGTAGCACATCATGTCCTTGTAGAGGTGTCCCTCTGTGCCTTGGTGCTCTGATTTCTGCAGGCGTGCGATGGCTGGAGAGACAGCCATAGGTATGTTTAATTTTAAACATGCTGCCATATTGCTCCCTAAAAAGGCTAGAATTCCTATTTCCCCGGCAACCAATGTTTGAGAGTGGCCTCTCCCTACACCGTCACCTCTAACAGTTACGGTATCTCGTCTTGAGCATCTGACTCGATATATACGATTGTTATCAATTTCTGTGGCCAGTTGGGAATATCAGTATCTGTTTGGACATTATACTGTTTGCTTTTGGTGTTTGGCGCACTGCTCACCTTTTGCCTGGTTGGTTATTAGCCTTTGGGTTTTTCCCCTGGTTAGTCTGTAAGTGCTGTTATCTAGGAGAGGTATCGATCCTTTGTCATCTATGTTATAGATATTTGGACCAGCTGTATTTGTTGGGTTGATTTCCCGGGCAGTTCACGGAAGGATTATAGCAGCATCCCGAGTTTCATTAGCTCAAAAACAACCTAATTGGTCTGATATGTTAACCATCATTTTGGCAAGGTCCATAAGTGGACTGTGGTATTGACGGGTTCGGATACCATCTACTCATTGAAGGATGTAGTAGCTCACTGCATCAGCTGAATTTTCTGTCCCTTAAGCTTTTCAGATATTCTTCAAGCAGCAGGGAGGAGTGCTCACGTCTGTGCCTGATGCGGAGGAAAACGGTCTGATCTCCGAGCGGCTTTAATGCACTTGGCTGATCTCGGGTCCTTACAGAAATGGAGTCCTGAAAGTCCGTATTGTTCTTTTTCAGAAATCACACCATCCCCAAAGCCTCATCCACCTGTTGTGGGCAAAGTGACTCATCACAGCATCGAATTGTACTGGGATCTGGAAAAGCGAGCGAAACGGCAAGGACCCCAGGAGCAGTGGTTCAGGTTCTCGATCGAAGAAGAAGACCCCAAAATGCACACTTACGGTATCATTTATACGTAGGTGCAATGTTGAATTGCTTAACATTTTGCTTTGATTTCCTGATGAGCTGGAATGGTTTCTGTTGTCTCTAAAAAGACTCGTTCTGAAATGAAAGAAAAGAATGAGCCGGCGTCATTTGCATGCATGCTGCTTATGAATTAGAATTTCTGGAAAATCAGCATTAGCAGTAACTCTGAAACGAAACCTCCTCTACCTTCGAGAGCTTCTTTGGCTCTTGCAGTATTCTAATGGTATATTTTAAAACTCTAAAATGTAGAGACCGAATCGAGAGGATTTGAAATTGGAGGAGGCTGCTGTGTTCGGAGATGTGGGCTGGGGCCCCCTGTCTACCCAGAGTGCCTCCGGACCACCTGGCACATCACTGTTCTCGGTTAGCTGTTCCCAGGCGGGGCTGGTCCCCGGGGCGGGGCCTTTCTTGTTAGGTTATCTTGAGTGTGTTTCCTTCTGTTTTCACATGGCTGTTTCCTTCACACCACGCAAACATCAGGTTGAATATCCCTGCCACAAAGGGCCTTCCGAAATGGCCATCCTTCCACCCCGGGATCCCCTCTGTGCTGACTTCGTTTCATTTGCTCCTAACCTTTTGCTTTGCTGGAATTATCTGTCCTGTTGGCACGTTCATCTTCCCACTAGTATTGAAACTCTGCGAGAGGCAGGAAAGATTCCTGTTTGCGTAACACCTGATACCTTCGCCCCTAGGCTGTGTTGGCACCTCGTGGGCCCTCTGAATCCTTGTCACACGGATTAATTAGTGAATGTAACTGGGGTGGGGTGCCTGGGTGGCTCCGTGGGTTAAAGCCTCTGCCTTCGGTTCAGGTCGTGATCTCAGGGTCCTGGGATCGAGCCCCGCATCGGGCTCTCTGCTCAGCGGGGAGCCTGCTTCCCCCTCTCCCTCTGCCTGCCTCTCTGCCTACTTGTGATCTCTCTCTGTCAAATAAATAAATAAAACCTTAAAAAAAAATAAGTGAATGTAACTGGGGTAATCCAGAAGTTCATTTTTTTCTTAGTTTTCGTTTCAACTCATTTCTTCCCTTTGACTGCTTTACCACTTGCAAAATGACTATCTTAAGGATACCAAAAACACGATACAAATATGGCCGTGAATTCAAATTAATTTTGAGATAATTGTAGAATCATTTCAGATTGTAAGAAATGACAGAGATCTTGTGTACATTTTGCCCACGGCCCCTGGGGCTGACATCTCCGGGCGCTGTCGGGCGGCCTCACAGACTGATGCCGTCAAGGCCCAGAGCATTTCCAGCATTTTGCTAGTCTTTTCTCAAGGTGGCATTGTGGTGACGTTGAGGGTATTAACAGAGGCTTTCATTCTTCCCTGAATGATAATATCCCCATGTTAATGAACAGTTGGTTGGTTGGTGTTTTTTTTTTTTTTTTTTGATACAAACAACAAAAAACAAAAATCCCAAAACAACAAAACCAGATGCATTGATCTGAAATGTAGTTACCATCTGCAAATAATTCTGGCCCCATGACTCGAAAATGGTATTTTAATGAGGTCATGCCATGTTAATCTCTATTAGGTAATTTCCATCTGAAATCTGAAAGCATGAATTACGATATTAGAAGTAGGAGTATGGAGAAGGGAGGAAACATCCTTTCTTTCCCAGGTTCCCCTGGAGCCCACGCTGCGCTGGGGGGCGGCAGGTGGGGCCCTGCTCAGTGCTCCTTCCTCTTCCCTTCTCTGCCTGCAGCCCCCGGGGACCGCCTCCCCCTCCCCGCCGGAGCGCAGCCATGCACTGGCCTCCAGCCTGGGGCGTCTGTCGGGGGTGTCGCACGTTCCCCAGAGACCTGAGTGCGGCCCGGCTGGGGGTTCCGCCCGGAGGAGGGCCTGGCTTTGCGGAGCTGGTAGCAAGACCAGCCCGACCGCCAGCCCTGAGCTTGCCTGCCCTCGGAGAATGGACTTCCGAAGCTCGCCACTAGGTGGCAGAATGAGACTGTGCTAATCTTGACCTTTTTTTGCTTCCTTACACTGCTTTCTCTGGGCATCCTTAAGACTAGCAATGCCTTGCTTTGAAAAAGCGGTTTAAAATATCTGACCTTGGAATTACGGATTAAGAACTTCCTTTTACTTGCCTGTTTCTGTCTGTGTTCACCGCCGGCCGATCCTGAGTCAGGGATGTCCTCACAGCCCCTTACCCGGTTTTGTGAGCTCTCCCTTTGCAAATGCCTCGTCTGCTTCCCCTCCTGAGGTCGTGGCGTTTATGCCCGACGAGGATGCAAACTCCATCTTCTGACTCGTTCCCTGACGCAGCTCCAGGCCCTGCAGCTAAGTAGCGCATTCGCTGAATGAACGGGCCTTCCATTCTGTCTTGCTAGGCAAGCCTTCTTACTAAGCGTCCTTTTGTCAAATTCTCTTCAGGGGGTCTCCATTTCTGGACGTATGAAAGTCAAACTCCATCAATAGTGCCCTTCACGGGCTGCCCACAACCTGCCTGCCTTGTTGTCTCTTATTTCTGAGCACGAATCCTCCAATGAGATCTGTTTACTGTCCTTTGAATAGGCCCTGACTTTTCCTGCATGTGCGTTCAGACCAACGTCCCCCTGTCCCGTCCTTTCTTCCACAGGGTCAGATTCTACCTCGACCAAGAAACCTGTTACTAACCTGTTGTCTGCCCCTCTAAATTCCTATGACAAGTGTGCATTTCATTCATTCACTCACGATTATCCTGTATTTCATTCATTCAGTCTTCATGTATTAGTGGGTACCTGCTGTGTTGCAGACACTGCTGGATGCAGGGGCTGTGCACTGAACAAACAGACAAAAATTGCTCCCTCATGATGAGGAAAATAAGAGATGTAAGTGAAAATGCAGAGTAGGTAAATATAGATGGTGAGAAGACCAAGGAGAAAACATAGGAAAAGTTGGGAGTTTGGAGCAGAGGTAAAGAAGGTTTCCCTGAGAAGGTCGCATCTGGATAAAGAAGAAACTGAGGCAGATCTGGAGTCTGGAGGGTATCTGAAAGAAGAACATTCCAGGTAGGAGAAATAGCAAGCGAAGCCCCCTTGAGATGGGACTGGGCCAGGTATGTGCCAGAAACCCTGAGGAGGCGAGTGGGTGAGGAGAAGAGTAGCAGGGGATGCGGTCAGCGAGGCAATGGGAGGCTGTCGCTGGGGTCCGCGGCCGGGACAGAACTGTGGCAGGAAAGCCAGCGGCCACTGCTAAGCTGCGGAGGGGCAGGGCCTGCCTGACGCTCTTGCTCTCTGGCGATCGTTCTGGCCGCTGAGGTGAGAACAGGCTCCGGGGAGGCGCAAGGCAGCCGTTGCTCTGGCAGGAAGCGAGGAGGAGATGATGGAACGGGGCGAGCCGTTCCTTAGGAACTTAGGAGGCTTTGAAAGACAGACTTGAAGGCTTTGCTGGTGGCTCAGGTACGAGGTGGGAGAGAAAGAGGAGTGTCGAGGGGGTAGAACTAGATCTGCCCCTCCTGGACAGGCGAGTTAGGCTAAACCTCCCCTTCAGAATCTCTGTGCTTTAGAACAATGTTTTCCCACACGACACTCTCGGTGTGTTGGCCATGGCTTCTTTCCATGGTGTCTGTCTTCCACGTCCGCCCGGGCTGAGGGAGCAGCTGCCTCCTGGAGGTTGCCAGTCACCGTGGCCACAGGCAGAGGGCAGGCCACAGTCTTTCTGGAAGCTTCCATCCCTAATGACACATTTCACTCCTGCTTCCTTGCTCAAAGCAAGTCGTACGGCCACGTCTGTGTTCGGCAGGGCAGGGGGAATAGGACCCTTGGGGGAGGGCACCAAATATTTGGGAACAATAATCTAGTTTTCCACCGGTGGTGCGAGGGGACCGGGCCTGAGCATTTCCAATAACAAAGATGGAAGATGAGGGTGGGGAGAGGAGCAGAGACTCCGCGGGGCATCAGCTGGCTGCTGAGTGGAGATGTCAGGGAGCAGCAACTGGGCGAGATGGGCCCAGGGGAGAGTCCCCAGCAGGAGGCTGGATTGGAACTGGGGGCGGAGGGAGCATAGAGAGAGAGGGCAAGTCTGGAAACCGAGTATTTAGGCTTTCCAGTATTGGGTTTCTTAGCTTCCATGTTTGCTCAGCTGCTGCATCAAATATTTGCTTATGGACTAATAACAAAAATACAGGCATGTGTTAGACTTTCATAGACTCTCCTCTACTGTGAAAAGTCCCAAGATGGTCTCATTCATTTAGGTACCATGCCTGGGCCGTGAGAACTTGCACTTTCTCCACGAGCTTGCTGAATGGCTTCCGTTTGTCCCCCTGACAGCTGGGCCGTGATCGTTGTGGAGTACTGGGGCCCCTGGGTGGGTCTGGTACTCTCCTGGGGTCCTTTCGATTGAAGGGAGAGCCTCCAGCCTTCCCTAAATGTGCCCAGTGACTTCTGTTTTCTAAACAGTTGTGTAATTCCTCTTTCCAGGGTGACGAAGGTGCTTCTTGCTTTGGCAAAACCTGAGGATATTTAGCTACACTGGATTTTATTGGGGGCACTTTTGGTTTTATTGTGGTCTGAAACTATGTTACGTCTTTGACACCCGACATTGAATTCCACTGAAGCTTGGATATTATATTCAATTTTCACTCATAAAGATCTTTTCAGAAGCCACAAATCCAGAGCTCGCTCTCTGCAATTCCCATATCGATAAATACGGATGTGTGCTCACATCACGAGGAAATCTACCTACCCTTGAGATCACTTTGGGCTAGGCGGATCTATGTTAGCTGGTGATGATAATGCTTTTTAAAACCATGCAGTTTTTCTGAATATTTATTTTGGTTTTAGAGCTTTCACTTTTGTGGTAAGTATATTTATATCGACTTCTAACCATCTATTTTCTTGGTTTCTTAACTCGATATTTTTCTTAATGCCACTGGTATCATTTCTTCATTGTCTTTGTTATGGTTTCTTCTTTGTGGATGATGTGATGTATCAGTTAGTATCTGTTATCTCTTGCTGCATAACAAACCACCCCAAACCTAGTAGTTTTGCTTAAAGCAAAAAAAAAAAAAAAAAAAATCCTGTGTTTTCTCATGATTCTGCAACTGGGGCAGGGTGGGAAAGGACGGATGTGTGACTTGTCCTTTGCACTCAGGGCACTCTCCGTCTAGGGTGGGAGACTGACAACGGCCAAGATGGGCTCATACGGGAAGTAGACTGCACTCACGCGTTGCTTCCCCCTGCTCTCAGTGACTTTCAGAGTGTGCCGATTTGATCACGTGTGTCTCCTCCCTCCTAGGGGATATGCAACAAAGCATGTTGTGGAAGGTCTGGAACCACGAACACTGTACAAATTCCGACTGAAGGTCACCAGTCCCTCTGGAGAATATGAGTACAGCCCGGTGGTCTCCGTGTCCACGACCAGTGAGTACAAACACCCCACTCCTTTATCCAAAGATAAATGAAGACAACGAGCCATATAGAGGTAAAAATATCCTGCCTTTTGCTCAGCCTTATTGGAAGCAGAAGCTCTTCCATTTTTAAAAAAATTTTATTTATTTGAGTGAGAGAGAGAGAGAGAGAGAGAGAGGGCATGCATGAGCGGGGAGGAGAGGGAGAAGCAGACTCCCTGCTGAGCACAGAGCCTGACGTGGGGCTCGATCCCAGGACCCTGGGATCATGACCTGAGCTGAAGGCAGACGCTTAACCGAGTGAGCCACTCAGGTGCCCCGAAACTTCCATTTTGAAAGACTGTGCTGATAACCGTTCACTGGCTCGGCCAGGCCGGAGCAGGAGGGAAGTCTGTGCTTTAACAAACGGGGAGAGCTGTTCTGGGCCCCCCCCTTCGGGGGGTGCACGTGCAGGAGTAAAAGTACAAAAGGGTGGAGTCACCTTTCCTAGGAAGTGGGCAGGGGGTGTGGGCTGCAAAACAGTACGCCTGCTCGGCTGTGCCTCAGGCGACAAGCTCTACAATGCATTTTGTCCCTTTTGAACGACCTCAGTTTTCTGGATTCGGGGCGGGGTGGGGGGGGAGGGCTGTGAGTGAGAAAAATGAACACCGTGGCGCGCGCGTGCACACACACGCACACACACACACGTGGGGTGAGGGGCCGGCCACGCTGCCTCTGACCTTGCATGTCCTTCTCCCAGTCCCATCTGAGGGTGCAGATATTTTCTGTGATTGGTATTTTAAAGTGTTTTAAAGATGCGTGCGTATCTAGAATGTGGTAAAGATCAAAATAGTCAGAAATGTTCTTCGTGGCCTGCTTGCTGAAAACACATCTTTTTTCAGTTGCACAATGAAAGTCCTCCTCTTGTGAGTAGAAGTCATTTTAAAGTTTTCGTCAATATTGCATATGGCACATGTGGGTGTACACACACATATACATAGATAAATAAAACACATAGTTTTCCTTCTAGGGTTTTCAGTTGTGTCGTTTATGCATTTATTTGGAGAATATTTTTAAATTTAAATCCAATTATCCAACTTACAGTACATCGTTAGTTTCAGATGTCGTGTTCAGAAATTGACCAGTTGTGCATAACACCCAGTGCGCATCCCCTTGTGCGCCTCCTTACTGCCCGTCGCCCACTTACCCCACCCCTCCGCCCACCTCCCCTCCAGCAGCCCTCAGTTTATTTCCTAGAGTTAAGAGCCTCTCAAGGTTTTTCTTACTTGGAGAGATTTTTACGTGGATTCAAGATGGTTGAGGTTTCGAGTTAGCCTATCATCTCTTCGTTTGCAATCAGGGCACTGGGGAGTTGGGTCTCAGTTTGGCAAACTGAGAATTCAGTGACAGCTGAGAGGAGTGTCCTTTTCCCAAGGTGCTGCGCTCGCTGCAAAGACACATAATTTCAGAGGAGACTTTCTGAGCGGAACAGTCAGTTACAGAGATGCAGGTCAGGAAACAGGGCTTGTCCTTCCTGTGGTGACTGTGAAAGCATTTCCTTCCTCTGGAAGACCCAGGGCTCTGGAGCTTTTAGGGGGAAGAGGCAGAGCAGCGGAGTGTGAGTGGGTCTCCCCTGTGTCGAGGGCAGGCACAGAGAAGGGAGGAGCCGGGACAGGAGAAGAGTTGGTAAAGAGGCACCTGTTGTTTGAATAGACTCTCTAGGGGACGCTGGGCCAGTGTGCTCCCGCCTGTCCTGCTGTCCCCAGCCAGCCACAGGTCCCTCCTGCACTCCTCTGCCTTTGCCCCTTTTCTGTGGAGCGCCCCCACCTCGGAGCCCCCTCTTCCCGGTGCCCCTTCCCCTCTTCTGCCTGCAGAGCCACTCCCCAGGCAGAGCTCCGCTCGGGGGCGCTTCCTTGTGCCTCCCCCGGTACCCGGCTGGGTCTCGCCCCCTCCGATAACACCCAGCGCATCTTATTTTATGTATTTTTCATCTTCTTCGTCTCGCACCGACTTGTGTGCTTCCCAAGGGGAGGATGTGATGGGTCAGTCATGCCTGGTGTTGAAGATCAAGGTGCGTGGGTGGATGGAAGGGGAATGGAAAGGCCCGGAGGCAGAATTAGGATTTGGAGGGAAACACTGATTTTCTCAGCTTGCACTCCTGTCTGGGGGGAGATGCATGTGTGTCCCACGGGCTGGGGAGCGTCCGCTTGACCTGCACGGGGAAGGTGAACAGGATGCAGAACTTGCCACTGGCATCTTGCCTCCTGCCACATCCATGCCAGGGGCTGCGGGACCCTCCGGCCAGAGCTCAGGTGGGGTTTCCCTACCATTCGGAGCTCTTCGGGAAGGCAGAGACCATCGCGGCTTTCTATCGGCTGGCCAGGATGGTGCTGACTTCCTGCTGAGCCAGCTTCCGAGAGGCAGCCACGGAGAGCTGGTCCGGGGTCCAGGGCATTTGTCCCTGCAGCCCGTGGCTTCCGTGGGTCACTAGACCAGACCTCCTGCAAGGACCAGGGTGTGATGGAGACGTGGTTCCTGGTGTTGATCCACGCACCGGGCTTCCTGCTCCTTTTGGGGTCTGGTCACAGCGCCGGGCTCTGGGGGAGACCGACTCTCAGCTTCTGGGGGCTCTCCCGGGTGGCAGCGGTCCCGGAACCTCTTCCTGCTGCCTGCTGCTCCCTGATGCTGTTATTCTATTTATAATATCCAAGCAGACCCCTTAAGGAGGTAGATCATGCTAAACAAAGAATTAAAAATGTGCATATTTTCCAAAACAAGTAACAAAATGCTTTTGTGGGTTGATCATTTGCATTGAGTTTGAAAGTGTTTTTAATGACTCACGAAAGCATGTACTTTGTTTGAATAAAGGATGCTCAGCTTTTTTTTTTTTAATTCCAGGTAAAGTACACGAGACTCTTGCTTAAATGAGGCATGCAATTTTAATCAGTTGGGCCCTTAAAAAGAGAAGAGCAGCTGCTGCTTGTTAATTGGCAAATCTCTCCTCCAATGAGCTCATCATTTATTCACTGCTTCTAACAGAAACCTAAATTCCACCCAGAAAGGTGTTATTGCTGTATTAGAATATCTGCGGGCACATCTGCTGATAAATGACCCTCTTACAGAGCATGGTGATGGCTTTCCCCTCTTCCTGGGTGTCCCCTCCAGTGCAGGCGGGCAAGCCCTCGCGGACACCCTCCCCAGGGGCAGCATCGTTCAGTACTGGTCGTTGCAACCCTCGGGGTAAACACCAGCCAAACAAACGCACAGAGGCACAGCCCGCCGCCTTTGTATTCAGTTGCACTTACTGATGGCAGTCCTCTGGGCCAGGCCCACCATGTCTTCGAGGATTCAGGGCTAGGAGGAGTGGCACGTTTGGCTCACCCTGGAATTTCCTCTCTTTGTGACTCCTGCCTATAGTGGGAGGGAGAAAGAACTCTCTTCTCTCTTCTGCAAACAGGAGCCTTTCATTTGTTCCTCTGTCCGAGTCACATAAACGGAGACTTTTGCGTGCCTGGGTTGACAGGTCTGGTCTGGTGCTAATCCTCAGGACCTCTTTGCCCTCTTGCAGTGGTCTGAGCGGGGTTAATGAGTCAATGCTGAGAAAGAGCATTTATGCCCCAAATGATACATATTGCCTCCTTTTGCAGAAGCTCCGTAAACAAGGAGTGATTAACCATAGTGCTGTGCTCCCTCCCTTCCGTGAGGTGTCCTTTGTCTTCAGATTAAGTTATGAGGGCTCTGATTACCTCTCGAAGAAGCTAGAATAGGGCAATATATTCATTTCAATTATGTCCTACTATCAAAATATCCCGGTCTTTGCTGCGTACCGTCTTCACGCCTCTAAGCACAAAGTGAGCTTCTTTTTTTCCCCAATATTTGCATGCTGCAGAGCTTCCTGGGTAGGAGGGACCAGGAAGTGCCCCCCCCTCCCCAACTGGGAGAGCTGGACCGGCCAGGTAAGACCTACGATGTGGATTGGAGGTGGGTCAGTGCAGAAACACGCGGGGATGCTGCATGTGCTTTTAGAACTTTCTTTGGAATCTTAAGAAGTTTGCACTTTTCTGAAGCTTTGTAGCTTTAGCATACCCTTTCCTTTAACACTTTGTGCAGGGGGAGCACATTTGTTTATTTCGAAGTCTAATAAGGTTGGGAGCATGTAATGCTTTGGTCGGCTACCCCAGCATAGAGCGTGGCCTTGTGAAGGACTCGCTGACACTGCCCACGCCTACCTGCTTGATCTCAGACAGCTCACTTAGCCTTCCTGGCTCTCAGTTTTGTGGTCCGAAGAAGAATCGAAAACGCATTGTGTAGAGTCCTAGATAGAGCTTAATGAATAGGATTTGAGTTCGGATGTCCTATTTTAAAATTTAGTAAAAATAGGATGAGCTTCCTATGTTCTTCTGGATGATTCTATGCAAATTGTTTTTGTATTTTTTTGTGGCAGTTGAAGTTTGGGAGTCTCACTCTTCCTCTGCTTTCCGGGAAGTGAGAAGGGAGGGAAATTTTCTGTGGGTTTAGTTTGTCCACTAAAGTAGGGATGCGTCACCCCATAGATCATTTTAAGTCCGTACTAGTCTAGGCCGGGGTTTCTCAGCCTTGCCGCTGTCGATGTTTGGGGGCTGGATAATTCTCGTCGTGCACACTGTAGGACCATCAGTATCTCAGGCCTCTACCCACTAGATGCCAGTAGCACCAACCCTTAGGGTGTGACAACCAAAAATGTCTCCAGGCTTTACCAAATGTCCTCTTGGTGGTGGTGGTGTTGGGTGGGGGCCTGTTCCCTTCTGTCGCCCCCAGTGGAACCACCAGGCTAAGCGTGACCTTCCTTGGAAGGCCAGGGACAGCGGTGGGCCTTGCCCTTTGACGGTTTTTCATGATACTTTTATTTGAAGCTTTAGGTCTAAAAATATGTGTGGAATGATGAAAAGGAAGTACCGTGTGGCTAAAAAGTCTTAAGGAGATTGGCAAGCACTAGCAGACAAAACTGGTATTTCAAAAACAGTTTTCACTTGGCTTACATTTATTTTGTTTTACCAGAAGAAAAGGGGTATCAGCTAGAGGTCGTTCTGCTAGTGATCGCTACATTCTTCTGTCCCCTGGTTTCCCAGTTTATAATTTGCCCAGTTAAAATCCTTCAAGGAAACGAGTAGAAAAGGGGCTCCAGTGCCCAGGAGTTTTTCCTAGCGTACCTCGCTGACCCGGATGGCTACTGAGTTTATAGTCCCCACTTCCATTCAGCTCCGTGGTCTCGTCCCAGAGAGTTTTTCTACCACAGGTGCAGGAAGAGGGAAGTTTTCTCCCCACCTGGTGAGGCCAGCTTGGTGGAGGGTGCTGAAGGGGCGGCTGAGTGCCAGGAATCAGTCTCGGGGGCATTGCGGGAGGACAGGGTAGGAGATGGGTGTTTTCTGTCCGGGTTTAAGATGATAATAGGTTAGAAGCAGGCGCTACCGTGTCAATGGCGAAGGAGAGGAACATGCTTGTCTTGTTCTCTCTGGGACCCTCAGCGTCAAGACTGGGCGTGTGAGTGACTTAATAAACATTTGAATGGATGGAAGAGACCTCGGAGCTGACCGGAACTGGGGGTTGTAAACTCAGTACCCCCCCCCCCCCCGGGTCAGCGAGGTGCGCCCAGCGTGCGAGGGGCGGGTGTGCGAACGGTGGGGACAAGGACAGCGGCTGCTGCCCTTCCCACCACCTCCACAGGGACACGTGCTGGATATTTAGGACATGCCGGGCGCTCTGCTAAGTGCTTCATGTGTGTTCCATTTACGCCGAATCATTCAAACGATTAGAAGCGCACAGAATGGGAGGCAAGCCCTGAAAGACGGGCTTCTCTCTCTTGGTCCTTTATTGTCACCTTCTCCTTTCGGCACTTCCTGTTCTCCTCCTCCAGGAGCTAACATTCCCTCGTGCGAAGGGACGCCCTCCCTTCTACCCCACATCCCCCTGTTCCTGGAGTATTTTGCAGGCTTCTCCTCCCCACTCCTCTCTGCCTGGCAGGCTCTCCCCCATAATCGGGCTTTCTCACGATGCTCCCCCTCTGCGAATGAGCCCCTTGTGCACCCCACCCCCCAGGAGCTCCGGGGACACCAGGCCAACGTGAATGTTATATTCCTGGGAAGCACTGCAATTTTGGATGTCAAATGTTACAGCAATTTATTTTTGTCGTTTGTTCAAGTAGTTTAGTGACTCTTTGGCAAACAAAACCAGTTGCGACGATCGTGGGGCTTTTCCTTGCTTGTAAGAGACATTTAGTAAGTCTTAGGAAATCTGGAAGGATTATTTTCACCTATCAAAATACCATGCACAAAGCAGTGCTTTTATAACTTGAGAATGTCCCAAGTCCTTAGGACAATCTGAATGTTCTTAATATATGGAAACAAGGTCTTTCCCAGTGAAAGAGGTAGAATAGCCAAGTGCCTTCTTGGAGGGGAACGTGAACACCCACCCACTCAAGGCTGCCGGTGGTATCCGGAATGAATATTCTTTCATTCGACTTTGGTGACCGTTTTCCATCTTTCTGCAGGAGAACCCATAAGTAGTGAGCACTTTCACCGAGCTGTTAATGTGAATGATGAAGATTTGCTGGTTCGAATACTTCAAGGAGGGTGAGAGAGCTCTGCCTTAAAATTAAAAAATTTTTAATGCCCAGCAAGTACATAGAATTGCACTTAACTTTATCTCCCCTCAATTTTCCATGCCTTTGAAATTGCTCCAAAATAGATCTCCGGTGACTGGTGTGAGTTCAGCATAGTCAATAAAGATGACCTTTGAGCCCCATGTAAATGCTAGATTTTGTAAATATCTAATGAAAATTGAAAATGAGAAGTCTGGGTATCCTGTTTTCTTCCGAGAAATAACTCCTGACTCTTGCTTATATGTGATAGCATTTAGGCAAATTTCACCCCCAAGGGCCCACATCTATCTAAGGAATCATTAAATCCGCTGTTTCTGATTCAAAAAGTTGGTAAAACACTAGAAGAAAAGTAGCAAATACATTTGCCGCCATGGGATATTTGAAGCTGCCTCCTAATGAAAAGTGAACAATGTTACTTAGATTCTTTTTGAATCAGTAGTTTTTAGGACCTTAGAAGACCAGTCATTTTGCCAATAGGGCCCTTAAGTTGGAGGAGAGAAGGATCCCACAAAAAACCAAGGTTTCTAAGCTGGTATTTAAGAGTTCTGCTTTCTTCCTCCAGTGGCCTCGGGGGAGAAATGCAGGCCTCCCGCAGTCCAGGCTGTTGGTGGAGCGGAGTGTTTCACACGCCTTACACCGTACAATCTAGAAGGTGGTGGTGCTCGTCCCAGGGTTTTAGGGGCTCACATCATGGTTTTGAGTTGAAGGGAGTGTCTGTTTTAAGCGAAACTACAGCAGTTCCCCTTCTTGTGAATTTGGATCCTTGAAAAATATTAGGCAGGGTGGTTTAAGACAACAGAAATTTAATGGCCCAGAAGAAATTGGAATTTTCGGGAAAATGAATCACTTTAGCCACCTGTGTCTTGCAAGAGACCTCAGCTGTGAATCTACGGAGAGCCATGCCGAGCATCTTAATCTCTCTTCTCTGTGTTTTTCCCCAAGAAATGTTAAGGTTGATGTTCCCAATAAGTTTGGCTTTACTGCTCTGATGGTCGCTGCCCAGAAAGGCTACACCAGGTAGGCGCCCTCCCCTCTTCTGTCTGAGTGGCTGAACCTTTCCCTTCTCCCAAAGGCTCCGGTTAGAGCACGGATGGGAGGGAAAAGGTGTGTGCAGGAGCCCCCTTCTCGCTTTCCAAAACTGTACCACGTACGGGCTGCCCCAAAACTCGGCTCTTTGAATCCTGAAGTCCTACACTGCGCGGCAGACAATGTAAACATGTAGAATCCCATGGTGAGGAAGAGAGGTAGCCACTGAATTATATTTTGCAATATATTTTATAGGTCCCAGGAAAACTGGTTATTGGAATTTGAGTGTCTTAAAAAAAGAAAAGGGGACGGATATTAATTCTGGAAAACAAACTTCCCCGAGAGGTTGCTAATTTTATAACCAAGTTTAATTTTCACCGATACACTCTTGTTATCTCTATGCCACACAGCGGCATACACACTAATGGCTTATTTTACAATCGTATTTATATTTAACTACTGAAGTGCCATTTTGGAAAAAGGACCTATATTTTTATTAAATGCTACCATTTGGAAATAATATATTTAAAATGGTCATTAAGGTGACAGCGAAATAGCTTGACAATACAATGTGTTTCATGTGGTATATTTTGTTTTCAATGAATAATTCACGTGAGGGAGAAGCCCCCCCCCCTTTTCTTTTTTTTTTGGTGTTGAAGAAGTAGTTTTCTGGTTTAATAATGTCCTGTCTTTGAAGCCAGCTGGCCTCTGAAGGTGGAAAAGAAAGTGTGGATATGTGTGTTGTTCCCGCATTATCGTGGGTTCCTACCCATCAAAACTGTGTCTCCGGTGACCTTCTGATTTGTTTCCTGCAGGCTTGTGAAAATCCTCGTTTCTAATGGCACAGATGTGAATCTGAAGAACGGAAGTGGCAAGGACAGGTGGGTGGTGGGATATGACCCGAAATGTCCCCATACTTCGGTTACCAGGTTTGTGCCCAGACGGCTTTTGATTTAATCCAAATATTTGCGGCAGCTCCTTTTGACAGGGCTGTACCCCAAAGGAAGGAGGTCATTGAACAAAGGCTGGCTTGTTCACTTGTTCACGTGTTCCTTCACGCACCTGGAATGAAGTGGGCTATACTTCGTACAGCAGCTGCCTGCCCTCGCCCAGTGCCCGGCACACGCTGGTGCTCAGTGATCGGTCGCTGTGACTGCAGCCATCGCCAGGGCCGTGCTGGGCATTGCACTGTGCCCGTGACACTTGGGCCCCCTCCAGGGCTCTCCTTGCACTTCAGCTTACTCACTTAACTAAGCCTCTTAGGGGTTCCCAAAGAAGCACAAAGCAGTCACAACCAAAGCTACGGCCCAACAACTTCCTGCGGTGGAAAGTGGGGTGTAGCGCAGGAGAAATTGACAAAAAGAAGATGATACTTGGAAACCTGCATTCAGACAGATGAAAGAATGCTCTAGAAAGACTTAAAAATAATCAGTATTCTAGTAATTAGGTTTAATTAACTGATTCATTCTAATCAACCAGGATTTGTTGAGTGGCTACCACATGCCAGGCTCTGTGTTTGGTGCTTGGGTAGAACAGTGCAGAAAATGCAAGGGTTTTGCTCCAGGAGCTTAGAATCACATCGTTCATACAACTCAAAGGTGTGTGACCTGCAAACTAGTATCTAAGGAGTAGCTACAAAAACCCAGGTCACCTTTGGTGGGCCATAAGGAAAGCATCAATTTCTGAGCTCAGAAAGCCTACCTGCCATACCTTCTGAACACACACAGTAATACATTTTTAAATAACATTACAAATAATCATTTAAAAGTTTGGGGCACCTGGGTGGCTCAGTCGGTTAAGTGTCTGCCTTTGACTCAGGTCATGATCCTGGGGTCCTGGGATCAAGCTGTGAGTACGTGGGGGCTTCCCACTTGTGCTCTCTCTCTCTTGCTCCCAAATAAATAAAAATCTTTAAAAAAAATCATTTAACAGTTTAAACAGGAGTTTTCCATGTAACTCTTAGGTTAATTTGGAGTTAAGCCATCAACTCAAGTTTGAAAAAGAATAATACCAACTTAAAAAGGACAGAGAAAATAAAAACCTTGAGGGGTAGGAAAGAGGAAAGAATTAAAAGAAATTGATTAGAAAATAGGAAGACTGTTGAAACATAGAACGGCAAAAGATATGAGAGCTGCTTCTTAAAAAAAAAAAAAAGCCTATACAATAAAATGGACCAATTTCTTATAAATCAAAGGAAAAAAAATCAGAATTTAGAAATAATACATGGCCATGGTTATAGAGAAAATCTTTTGGAAATTTAAGAAGAAAAAAATAGAATTTTGGAAGGGTACATAACAGTGGTGATAGAGGAAATCTAAATGTAAAAAGAAAATGATACGCCGTGTCTACACTAGGAGATATGAAATTATCTTTTCGATGGTACATTTTCTGGGAAAATGTAAATCCCCAAAACACAGAAAATCTGAAACAACCAATATCCATGCAAGCAGTTAGAAAACTTAGTAAGGGATTATGAAACAGACTCTGTGGCTTGACTGTTGTGCCCATGAGCTCGTGAGGATTACAGGTTAGGCTTGTAGATAACTTACTTAGCAGAGGGGTAGCTGGAACATCACCAAGGATAACCTTGCTGCTGAAGTCCGAGAGAGAAAGAAAGCTCTTCATATGTTTATATGTGTTCAGATATTTATGTCCCTTCCATCCCAGCTTGTAGGATAATGCAGGATGTAAGGATGTCCAGATGAGGAAATTTCTTAATGCTTCCCTTTAGTAACCAAAGGTGAAAACCTATGTATGTGCAGAGGCAAAACAAAAATTTGGTATAACTCAGCACCTTTTACTAGTTAAAATATTACTCTTTTAAAGTGCAGGATGCTTTCAGTGCATAGGGGTGTATAGGGGAACTAGCCTCTGCTGATGGAGTGAATCCTTCGATTGCATCATAAAAGGTTGTTTATCATCTCCGATGATCAGCCGGTATCATTCTTAGTGTTGACAGACTGCTTTTGAAAAGTTAGTAGTGAAGCCTATAGGAGGTTGAAAGCCATATAGCTCGATGTCAAATCCAGAGTCCCCTGTGGTCAGGGTGTATGACCTTGGGCAGGTCACTTAACTTCTGTGCGCTTTAATTTCCCCATCTACAAGATAGGGATAATAGAATTACCTATAGAATTGTGAGTGTTTAACAAATCATTACAAGAAAAGTGAGTAAAACAGTGCCTGGCATATGGTAACTCTACATTTTGTTATTTCATGATTGGTATTTTGGAGTGCTGGTCAACCTGGTGAGAGAGAAAATGGGTGAATGAGACCTGGCTCCTTTCTCGCAGTGCCCAAGTGAATTAGTTTTCAAATACTTGGACTTAATAAGGAAGTTTAGTAAAGTGGCCAGCTACTATTTAACAAAAAATTTTTTTTCTTAAATAACAGCAATTGTCAGTTCATAAGTATATTGAGGGAAATAAACTAGAATAAATAATATCTCACAGAAGTGAGAAATTTGTATTAAAACCCTATAAAAATGAGGTTAAAAGATTTAAAAGGGACCTATACCATATGCCAGAATGGCAAGATCGAAGACTGTAAAATTTTCAGTTTTTCCTAAATGAATATATAGACCCAGCATAGCCTCAAATGGAATTATTCTTGGGAGCCTGTCAGAATGATTTTGTGATTTACCTGGAAGAACAAATGGATGACACCAGCTATTAACTTTGCTGAAGAGAAATGTGGAAAGACTTTTGACAGTCATTAAAATGCCTTATAAAGTTATAGTAATTAATGTAGTATGAGACCGGTACAAATAATTGAAAAAATGATGTATAGAATGAACTAGAAATCGTTCTCCATGTACATCAGAACTTAGTACGCAGCGAGGGGAGCAACACAAACTACTGAGGAAGATGTTAGAAAAAAAGGCTATTTGAAGAAAAAAATTAAATTCTGGCCTTCTATGGCATGCATCAAAATAAATTCCAGATGAATTAAGAATTAAATGTAAAAGACAGAACCAGAGAAACCACAGCATATGTCTATCTGATCTTATTATGAGAAAGGCAAAATCATTGAAATAAATCACTAAGGAAAAGATTAAAAGTACATAACACATTTTAAAAAGTTAATTACAAAATAAAGGGTAGCCTGGGGAGAGATTTGCAAATATATTATAGACAAATGACTGGCATATTTAATACGGGGAAGATAAACATACCCACCCCCACAAGATACACAGTAGAAAAGAGCAGTTTACACAAAGACAATTCATAGCAGAATAAATTAAAAAGTTAATATGCAAAAGTGCCAGTAATAGATTAAAAACTTGCTGTCCTCTTGTTAATTAAAAGATGATAGAGGTGTATAGGTGAGTAAAATGGGCCCTTTTATGTGCAATCGATACAATTGGAAATGGACATAACCTCTCTAGAAAGCACTGCATCTAAAGGGAGCCTTAAACATTTGCATTAAGCATTTGGCAATATGCATCAGAAGAAAGCACCGCAAACCCTGGGCAGGTGAAGGGCCGTGTTTGCTCTCTTCTGGGAGTCTCCGAGAAATGAAGGGCTGCGTAAGAGGACAGAGATGTGGACCTGAGGTTCCATTCCAGGCCAGCTCAGCTCTGGGCCTCAGAGCTGGGCATTCTGTTTACCACTCAGAGACTGTAGAATTTCCCTAATGGGAAAACTTCCTTTCGCACCACCCACTCCACCCCCCTCAACCTCCCTGAGTTCAAACATTTAGAAAAGTTGAAAAAATATTACGGTATATTTCTATGTATTCACCACTTAGGTTTGGCAGCTGTCGACATTTTGCCCTATTTGCTTCTCTTTCTACATTTTTATTCGCTTTTTTCTCCTTACTTGCCCATTTCAAGGTTAACAGGCATCCTATTCCTCAGTATTTCATTCAGTATTTCAGTATGTTATCTCCTAAAAACAGGGACATTGACCTGCATAACCGCCGTATCATCGTCACACCTGAGACGCTTCGCACTAATTTCCTGACATCACTGATGGCCTAGTCACTCACACAAGTCTCCCCACTTGTCCTCCAGAAGGTCTTCATGGCTCTGTTTGGGGGGATGGGGCAAGACTATGATCCAACTGAGACTCACACATTGCATCTGGTGGTTCTGTTGAGTGTCTCTTATTCTAGACTGGTCCTCCATCCATTATTTTGGTTTAAATATTTTTTTCTCCCAGCAATGACTTTGTGAAGACACCAGACCGATTATCTTATAGAATGCCCTATGTTCTTGAGTTGTCTGATTGTTTCCTAGTTGTGGAGGCGGTGCTTAACTTGTTCATTGGTCCCTTTATTGCCAATAAAGTTGCAATTAGGTTTAAAGGCTCGATTGGAAGCAGGTTAACATTTGTAACAAGAACACTTCCGAGCTGGTGGCGTAGCTCCAGCCTGGCTCCATCAGGAACGCATGTTGTCCCACCACTGGTGATTCTAGGTTTGATCATTTGGTTTGAGTGTGGCCGCTAAATCTCTCCTTTGTAAAGATATAGTTTCCCGCTGAAATTAGCATATAACTAGGCGGTAATCATGATGTGAATATCCTGTTCTCCGTTAACCTTTCACCCAACAATTTTAGCATCCACTGATGGTCCTTACCCAGATCAGTCATTTAATTGGAATTGCAAAAGTGTGATTTTCTAATTCCATAATGTCTTCCGTATTGATTGGGGCAGGCTTCGATGAAAAGGGCTTTCCCTCATCAATTGAGGATGGACTACATTTTACTGTATAAAGGCAGAGTAAATTTAATTATTTAAATACAAATATTTAGAGTATGGAATTGGCTTAATAGCCCTCTATAATAATGTCGAATGAGTATTTTTCTCCCCTCTATCTTTTTTGAATATTTTCAGACTCGTGGATATTTTTAAATCCAGTATTTTACTCAATTTACAGTGATTCCTTTTTTTAATTGAGATATAATTCACACAGTCCTTTTAAAATTTGGCCCTTAAAGAATATATTAACAACAGTGTGCAACTGTCACTGTGGTCGAATTCCAGAACATTGTTCATCAGCCAGAAAGGAGCCCTGTGCTCACCGGCAGGCACTCCCCGTTTCCTCTCCCCCAGCCCTGGAACAGCTAACCTGCCGGTTCTGTCCCCGGGGATGTGCCTGCTCTGGGTATTTCACGTAAACAGTCCTACAATATGTAGCCTTCCGAGTCCAGCTTCTTTTATTTAGCATAATGTTTTAAGGTTCATTCATGTTGTGGCATAATATCAGTGTTTCTTTTTCCTTTTTATGGCCAAAGAATGTTCCATCGTACGGGTATGCCGCATGCGACAGTTCATATGTATAATTTTCATGGGTTTTCCACTCCTGTTAGGATGCTTGGTTTAAACCAGGCAGGGTAAAATGGGGGCCAGAGTGTGGCGACTGTACTTAGAGCTCTTGCTGCCCCCTCCATATGTTGCAGTCTGATGCTCGCATGCTACGCGGGACACCTAGATGTTGTGAAGTATCTCCGAAGACACGGCGCTTCCTGGGAGACCAGAGACCTCGGGGGCTGCACGGCTCTGCACTGGGCTGCGGATGGAGGCCACTGCAATGTCATCGACTGGATGATAAAAGATGGCTGTGAGGTACGGGATCTTCCTTCTCAGCCACACGTGTCATTAAGAACTTGCAGTGCCGTTCCGCGGGATTTAGGAGAAGCAGAGCCTTATGGGGATGCCTTTGATTAGCTGAACGTAGAAATGCTGCAGAAAGTTCTCTGACTTACCAGTAAGAAGGTTCCTGAAGCCCTGGGGAAAAAAGGTCTTTATAGAATCGATATGATAGTTGAGGCTTCACATCGTCATGGAGGTTTGTCTTAGGTAGGAAAAAAAGAAACTGCTGAATCCAGAGCTGGACCTGATGATGCTTCTACTTTGTTTATGCCTGTGTTCATTCACTTATTATCTCTTCATTCAATCTGTCCACAAAGCTTTACGGAGTACCCGCCGTGTACCGAATGCTAGCTCGGGTCCTGGAGACATGAGACGTCAGGAACTCTTATGGCCATAGTGCTTCTTACTGCTCTTAGAATGAGACTATTTTTTATTGGTGGTTTGCTTGAAAGATTAGCCATTACTAAACCCTTCCCGAGAGCAAACTGACCATATCACAAACAGAGCATTTCAGCTCCTCGTGCCTTTACCTTGAAGCAGGCACGTGGGTGACCCTTCTGGGCTCGTGTTATCAGACAGTGCGGATTTGATTTAGCAAGTAGATTCCGGCGTTGTTTGGACTTCTCTAACTGTTTGAAGATGAGTCAACAGAGTTAGCTCAATTATGGTAGCGGCTGATAACTTTGAGAACTTTAGTTCAAGACTCGAAGGAAGTTAAATAAAAATTGCAAGGCATGGAAATCAGGAATGGTAAACAAAACGCTCTCCTAATTGAGATTGCCAGATGGCGTAGAGTGTGGAGGAATTAAACCGATGACCTGGAAAATAAACTCAAATTGAGAGGAGTCATGTCTCCTGGAAGATGCTAGCAGATTTGTTCTAGCTTGTCTCTGAAGTGTGATTGAAGGAAAGCCTTGCCTTTTGCAGTTGTGGGGTCTCACTGGTTGCCACTGCTGTCTGCAGGAGGCTGAAGAAAGGGCCCTGTGAAGGAACAATCTCAGTACTTAATTCCCTGTTATTACATTTCTCTCTCTTTTTTTTTTTTCCTTTTAGAAACATGCGCAAGAGGTCGGAAGGATTAGCATGTGGGCCTCAGTGGTGGGACGGGGCTGCACCTGTCCTGGGTGGTGGTGAGAGCCACGGTCGTCTTGTTTGGTTTATGATGAGCTCTGCTCAGACTTTGGTCTCAGTAAAAGTCTGTAGTTAAAAATGAAGGTTGACCTTTGCTGAAAGAAGGGCAGGTCTCTGCCATGAGTATTTAAATTCTGTAATTTTGGAAACAAACTTTCTGGGCTTCAGATACGAGCATGTTTGTTTGTGGGTAAATTCTTTTTTTTTTTTTTTTTTAACCAACATATAATGTATTATTTGTTTCAGGGGTACAGGTCTGTGAATCATCAGTCTTACACAATTTGCAGCACTCACCATAGCACATACCCTCCCCAATGTCCATCACCCCACCACACCATCCCTCCCGCCCCCACCCCCCAGCAACCCTCAGTTTGTTTCCTGAGATTAAGAGTCTCTTATGGTTTGTCTCCCTCCCCAGTCCCATTTTGTTTCATTTTCCCTCCCTTCTCCCTCCTCTCTTCTTCCCTCCCTTCTCCCCACACGACCCCCCACCCTGCCTCTCGAATTCCTCATATCAGAGAGATCATATGTAATTGTCTTTCTCTGATTGACTTATTTCGCTTAGCATAATACCCTCTAGTTCCATCCACGTCATTGCAGATGGCAAGATTTTGGTTTTTTTGGTGGCTGCATAGTATTCCATTGTATATATAAACCACATCTTCTTTATCCATTCATCTGTTGATGGACATCCAAGTTCTTTCCATAGTTTGGCTACTGTGGACATTGCTGCTGTAAACATTGGGGTGCACGTGCCCCTTCGGATAACTACGTTTGTATCTTTAGGGTAGATACCCGGTACTGCGATTGTTGGGTCGTAGGATAGCTCTATTTTCAACTTTTTGAAGAGCCTCCATACTGTTTTTCAGAGTGGCTGCACCAGCTTGCATTCTGTTTGTGGGTAAATTCTACCTTTTTCTGTAGCACTGGAGCTACAGGAATGTTGCCACTAAAGATTTCTGTGAGGTCGGTTGGTGGCAGATAGTGGATGTCAACAGGAGTGTCTCCGTGTTCTCGGCAGAGGGGCCACCCCGTCGTTGGGTGACGCTAGGAGGGATCCGGGAGCCAAGCAGGGCACTGTGGCCACCATTCTTGAGTATAATGGTTTCCTACTGACAGTGACTGACAGGCACGGGGGGGGGGGGGAACCGTCTCTACATTTAACGAGTCATGTGACCTCAGGAAAAGCATTTGACTTCTCAGAGATTTGGTTTAATCACCGGTAGACCAGCAATAAAAGAACCTACCCCATTTAACCCTCAGACCCAAAAGAGAAAATGGGGGTGAAAGTTCACTGAAGACCGCATAAAGCACCCTGTAAAACAAGGTGATGATTTTATTATTTGAACATAATGGAGTTTGCTGCTCAGAGGTTGTTTGTTATTTGCATGAGAAAGAACTGCAAATCCCGATGATGTTGAGTGGATAATCTCATACATACAAATAACCTGAAATATCCCGGGGACTTTCTGGCAGTTCCTAGTTTGTTACTCCATTCTGGTGTTTTACTAACATGTTTGAGTAATTCTACTGTAACAGAATTAGGGGTGTGTGTGTGTGCACACATATTTACTTTGATGTCATTCTTCATGGATTGGTGAGGTCTTCACTGGAACTGGGGGAGGCAACGCTCACAACGCTCCTTATTCTAGAATGTGGCTTTTAAAACATGACCTTGAGAGCTTTCAATCCCTGGATTATTGGGCAATGGCCATTTTATTAGTAGTGAAATTAAGTCTGGAGAAGGTATTAGGTTGGCTAACTTCTCAGATTGGAATTTCTGTAGTAAATCTGGTTGCTTTGGTGTTGATTCGACCTGTAGTCCTCCTGCTTAAAGTTAATCCATGTCGGTAAGTGTCAGGGTGTGTATGTTACTGTCTTGTTCCAGAAAGGATTTAAAGCTGCTTACAGAGATACTTACAAGGAAACAAAGTAAACTTAAAAAAAAAAAAGGTGAGGAAAGTCAAGAGAAAGTAAGATTGGGACTTCCCATGGAGCTAAGACTAGGTTGGTTCATTTCTCTATCCCATTTTTCAACCATTTTTTTAAAAAAAGATTGTATTTGTTAGAGAGAGAGAGAGAGAGAGCGCACAAGGCGGGTGGAGGGGAAGCAGACTCCCCGCTGAGCAGGGAGCTGGAGGCGGGGCTCAATCCCAGGACCCTGAGATCATGACCTGAGCCGCTTAACCCACTGAGCCACCCAGGAGCACCCATCTTTCATCCCTTTGAACAAAATGTAGATGAAGATGCCGGCGGGATGTCCTGGGGCCTCTCGGCTCCCTGTAAAGTCCTAACACAGCTTCTCACCGCCTGCGAGTGTGAGTTAGCTCAGTTCCCTCGAGCCTCACCAAGGCTCAACCCTTGCGGGCTTTCCAACTCAGGGGCATTTGGGCAAGCAAACGTTCCGCCGTAAGTTTCTGATGAATATTTTTAAGGAAAAAGACACTGGACTAAGAGCAGCTCTTCCTCTGGCATGAAGGTAGATGCCGTGGACACGGGCTCAGGGTGGACCCCGCTCATGAGAGTTTCTGCGGTCTCGGGAAACCAGAGCGTCGCGTCCGTGCTGATCGAAGCTGGAGCGGACGTGAACATGAAAGATAAAGACGGAAAGACCCCGCTCATGGTATGCCCCTCTTCAGAACACAGCCTGGCTTTGCACATGGGATTAAGGTCGGAGCTGCTTCTAGAACTAGGCAATTCTTGTGAATTCAGCTGTGTATGAGCCCTGGGTTTTCGCTGTCTGTATTTCCCCACTGGCCTGTTAATAAGGGCATGACAATGTCACTGCAATATTTTTGTTCTTTTTACAACTACTTCTTCAAGGATTACCACCCCTAGTCCTCTGGGCTGTTGTAGCATCCTAAACCGGTCTGTTCCAACAAAGAATGCGCTGCTTTCTTGTGCTGGTCTGGCCTAGCATTTCTCATGTCATTGTAGAGCGAGGAAGGCAGATTCAGCTTCCGTTTTCCTCGCACTGGGCACCGCTGCAGAGCGAGCGCGCGCGTCTGTCATGCGAAGCCACAGCGGCCCTGGCCGGCTCTGCCTTCTTGAGAAAGCCTCTGGCCGATTTCCCGGGCCCACCTGCACGGGGTCCACCCTGGCCGCCGGCCTCCTCCTCTGTGGGGAGGGCAGACTCGCTCACACCCCACTGTCTTTTGTTTCTTAGGTGGCCGTGTTAAATAATCACGAGGAGTTAGTCCAGTTACTTCTTGACAAAGGGGCAGATGCAAGTGTGAAAAATGAGGTAAGGAACTCAATGTTTACCTAAAGCCTTTCCCTGGAGAAGAAGAAGAAAAAAATATATGATATTGCATATAATCGTATATTATTGTATTAATTGTATATAATAGTATATTGTGTGTGTGTATGTGTGTGTGTATATATATATATGTATATATATATATAAAATTTTTGTTGTTTTCCCTTTCAGTTTGGCAAAGGTGTCCTAGAAATGGCCAGAGTTTTTGACAGACAGGTTGGGATGTTCTTTCTGATTTTCGAGGCTAACTTTGTGGTACTTTAAAAGAACCACAAACCTTGGATGACATTCGCCTGTTTTTGTTTATCCAGAATGTGGTCTCCTTATTAGAAGAAAGGAAAAGAACCCAAATGGCTAAGAAGTAGTCCGTCCGCTGACCAGGGCACTACTGATTTCGAAAGCCCAAGCGAAACAAAGTCAAAACGCAACCGTTGGAGCTAGAGAGGAAATTCCGCATCTTTTGAAGCTATACATTTGCTTATTTATTTAGTTGAAGATTCGGTGACTTTTGTAACGTACAACTGTTCCCACTTTGAAATACATCTTTTTTTTTTTACCTAAGTGCGTGCGCCTGTGGTGTCATCATTGGGCGTCTGCCACGTGGGGATGTTTTCTTGCCCTTGTGCCTTTTGGAGTTAGACACGAAACCAAATATTTATGTACTGGAGCTGCACAGACAGACACGGATCCCGCACTTCCCGCTCCCGCCCCCCCGAGCTGTCCTCCGAGCCGCTCCGGGACCTCGTGGGATTTCTTCCCCTCGTGTGTTTTCAATTACGACCTCCCCTCCCGACTTCAGGCCTTCCAGGCCGCGTTGTCAGGCTGGTGTTCCCTTCTGGAGGGACGCTCCTGAAAGCCCAGGAGGCCACGTGAAAAGTCTTCTCAGCTGTTGGCCTCACATCAAAGTAAAAAAAAATACATATATATACGTGTTTCAAGACTCCGATTCCGCCCTGTTAGAGGTGTCTGGTGGAGGGGTCAGTCTAGAACAGACCTGAGAATGTGTTTGCATGTCCTTATGACAACGAAAGACCCCGCCTGCTGGCACGCTGACGACTGTGCCAAAGAGAAGCATATTAAAGTTAGCCTCCAGAGCAGGAGTTTGGATGCTGGTCACGCAGTTGGAAGACAAGCAGGCATTAACCACAGTAGGTCTGCCGGCGGGAGCTTAGACACACGCGTGCGGGAACTTGAACTCGGCAGACGCACGCGAACATGAGCCCAGTAAGCCTGCAGACCACAGGCATCTTGTGTCTCCAGAGACAAGCGGGTTAACTCGGCCCCAGGAGAAGACCAGCTATGAAGGTCCGCATGGGAGTGGGATTTTCTCTGTCAGGAAAGGCCGATTAAAAGGTAATTAAAGCTCCAAAGCTTTGGGGGGAAGGGCACAAAGCGCAGTCGATTTTATTGAAGTTGGCAATTCTCAGCTTTGTTCCATACAGTTTCTAGAACGTCCAGCTCAAGAATTGGACCTGTGCGTCACAGAGCGTGTTCTCTTTACACATTTCATGCAGGTTTTACCTTTTGCACAAATGCATATTCCTCTAAATTTGCTAGATTAACTTTTTAAAATCTCTCTCAAAGTCAGAGCTTAGTCACAACTTCCCACAGCCCTTTTCCCCCTCGATCGATGTTGACCTTCACCTTCATTTCTTTTCTCAGTCTGTTGTAGATCCCATTCACAAGCCCCGTCTGTGGCAAGAGTACGCGTCCCTTCTTGTCGACAAAATCCTGGCGACGTCGTCCCATCCTCCTGACGGGAGCCTTGGCCATACAATGGGGTGACTTTGGTCAATGAAATGGTAACGGAAATGGCTCCTGCCCCTCTGAGCGGAAGTTTTAAGAATCCCCATGTCTCTCTTCCTTCTGCCACAAGACCAGCCGTGACTCAGGTGGAGGCACTCCGTCAGCCCGGGGCCCCGAAGAAGAGCCAGAGCTCACCCCAGATGGATGTGACGTGTGAGTAAGAAATAATCCTCTCGTGGGGTAAGCCACTGAAATTTAAGAGTGGTTTGCTATTGCACTGCAAGTTTGCCAACAATGACTGCCGATGAGGTCTTGTGATCGGTTTTTGAGTTTAATTTTCCACAAGTGACATTCGCATCTCTCGAGTCCTGTGGTTTCCGGCCTTCTTCAGATCTTTAAAAACTCAGGAATAGGTACTGAATTTTCTCAAATATCTTTTCAGTGTCTCTGGTAATCCTAATATGGCGTATTTCCCGAAAATCTGTCGATTTGGTGACTTGAATGAGTAGATTTTAAAATATTGAACCATCCTTAGATTCCGGAGACATGTCACTGGGTTACAGGGGAGTGAATTCTGTATGTTCCATGCTTCGTGTCTGTGCTTTTCATCTTCTTTCCTTAGTGACATTAGTGATTTGACTTGTGTTTTAATTTTCCCAAAGATGCAACCCTTGGTTTGTTGTACCATTTGGAATTTGAGTTTTACTTTGTGGCTTTATATATAAAGCTATGTATATAACTATATATAATTTTGTATATTGTTCTGTGTATACAGTTTTCTTTTTCAGAGGCACTTTGAGAGAAGACATATTCTGTATGTTTGAAGTATCTCAATTTGATACATATCCATTTTGATTGTTCATTTTTTTTTTTTTTATTATGTTCATTTAGCCAGCAACATAGTATGCTCTTAACTGGGGTCTTCTAGGTACTTATTTTTTGCCTACTTGTTTTGGCAATGGGTAGAAGGTGATAAGAATAAAGGCCCCTTGTTACCATTCTATGTATCTATTTTTCTTTGTATTTTCTGTAGTTCTTTATAAAGTTGGATTCTGCTTTTCAAAAATCTATGCATTTCCACTACACTCAGATTTTCATTCTGGAGAAATCTGATATCCATGTTTCTACCCCTGCATACTTGCTTTTTTGAATTTCCTTCTTTTGTAAATAAGGTGAATTTTCAAAAAAATTGATTCAGATAGTTTACATATTTACATTGTTCACGACAACTATCTGGTCCCCCTCCCCACCCCTGACCCCTGCTCTTGCGTATCTTAGAAGGTGTCTTTTGTGCCATCATCTGACTGGTTCGTGTGGGATGGCAGTGCCTGTCCCCTGCCCACCACTCTTTTTAGTTTCTTATGGACTGTTCCAGATCGTCCTTGTGCCTCTATAAATGGGTGAGAATACAGATAAGAGGTTTCCCTTCCCCATTTCTGTGACATTGTCAGTAATGAACGAGACACGTCTTTGTGTTTATCCGGATACCATTTATTGGATATAATATTCTTAACAATGGCTTTCTCTACGGAAACAGGTGGTTACCTGTAGAACCCCAATATGAGAAATGTGTACAAAAGCAACAGACTGTAACATAGAAGGTATGTGGAAAAAAAAACAACTTAGCGAACTGAAGCATTATAAATGGACGAAGCACGATGAACTTAAGGAACCGGTGTGTTTCGTAGCTGTAAGTCTACTGTGCTAAGTGGCTTTCAGCCAAGTATTTGAGAAGTTTCACTGAACGATTGCCACACACGCTCAAACCACAGGTCTCCCCCACAACCTCCCAATTCGACCTGATAGAAGGTAAATGAGAACCATTAGCCCTGCCATTCCTCGTCCTGCCTTGGACTCTTAGAGGATTTTCTCTAACTTGATACTTTTTTTTTTTTTTTTTTCTATCACTGCCCTACTTACGTGCTTGCTTATAGGCCACGGACATAGATGTCATTCTTCTTCTTTGTGAAACTAAAAAGATCACAAGCTATTTATCATTTTGTCTGGATTTAAACTGCACTTAAATTGAGGACTGAATAAATTATTTTCTGGAACGAGACTCCCGGGGGGGGGGGAGGGGGGGAGCATAAGACATGTTTTTTGCAGATGATGTGGGAAATCAGGATGGGTTCCAGAATATTCGACCTGGAAGAGCTGAATCCCACTGGGAATTCCTTTCACTGTGTGGTAAATCTCTGGGCTATCACTACCTATTATCGAATGTTCTAACAATTTCATATGCAGTGTTTTGTCTCCTAGTTTTTCTCCTATGAAACAGGCTCTTAGGGCCGGACTTGTCAGCGGCCACTGCTGTCCCAGGAGTAGAGAGGGGATTTCCATCCGTGTGTAGGTAAATATAAATGGCTTCTGGAAGCCTCCTCACTGCACAGAAATGGCTCTTAGCCTGGGGCTCACTGATCTTTCTTAGTGTGTAACTTGTATCACTATCAGAGTTTCCAAAAGGGTTTTAAGGGACTAGATGTCAACAGGAACTGTAGAGTGAGTCAGGAGGATTGTGCCATCGTGGATAAACTGATTTTCGGGGCGGGGGGGAGGCGATGTGCCTGGGGGAGGGGCTCTGTTGGATTCGACGCTGGGGCATAGCTGGTGGGCTTGCTCTGAGCCGCCACTCTGGAGAAGGGTGGGTTTTGGGCGTCCGCCCAGCGGCTGGGCTGGGGGTGGGGTAGCGACACCCCGCCACAGCTCCCACCCACTTGGGCTGACCTACAGTAGCTCTGACGGCAGAGACTTGTCACATGGGAGGGGCATCCGCACTGGGTTTGGTGTGGAAAAGCGACAGGCCTCTGGGTGATAAGAGGCAAACAGATGTATTAGCCTCAGCCGTCATGTCCAGATGTGTGTTTGGGGCTGTTCCTGAGTCGTGGGGGGTGGGGGGTAACTGTGGCAGCCTGGGGCAGGCCTCTGGGGTGGTGGGGGGGAGAAGATGGCAGCTGCAGTGCCCCCCACCAGCCAGCCATAGTGTCACACCTGGGGGGCCCGCACGGCCCCGTGAGACTCCGGGAGAGGGCTGGGGTCCTGTTTGTCCGGGTCACTTGTGGCTAGCTGGGGTCCCATTGACAGCAGGGAGGAGGGAGCTCCAGAGCGAGTCTGCCCCGGGCCTGCTGCTTCCAGAACACCTAAGGGAGCCCTCCTTTGCAGACGTTTTCAATGAAATCAGCCTCCCGAGGAAAGCCTGCCCAGGGCTCAGGCTGCATGAGGAAAGATCCAGCCCAGCTGCCCAGGCATCTTGCCCTTTTAGTTATTAGGGTCGCATTGGCTCAGAATGCTTCGTAAACATCAACTGAGAGATGGCAGGGAAGTGCTCGGGCCTTCTAGCTGGCCCAGCACCAGGCTCTCTGTAGCACCAAGGGAGATCACAGCTCGACACGGATCAGAGTTTTCGCTGTTTTTCTTTGCGGGGATACAGTGATGGTGGTGTACTGCTTTGCCAGAGAACAATGGCCTGTGGTTTCAGCCTGAGAATTCGTAATAAAGTTAAGAAGGCATAAAAATGTCCCCTCTGAGACCAGTCAGGAGTATTTATGCTCATGTAGTTTAATTTGTTGCTTTTGTGGTTTCTGTGATGTCATCCCACATGTGTAAGCTGGAAAAATTCACACTGGGAAGTGTAACCTCTGTGCGCATATTTGGACAATGGAAAATGTTATGCATTGTTTCTCTTGGTTGCTACACATCTGAGTCCATGTGTCAGGAAAACAAACTGTTACCAAAAAATTCAGGAGATGATAAACTTTTAAAGAGAATGCCTGGAAGATTAGCCCTATACTTCCCAGTCAGTGGGGTCATGTAACTTACAACTATAACAAGACGGTGGGGGAAGAAAAGTGACAACCCTCAGGGTCTGCTTTGGGTCTAGATGTGGTAAATTTCTCCGTGATGGCCTTATAAACTCAAATCAACCCTTATTCATGCCTATAAAACCTTTAAAATATTAAAAATAGACTGCCATGGAAATATAAATATTGATTTCTCGTTTCCATCATCTATAAGGATATAAAAAGGGAGAGGTACACCTCCCCACTGCCTCCACCTCCCCCCCTCAAAAAAAATCCCTGGCTCTGGTGGTTTTCCTTAGTTATATTAAAATGGAGCTTATTGCTAAAATGCTTCATTTGATAGATTCTGTATCTTAGAAGTATTGTTCCTTTAATATCTATATTTGTCAGGGGATGTTAGGCTCACTCAGAAATAAGTTGTTTGGCTCTGTAAATGCAATTTGGACTGTAGAGATAGGAATGTGTCATCAGCTGCAGCCCCTCAATGGCCACTGATGACATGGTAGAAGATCACAGCGTTAACTTTTTTTAATACTAATCTATTCCTGGTTCTCTGAAATGGAAGCACAGGAATTCTAGGTAAGGACAGACAAAAAAAAAAACAAAAAACAAAAAACAAAAACCCCCCCAAAAAAAGACAAACTTCACGTCCTCTTCCTTACCATAGGAAGGAGGGGCAAAATGACAGCTCTAAGAATCTGGGCATCTATAAAGACAATACCCACATAATGCACCATAAAAATTCTGTAAACTTTTCAACAGCATGTGTTTTGGCCTTGATACAGTTACCAAATGTTACTATCAATTACAGTAATTTGTAGGTATTCATCAGCAGTAATACTTTCTAACATGGCTGTGCCTTTTTAAGAAATTAATAATTGTATGATACCCAGACGCACGCTGTAGGGGTTGGAATGTGTCAGAACGGGGCTCCCTTTTGTGTGTGTGTGCCATGGATTTATTTAGTTTATTCACGATCATGAGTACTATGTTGCCTAGATTCAGTGGGGAACAAGGGGAGGGTTAAATGCAGCCTTGTTTTCTGGAAGGCAAACTGATTCTTGGTATGTTCTTGGTCTCTCTGCTTCAGGGCCTAGGCAAACCGCTGAAATGACCCCAGCTGAAGTCTTTATCATAAACCACTCAGAGTGAATTACGGAACTGTTGTCAGCTGCTTTCTAATGTGAAAAGGAGTCACATATGACCCGACTACAAGACCGAGGCATAATGGCATTTTACCTCGTCTGAGGATTTTTGTAATTTTCATGCCATTAGTGCAGGAAGCTTCAAGATCTCTTCGTGAAAACGGCTCCCCAGTCAGACATTTGACGAGTAAAAGGTTGAAGGAGCTGCTGCCCAAGACCGCATTTCATGAATATTTCGGATTAGGAAATTGATTTCCTTACCACATTCTGCGACACTCAACAGGTAGGTTGCGAGTGTTGAAAAAGAAGTATTCAGACCTTATGCTAAAAATGTCTTTTAGAGAGTCCCCCAGCCAAGCCGGGAACCTAGATTGCCCCCCAAATAACTGACAAGTAACTTAGATGAGTGGCAGACACGGCCTGCTGCACAGCGTTCCGTGTGGTTGTAGTTTTTGTGGGCATAGGGAGTCTGCCTAATTTTTAATAAGCTGAATTTTGCAATAAGAGATTTTTATCTACAACATTGATTCACTAGATCTGGTTACTGGTTCACATCTGAAAATAGTTACGGTCCCCTGGAAAGCCTCATCTATCTGTCTGAACACAGAATCACCGTATTACAGTTGAGAAGATGAGGTGGTAATTTGCTTAGCTCCAAACAGTCCCGGGGGCTGGAGGGTTGCAGTGCCTGCGCGTAACCTGCTTGTACAAACACCCCCTTTCCCCATCTAATTAAGGTGCTGAGGCCACAGCATCGTGGGAAGGGCAGTGTTTCTGTAAAGCAACGGTCTTTGCCTGCTCTCCAAATGTGCTCAAGGTCAGGTCTCTGCCTGGCCTCGGGTTCCGGTCTCTGCCCCGGCTCAGGTTCTCGCCAGACCTTCCTGGCCAGAAGCCGGGGCCTCCCCGGCTATCCTGGATCCTCAAGGTGTGGCTGTTGGTGGGCTGAGGCCCAAGGGCTCCCCGAAAGCCCAGCCCAGCCTGGACTGGAAGCCCCTGGCTCTGGGCTGAGATCATCTGGGCTTCCAGAGAATCCCTCAAGGTTCTACCTGGGGGCTCCTGAACTGGGTCTGGGCCGTGACCACAGCCGTGGCTAGGTCGTTGGGGAACCGTTCTGCCAATAAAGCCTCGATCAAAAAGTCAACCTCCTGTACAGAATCCCATAAAGCATGAGATTTCAAGTTCACTAAACTACTGAAAGCACACAAGCCTTCCTTCCATGGAAAACTCAGTGATGGTAAGAAAATGCCTCCCACAGCGCACCGCACTGGAGCCAGCATTGGGCATAAATTAATAATTTACAAGTACCTGAGCAAGTAGACAGAGCACCATAGCACAGCACAGCACCGACGGCAGTAGCTCCAAGTTCGGAGAGTACGGGTGTTTTAAACATTTTTTAAAAAAATTCTAAAAGTTGGTACGAAAAAAAAAAAAAAACGAACTCCATCTGGAGTCGAACGATAGTGCAAACTTCTGTCTTCACTGTCGAGAAAAGGTGTCGACTTGCTTCTCACTTCGTGTGGGCGGTGTGGGGGGGTCTGGGCGCTTGGTGGGGGTGCCTGGGAGCGGGTCTGCGGCAAGAGAAAAGCAAACAAGATTGTAGGCGGAGCCCCCGAAAGCGGCTTCCGCAGGTCCAAGGGGTCTGCTCCCGCCCTCCGCGGAGCCTTCGGGATCAGACCTCACCCCCGACGCGGGGCTGGAGCCGGCCCTGGCAGTTGGCGGGCTTGCGGGGCCCCCGAAGGAGACTGCTGGCGGCTTGTGCGAGCAGGCCCCGAGAGGAGCGCTCGCCAGAGCGCCACCTCGTCTCCGCAAGCTGACTCTGGAACCGGGTCCCCTCACTGGAAACGCTGGGAGCCACGGAGGTCACGGAACCTTCTCTAGGAGCCACGTGAGAAAAGCAAAAGCTAGATGAGACCAATTTTAGCGATGAATTTCACTGAACTCTCTGAGACGCATGTCTCTGGGAAAAGCCCCTGAGCGGTCCCCATCCCGCGTGGGTCTACACTGACGGCGTGTCGTTTCTCCGCAGCACAGCCTGCGGCGACCGGACGAGCCCGTGCACGTCTGGGGAGCAGAGCCGGGCACGTGGGATCCCTCGGAAATGAATTCTCCTTCGAGAGCAAGACCACCACCAGCTCGCGCCGGTGTCAGCGGCCGGCAGAGGTGACGACCGGCCACGGCTTGGTGGCGTTTAAAAAGAGAGCCTTTCCCTCGTAGTGTCCATGTAAAGTGGAGCTTTTTCTTTTGAACTGGAAAAGTAATTTTAAGACCGGCATACAAACCACAGTGAAATAATCAGCGTGCTTTGCAATCTTTCTGTATTTCTGCCGTCGGGACTGAAACCACAGTTCTGCCCCCGTGACCGGCGTTATCGCTGGGATTTATGAGGCTGCTCGCTCTCTCCCAGGCTGAACATTTTTCCCCAAAGCTGGAATGACATCACGAACGTGTGCTTTCCCCGTTGGAGACGCTGACTTACTGAGCCCAGGGCCTGGCCAACACTGTACCTTTGGTCTCTGGAGCTCCTCCAGCAAGCTTCCCGCCAAGGGTATGCGTGTCGGAAGGGGGTTTCGGCTGCGGGAGTGACCCTACCCATGGCGGGGAGCGAGGGGGGCCAAGCCGTAGCCTTTGTTTCCAGGGTGTAAATCCTCCGGCTGCGTGAGCAGGGCGGGGCTGCCCGCTGGCCCCCTTCCCCGGCATTTCCGCCGTACAGAAAGCTGCCTGTAAGCTCCCGCACATAGGTAACAGTAAAAGGTAAAAAAGGAGTTTTGAGTCTTTTATGTTTTTCACGTAACTTGTCTCATTAGGAGTTTCTGTAAGAGTGGCTCGGTTTGCGACCTAGCGGGCAAAATTCCTGGAAATGGGATAGCTCTCGAAACCCAGTGTGGGCCAGCCCCGGCCAGCGACCCTCCCCGGGTCAGGGAGTCTGTCTCCCTTGTCCTCTGGGACAGGGTAAGCGATGACCACGGCTGGGGGACCGTCGGGAAAGGAGATTCCTTTTGTGTGCTGGATGGAAACGCTCCCTGTTGTCCCAGGTGTGCAGGAGCTAACCCCTCACCTCACCTCTCGTTCAGCCGTGACCACCCCCCCACCCTCGCCTCCTTTCTGGGGACCTCGGGGAGGGGGCAGTTTATGAAGGTTCCCGATGGTTTGGGGGTATAGTGCCGCCCTCACGGGCTCACAGCACTTGGGAGCTGTTCGTCGTCACCGCGGAGGGGGACAGGGCCTGGCCTTGTCAGGACAGGGCCTCGAGAGCTGCAGCTTTCCCAAGCACGTGATCTAGGGCTGCTTGATCTTGGTTTCTCTTAGGGACACTGGGGCTCTTGCCAAGAGCCACCAGGCGATGCCGGGGATTACGGGCTTGTGACTGCCTCCTGCTAACACGCCTGTCAGCTTGGGCAACCCTTTTATGCCGTCCCAGTACTGGGGGACAGGAAGCCCGGCCTCAGACTATGCGCCCACGTCCTGACGGGGCTGGGAAAGCACGGGTCGGTGTGGCTGCCGCACTGGGTTCTGGGGAGCAAGAGGGGCTGTTCCACCGACCTGAGGGGCACCAGGCAGAGCCCGGCCTCCTGCTGTCCCGGGGTCCTGGCTGAAGCGCTGGCGAGCCGGCTGGTCCTGCTTAAAGGATCTGCAGGCAGAGGCTTCTGAGGCGGGTTTGGCTTGCGAGTTCCCTGCAATGAAGCACAAGATTGTGTGTGATCGCCCGTCTCTGTGAGCCGTGACCAGACCCTGACCTCAGGGCCCGCCGGAGTCCCCTGCAACATGGCGGGAACCGGAGACTGGGGTCAGGCGCTAGGCCACGCAGCTTTCGCGTCCGGAGTAAACTAGCTGAATGCATCCTCTCACCATACAAGCTGTCGACCCTTGTGAATCTTCTTGCCAACATTTCCTTTAAGAGATGTCTCAACAGCCTCACATAGTTCCAGACAAGGGAGGGGCTCCCGAGGCCACCCTGGTCCCAGGCCTTGGGGTACAGTGCATACTCGTTTCGGGGCCAGTGCTACCTGGAGGAGGTGAGCTTTCCTGTCTGTAAGCTCCCTTTCAATTTTTAGAGACCTAAAACTGAGAGGTTGGCAAAAATCTTAATTTTCCAGAATCGCGTAACAATTCATCCAACCGCGAATGAATTTGCCAACACAAGTGATCATCTTTCCTCCACCACTGTGGTGTCCCCATACCCTCTGATGATCCAGATTGCTGCGTGAAATGCACTGAAATTCTACCAAAATACTTAAAGAATCACAAACTCACACAGAAAACGACAACTAGGAGGAAAACCTAAGAACGTGTTTTGAGGGACAAGCGTAACCCTCTAAGGAAGCTAATGGAAAGGTCACATTGACCAGAGCTTGAACTTGGAAGTGATTCTACACTGGGCTTTATCTAAAGACCAGTGCTTTGGGACAGTGCCAGTCACCTGATAATGCCTACACCTCAATTTTGTCCTCTGGAAAATGGGAGAGAAAAAACACCTATCTCAAAGCATTGTTACATAGACTACATAAAATGATGCATTGAGGGGGGGTGCCTGGGTGGCGCAGTCAGTTAAGCGCTTGCGTTTGGCTCAGGTCATGATCCCGGGGTCCTGGGATCGAGCCCCGCAGTGGGCTCCCCGCTTGGTGGGGAGTCTGCTTCTCCCTTTCCCTCTGCCATTTTCCCTGCTTATTCTCTCTCTCTCTCAAAAAATCTTTAACAACAATGATGCTTAGGAAGCTCCCAGAACATAGATAATTATTAATACCATCAGCATTCCTTCATGCCACAAGTTTTAAAATGCTTAATGGAAATATGAGAAAAGCAACAAACAGAACAGTAAAACCACAAGTCACTTGTTTTCAGGGGCCCCTCCCCCTGGCTACCCTGAGAAGAGGGGCTGCGGGGTGGGGGGGACCCGAGGTGGGGAGTCAGTTAAGTGTTGACCGTGTTCTCCTCTTGGCCCACGGTAAACATAGGTGCCAAGACACCTTCTTCTCTGGTCCTTGGAGCCTAGAAGCCCTCGCGAATGCACGGCAAGTCTGGAGGAAATGGTGCTAAAACCTCAAGGGAGACAGGATGTCCTAAAAAGCAAATGATCTACTTCACTGGCACAGGACTCGCTATTCCATACTTCCAAGACCACTCAAGAGGATTTCGAAACACTTGACTTGAATTTCTCACAGTACTTACCCCCACTAAAATTACATTTCCTCCGCAAATGGAGCTCAGCTGAAAGAATGCAAACGTGTATAATCACCATTGAACATATCTTTGTAAGCAGAGGAAGCAAGTCTGGAAACCACACTGTATGGAAAATATGCCAAGTTGAAACAATGAGCAACGGGCCACTGACCAAGGGATAGACTTCAAAGAGACATTTCTATACCAGTTCTTATTAAAGGAAACAAAATAGAGCGAATGCCTTAAGTAGGCAAAGACCATTTAACGTGCCTACGAGGCTGCGAACCAAGGACGGGCTATTTGGCTATTCAACCGGGCTCTGCAAACACGAGGGTTACTTAGCCTCTAAGCTGTAGGGAGGGGGTGCTAATAGGACCTTCCCCGGGAGGTCGATGTGAGGACAGAGCTATTAACTGGAAAGCTCTTCATGCAGGTCCCGGCACACAGTGTCCAACGAGTTATGGGTAAGCCGTCCCACAGCTATTAGGGAGCGAGTTTACCATCTGAAGGTACTGCAGTCCTACCAACAAACTGGGTAATAAACTATGGGAATAAATCAAACTCCATTTCCTAGAAGTTGGCGGGAAACTATGAGCAAGAGATTAGCGTGTGATGTAAAACTGAACGCGCGCACCTATAAAACTGAAAAGCTTTGAGGCTTAAATGATTCATTCCTCAATGATACTAGTTTTGCTCCTAAGAATGAATAAGTATCTGGTCTTAGTAATAAAGATAATGTCAAGTTTTTATTGCAGTGCTGGAGAAAAAGTGAGACCTCTGTTATAATGTATCATAATACATTAGGATTTATCACGGAAACTCAGGAGATAGTTAGCTTGGCCATTCATTCTAGTTCGTTCGGGACATTCACAATTTATGTTTATGGCCCTGTTTAATTATTAATCACTACCTCTCTCAGCTTTGTTCTAGTTTAAAGGATAAATTGTGCGGTCACCAGAGTGACCAAAGCCCAAACGGTGGAAATGTTGATCGAACGTTCTGACATCAAACCCTGGGCTCTGCGAGGCCCCGATCCACCGTGACACGGGTCACACTCACCGATGCTGCCTAGGTGAGATGTCTACTTCCTGCCAGGCCCGACAGGCCCAGCAGAACATTGGGGTTAGTGAAAGAGGATGTATCCTCCCTTCTCAGAGGTCAGGCATGGCGACGGGGAGCCTACAAACAGGTGGGAGGAAGGCCTAGCTACACAGGCCGTGACCCTGCAGGAAGACGTAGGATTCCCACACGCCCTGTCAGGCCCTGCTTTTCCTGCTGCCTCTGCAAACCTCGGTGTCCAAGAAAAGTCCAGCCTGGCCACACAGAGTCATCAGAATGGAGTGGAGAAAGGACTCCAGGCCAGATTGTCCATACTCAATAAATATTCCTGTAGACCCATTAAAATCAGGAATTCTGATCCTGGTTTCTCCTTGGTTTTCAACTTTCAGGTATTGGAGGAAAATCGAGATATGCCATTAAATAGAACTGTCCCCATTTGTCCCTGTTCTGCTCGTGTTTTAGCAGCAGCTATATATTTCAAAGTTTTGAGAGGGTTGAGAATAAATTTTTAAATCTAAATAGAGTCCTCTGCCTTGACCATCATCAACCATTATCTACCTCTGTGTAAGCGACAGCAAATGCATCCTGCTTATCAGAGACCTCTCCACAGGAAGAGCCAATGTTATCACAGGCAACTGCCAGCGATGCTGCGGAAATCCCTGACGAGCTCACGCGGGGCCAGGGGCGCCGTCAGCCTCCCCGTCCGTACTCGGCCTCTCTCTGCTCTGTGAGGAACACACGTCAAGAGCACTCCAAGGATAACCAGTTCTCAGGGAAATGCTGCAATTTCTTTTTATTCTTCCTTCAAAAAAGAGGTGTCGACAAATCGGCTCTCTCAAAAGAGCACACTTACACCTGCCTGGAAGATGACCTTGACCCTTCTTTCTGAGACTACCTGAAAACGGTATAGAAAATGCACATAAAGGAACAAATACTCCATCTTTGAGGAAGACTTACAACTCCAAACATACGTATAAAAAGGGGTCAAAGTATCCAGCAGGCCAGGGTGAAGGAAGGTCATGAGAAGGGAGAGGATGCCCGCCATGGCCATCCTGGCAGTGGAGAGGGGAAAACCAGCCCGGCCTTGCTTGAACCGGGTGCGAGGAGTAAGCAGATACCATGGTATGTCCGGGCTGAACAAGCAGCAGTGTAGACGGGCCCGGCCACATGTGAGGGGCCCGCGCAGTCCATGCTGGGAGCAGGGAAGGCCAGACCCCGCTTCCCTCAGAGCCCTGAGCACTGGCCTGGCCTTTCCCTCAGCTGTCTTGTGACTTGTTTGCCAGGAAGAACTGCCCAGCTCTAAGGAGGAGTTGGACACCCTAGGAAAGGGAAGGCAAACGAAGAACCCATCCTGCAAAGATGTCTATCTGCAGAAATGAAAAACAGAGGCAGCAACACTCAAATAAAACCATGAAAACCAAGGATGAGAACAGTACCAAACACAGGGCTGTGAGGGTCCTAGCTGAGGGACATGACAAAGGCCACAGTAAAACAAAGACCAGAGCAAAGGTGGCACAACATATATAAAAATGGTGTCACTTAAAGAATCTGAGTAACGATAGAAGAAATACCCACATTTATTTTGTAAAAACTTTCCTAAGATGGAGAGTGTCAAATCTATGGATTACAAGCACACCCTGTTTCCCCGGGAGAAATGAATTCGAGACTTGTGAGACACAAGTTATTGAAGTTACTGAACAGACAGGAGACCAAATCATATCACTTAAAAGGGCAAAAAAAAAAAAAAAAAAAAAAGCCAGCTTCTGATTTGTCCAGGGCAGACGGAGGAAGCCCACATGTAAGAGTTTTGGGAAAACAAAGTGTGACCCGTTAATTTTATACGCATGCGGTGGCTGAGAAGTGAAAGCAATAGCCAAATGTCTTTGACCACGTAAGAGTCAGGGAGTACAGCTCTGCGGGGCTCTTGTGGGAGGAGGTGCGATAGAATGTCGTCAGCTAGCCCGGCAAGGAATGAATACGTGGCAGAAAGATAGTCCGTGAGCATTGAATCCTTTCAGTGGAGACCGGCGTCTACCCAAACTCTGGCCTTCGTGGCTAGAGAGCAGAATGTCACAAAGCGTGGTAATGGAGACGCTACAGAACTAACCGGTTGGGAGGTGAATCTCCCATTTCTGGTTATATGGCAGGCTAGTTATTTTGACCTATTTTCTCTCTAAAACTGCTGAAATTATTGGATAAAAAAATTATATATACATATACATATAAAAAATAAATTATATATACATAGACGTATAAAAAATATATATACGTATAAAAATATATGTATGTGTATAAAAATATATATTAATATATTATCTTATTAAGAATATACATATTTATAATATTATATATATATTTTTAAAACAACAAAGAGCTGCAAGATAACAAGACATATCAGATCAACATCTCACTGCAAGAAGAAGCATACAGAGCTGGGTATCTGCTGAAGCTGAGAAGCCATCTGGCAAATTAGGGAAACCTCAACTTTGGTTTTGATACCCTTGTATGGTAAGGGAGACAGGAGTCCAAGGTCATCACCAGCCCAAGTTTAATAGGACACTCTTCCCTTCCCTTCCCATCCTCTCCCCAATAAAGCCGGACTCTACAAAGAACTATACCTCCGGTAAGAATGTTCTAGAAGTACTAGGAGACTGTAAGGAGAGTTCCCTTGGTGCTAGGGAGACCAATGGAGGAAAATAAAGCTCTAACCACAAACTGCCCTTGAGGACCTGAAGCTGAGATCACATCACCTCAGTGGCTCAATCGGGTCAAGCCTTTTAAAGGGGTCTCAAACTGGTACTGCTTCCTGGCACCAGGCAGAGGCCAAATACATCCTCTCTGGAGGTCACACCTTCATCCTAGATCTCAACTCCCAGACGGTTTTCTAGATAATTTTCCAGAAAAACAAGCAGCTCAGTAAAAAATTACCAAGCACACAAAGAAGCAAGGAATTGTGAAAGAGACCTCAGGAGTAACATACCCAAAGACTTCAGATTGTGGAATTATTTGAACATATTTCTGTGTTTAAAGAAATAAAAGCCAGAATATTTGAATAATAATGAAAATTTCTAGAAACAAAAAGTAAATAAAACATACTTGCACCAAAAAGAATAAAATACCTGAGAATATATTTAACCCGGGAGGTGAAACTATAAAATACTGATGAAAGAAATTAAAGACGACACAAACAAATGGGAAGATATTCCATGCTCATGGATTGGAAGAATTAATATTACTAAAATGTCCATCCTACCCAAAGCAATCTATAGAGTCAATGCAATTCCTATCAGAATACCAATAGCACTTTTCACAGACTAGAACAGATAATACTAAAATTTGTATGGAACCACAGAAGGCCGCATTGGCCAAAGCAACCTTGAGAAAGAAAAACAAAGCTGGAGGTATCACAAGCCCAGATTTTCGGATATACTAGCAAGCTACAATAATCAGAAGAGTATGGTACTGGTACAAAAATGGACATATTGATCAGTGGAATAGGACAGAGAGCCCAGAAATAAACACATGCATATTTGGTCAATCTATGACAAAGGAGGCAAGAATATACAATGGAGAAATGAGTGTCTTTAGTAAATGGTGCTGGGAAAACTGGACCACTTTCTTACACTACACACAAAAATAAACTCAAAGTGGGTTATAGACCTAAATGTGAGACCTGAGATTATAAAACTCCTAGAAGAGACCATAGGCAGTAATCTTTTTGACATTGGCTTTAGCAACATTTTTCTAGATATGTCCTCTTAGGCAAGGGAAACAAGAGTCAACTATCGGGACCACGCCCAAATGCAAACTCTTTGCACAGCAAAGGAATGAACAAAATGAAAAGGCAACCTACTGGATGGGAGAAGATACTTGCAAATGACAGGTCCAATAAGGAGTTAATATCCGAAATATACAAAGAACTTGCACAACTCAACACCAAAAAAATCTAATTAAAATATGGGCAGAGGAACTGAATAGACATTTCCCCAAAGAAGACCCACAGATGCTCAACATCACTGATCATCAGGGAAATACAAATCAAAACCACACTGGGATACCACCTCACCTGTCAGAATGGCTAGTATCCAAAAGATAAGCAATAACAACTGTTGGGGAGGATGTGGAGAAAGGGAACGTTCTGCACTTTCGGTGAGAATATAAGTTGGTGAAGCTACTGTGGAAAACAGTATGGAGGTTCCTCAAAACCTTAAAATAGAAATATCATCTGATTCAGTAATTCTTCTACTGGGTATTTACCCAAAGAAAATGAAAACGCTAATTTGCAAAGATATATGCACCCCTGTGTTTACTGCAGCATTATCTACAAAACCAACTCATGGAAGCAGTCCAGTATCCATTGATAGATGGATGGATGGATAAGGAAGGTGTGGTGTGGATGTACAATGGAATATTACTCAGCCACAAAAAAGAATGAGATCCTAGAGGGTATTATACGAAGTGAAATAAGACAGGGAAAACAAATACTCTATGATTTCCCCTGTGGGATCTAAACGTGTAATCTAAAAACCCAAACAAATGAACAAATAAACAAAGCAGAAACCAATCCATAAATACAGAGAACAAGACCAGTGGTTGCCAGTGGGAGGAGAGGTAGGAGAATGGGCAAAAAGGGGTGAAGGGGAATGGCGGGTCCAGGCTTCCAGTTACGTAGTGACTAAAGCACGGGGATGAAAGAAAGGCACAGCACAGGGAATGCCGTCAATGCTGTCGTAATGGCGGCATATGGGGAGAGGTGGGAGCGAAGCTTGTGAGCACAGCCTCACGTATGGAGTTATCAGAGCCCCGTGTTGTGCACTCGAGACTAATGTAACATTCTGTGTCAGCTGTCCTTCAAAAAAAAAAAAAGCAGGAAAACACAGTTGAATGTAAGTACAAACTGTATGAAGCCAATTGTAGTTTGATACCATTTATGTACATTGAAAAACACGGCATATTATATATTCATTGGATATATACATAGATCTATGTGAACATATTGAAAAGGTTCTCTAGAAGAATCCACTCCGACCTACAAAAGTGATCATATCTGAGGTAGTCACAGTGGACTGCTTTGTTTTTCCTTTTTTTAAAAAAGGAAACTGTGCATGTCACATATCTGAGATTTAAATAGGCACAGGCATAAGACAACGTGCAGATAACAATGGGCTGTTTCTGTGTAGTGCAAATGTGGGTGATTTTCACTCTTCTGTGTTTCAGACGCCTTAAGAACTCACAACAACCAAAAGGAAAATTTCAACCTTTGGGCCAAAGGAAAAAACAAAAGGGGAAGTGTAGGTTATTTTAAAATATAAATAGGGAGAACAGTACCAATCAGAACCAGCGAGCACAGATAATGCAGTGTTTGGAGGGAAATTCCTAGACCCCTGTGCTTATTTGGTAATGTATGCATAAAATAAACAATGAAGTATGAACAGAAATGAAGTAAGGGTCTAAGAAGTTAGAGAAATAAACCTAAGGATGGAGGGAGATGAGAAAGGGGAAAAGCACACATTAGAAAAACGAATAGCTATCATTTAGCAGAGACTCATTACACGGCAGGCTAACGATATTAGGTATTTTCATGAAATGACCACGAAGCTCAGAGAGGCAGGTACGCTCGCTGTCCGGCGTGTGCTGGAGGGGGCTAAGGTAGTGCTTCTGCGGCCGAAGGGCAGGGACCAGGAGGCTGCATCACACATAAGGGCCCCAGCCAGCTCTTGAGGGAGCTGCCGAGCAGCAGGAAATGCTAATAAAACACAGGCCGGGAAGGGACAAAACAGCACAGACTCAAGAAACGGGGTTGAAGATTACTCAGCTGGCCCTCTACAAAAAGCAAGTTGGATTCCTACTTCATTTTATACACCAACGGCAATGGCAGATGGATCAAATATTTTAGTGCAAAAAAAAAAAAGATCATGAAAGAATGAGACAAAAACCTTTGTATTCTTTGGGTAGGCAAGCCTTTCTAAAAGGACAATGAGGTAGCAGAGGAGACGAAAGAGTTTATGAAAAAGGAAAAAAAAAACCCCACAAATGGATCTTAAATCTTTGAAAAGAGGTTCTGCCTCATTTATGGGAAGAGAAATGTAGACGCCATTTATTTTTTTATCTATCATACGGGCAAAGATAAGCAAACGCTCTGAATACCGTGTCGGTGGGGAGTTGTGGAGTGGAAATCAGCAGGACTCCTTTCCAGGCTATTCCACCTAATCAGATCACACGGCCTTTGGACAACGATCCTGTTCCTGGGACGTTACCCCACAGACGTCCTCTGCACGGCCCCAAGGTCCTCGGGCAAGGACATGCCCGATGCAGCAAATGATTGGACACAACCCATGTGGCTCTCGGTAAAGGACGGGTAAAATAATTTATGGGATGGCTCCACAACGAAACACCAAGTAGCCAAAAGAACGAGGTGGACCCCCGTATCATCGCTTGGAAATAACCACAGTGCCAGAGACGCCGGGGAGTTCCAAACGAGACGCTAAGAGGAAACGAGAGGCCAGTAAGCTGGCAGGTGCTAAAGGCGGGTGTCGGGCAGACGGCATCTCATTGTACTCTTTTCTCCAATTTTGCATGTTCGAAAATTTCCAAATTTTCCGATAATTTCTCTCTGCAGAGAGAGACACAGTGGAAATGAGGCTTTCGCCCGTATTCCAAGTTGTAGTTTACAAAGGCCTAGTAGCCCTGCTTGCTTCTGGCAAAGGAAGCCTGGTGGCAGAGGAGGGGGGAGACCAGCTGTTTTCTAAGTGACCCTCTGTTCTGTTGGAATGTGTAATTATGGGCATGTATGACCTGTTAAACATTAAGGGTAAAATCAGCATTTTTTTTCACGGACAGCTTAAGTGTTTCTCGTAACTTTCTAAATGAGTGGAAAGCAAACATCCCTTAGAATCCTGTGATCATTTGCATGGCTTTCCTCTGCACTTACTTCTCTCCAGAGAGACACAGGATAGATGCTTTTAAAGACAGCACACGGGTTTGTCACATCAATAATTGGTATAGGATATTAAACCAAAGAAATTTCAGTTAAGATTCCTAGAAGAACTGGGCAGGTGGCAGGGAGAGGTCAGCAGGAGTCCAAGACCTTGGTAGCTACATTTCAGATTTACAGGAGGAAGGGACTCAAATTTTTATGAACTCATGACTCACGGAGCATGACGGCCGCGGGGAACCAACCAATTCTGGGACGAGGCTTATTTTTTACTACTTAAAATTCACATCCATTCAGCATATTCCTCTCACATCTATTATGTTCAAGGGACTGGACGTGTCAAGTTCAAGGGGCAGAACACGTGTCAAGGTCACCGTGGGCCGAGGCAGCAGGTGAGCGTGGAGGCTCACGGGAGGACTGCAGAAAAGGTCAGACAGGAGGCAGTCTCGGACAGCGTCTGGGCAAAAGGGGGAAATCTGAGCAGGCATGGGGGCGGGCACTTTCCAGCACTTGTGCTCAGCTGTTAGCTTTTGGGTTGCCCGGCCTAATGAAGGCTTTTAGAAAGATCAGTTTTGTCGTATTTCATCTCACTTCCTTGGGAGAACATCTTGACAACTGGATTTCCTTTTCTCATTACATACTGGCATTTCTGATGAGAAAGGACCTAAATCATCAGATTTCCAGGCCCCGCGAGCCCTGGTTTAAATACCAGACACCCACACAGGCCAGAAGGGTATAAGCCCTTATTCATTCAAATGCTGAGTTCACTCTGTTGAAAAGGACTTGGAAAGTCAGGGCTCAGCCTCAGAGTCCAAATTAATTCGTTTTGCTCCCATCTATACCCTAAAGCATTTAGGAATGAGTGGCTGTTGTTTACCAGCGACGGCCGGGGGTGGGGGGCAGAATCGTTCAGCAGCCCCTCTGGGGCTGGGGAGGGAGGGGAGTGTGGGGCTCCTTGAAACAGACGTTGTGCCCCCCACCCTCACCCCCGGCTACTGAAGCAAAGTCAGTCGCTCTGCAGCCCGCTCTCAGTCCGCAGAGCCCGCACAAGATAAGCTGGTCTCGTTTGACAAAACATGGTTTCTAGTACGTTCCGCAGACACAGACAAGGCGTTGATGAGGAGAAATGCCTGTTAGAAACGCGGAAACGAACATCTCCACCTCGGCACAGAACGCACGTAGCCTTCTTCGTACTCAAAAACGCAGCTCCGGGGCCGCTCTGGTTCCGAGCAAGGACCGGCTGGAGGAGAGACCAGCCAGGACCAAGAGGACTGGGGCTTGCTCGCTCACATCGCAAGTCTTGTTACAGACGGAAGCCTCTACAGGATGCCAGAAGGCCCGCCCCCCTTCCCCCTCATCACCTTGCATCTCTGTCGCAAGATGGGGGCAAAAAAGAATTCGACGTGGCGGAGGCGGTCGGTGGTCTGAACTGGACTGACCTCAACAGTCTCCAACCACAACAGCCTCTGCCTCCCTCCTCTCCAGCTACACATCTGTCCCAGACTGCAGGCAGCAAGCGTGGCTTTCCCACCTCTGGGAGACTTCCTACGCAAGTTGTGTGGCCTCACCGTGCCTTGTTTCATCTTCTGTAAAATGGGGCCAAGGGGGGGGGAGCGTGGGCTCCCAGGCTCCGGGAGATGGTCGGAAACGCCTATAAAGAGGCGTGGCTCAGGAATCCCGGCCATGTAATCAGGGTTCCAGAAACGTTTGCTATGTTCCAGCGACTTAAAATAGAAACGGAAAGCTCCTTGTGCCGAAACAATTAGTGAAATAACACATTCAGACACATACATGCACACAGAAATACACTTCTACACTATTTGGTTTTAGGAATAAAAATAGAGATGAATCCTGTCCCTGCCGTTTTGAGGATGTTTCTGCAGCGTAGAGAAGTGGTGCCAGAAATAGGGTTGGCAAGTATTCTCATGGGCCCACCAGCTCTTTTAGGAAAAGACTCTGATTCAGCAAAAATCAGTCTTAAGAGATGGATCCAACTGTCCTTTTTTGGTTTTATTTTCCTAAAGAAGCTAATCTGACTGGAAAAACAATCTCGGCCAGTGAGTTCAGTATTATAATTCACTGATAAGATTGCACGGAGGAAAAGCACTTCCTAGCATTTTCCAGGAAACTAAGGGCTTAATAAAATAAACAAAAACGGCCCTAAGCCAAATAGGCCCACACATCAGCATGTACAGTTCAAATGCCATTTTATGGGGCAAACCTTAAAATAAAATACAGATAAATGCTAAGAGAGTGACACTTGCATGAGGTTTTTGCTCTTTAGAAGAATGGACCGGTTACAGACTGAAGGTGCCTCTTAGGCTCCCTTTAGAATCCTGGCACGTTTCAGTTTGACAGCCGAAAATTGCATTGCAATCTGCGGCTACTTAGCACAGGCCTCTCTAGACATAATTTTCTGTGAGCAGAAAACATTTTTTTTTTTTTTTGGCAGAAATATCTATTTCTTAAATGTGACATTGAACACGTTTTTATTTAAACTTTAAATGAATTCGTTAAGCCAATTAATCAGAATAAACTGCATAAAGGCATTCAGGGGGATATGTCCTCGAAATCTAATGAAAAACTCCAAGAGTTTGTCCCTATCTGGCTCTCCTCTCTTCTAGGAGCAAAACTACACACACTGATGTTTGCCTGTTAAGAATATGAGTGGCCCTCCTACCTTCCCATCTTTTGAGGGTCACACTTCATTGCTCAGTTCGGGCTTAGTGGCTTGAGGCCCTCTCTGATGTGACAGGAGGTCACTCCGTCTGTACCTGAACTCCTGTCATTTTCCCCATGTGGTGTCTGCGTACCGGGCTGCCACCTGCCTCCTCCCCCGGGCTCCGCCTCCCGACTACGGCTCGGATCCTCTCCAAGCATCTCAGACCTGACTCTGTAGGGCGCTGTCCTCTCCCTGGACATCAGCTTTGCCTCCCGACCCGGGACTGGCTGGAGGCCACCATGATGATGGTCTGCATGCTTCCCTGAGAGTTTAAGTCGGTCAGAGGGGACCAGCACACAGATGTTTCCCCTCCAGGGGCCCCGAGCTCACCCAGTGTTTCTGGGGCCTCCCTCCCTGCCTCCTCAGGTCAGTTGACTTCACGAACCAAGTCTGTGGTGCAGAAAGCAATCCTCTGGCCGGATTCTGTGCAGCTCATCAACTGCCAGGTGCCTGTCCCCCCGTAGGGGGGTGTAAGTCTGTAGGCTGGTATAGCGAGTTAAGATAATCATTTTTACATACTGAGTAGGTCCTTCAAATAAATATCTTAAACAAATTTAAGTTTCTCAAAAAAATAGGTCAAGTATTTACCTTATATCTGTTTGGTCCACTAAAAGACCGTTTATAAAACTGACATGAAACTGGACTGTAGCTCATACCCTAGGAGTAGTAACATACCCATCGCCAAGGCCGGCGATGCACGTGTGCACACTACATAGCCAGGCCCTGGGGTCAGGCTGGAACCTGCCGCCTCAAGTGGCTTCTCCCCAAGAACATCCTTTCAGACTTCCGCTCAAGACCCACACTTGCTAGGTGCTGTATCTTCTCCCCTTACTACACGTTATTCTAGTTAAAAAAATTACCATAATGGTAACATCGACTTTTTTTTTGGGGGGGGTGCAAAGTTGAATGATTTTTAACACTTTTATAGTCAGAGAAAAACAACAGAGAATATCTTAAGAACGACCATCCCCAGAAGGGCTCTAAAGCCTTTTGGGATCCGTGCACAGACGTCCTTTTTTTCCTCTTCGCTTCCTGCCAGACCCTGAGATGAACTACCGGGCAGCAGGACGCTCGGAAAAAGGCACCTGGTGCTTCCAAAGTGGCCTGAAAGACGCAAACATCTGCTGATTGGTCTGATCCCTGCCGCTCCTCCCCCCCCACACAAGGGAGCATTCCTTCAGGGTCGATGCCACGCAGGGTGTGGCATTCTGTGATGCTCCCTGCCGACACAGCGCACAACCGTAGGCAGTCACACACCTCTATGACCCCCCCTGTCCTCCTCCTACTCTCCTGTTCCTGAGCCCGCCTTCCGCCTTTCATGCTCTGGGGGATCTTGGCAACAGTCAGCCAGTAGCCAGATGAACACGCTGCCTTAAGTTTCCTCTAAAATAGCTGGCAGGATGAAAAGGAAATGAAGAGTTTATTTCCTCGATCGAGGCTGAGGAGGTAGGTTGAGAAGCTTGCATTCCAGGGGCCATTTCGCTGCGAAGGAAATGGTACCCGGGAAGGGGACATCTGTGGACAAGAGGGGGAGCGGATTCAGGCGTCCTCGATTTGTATGAATCACATAAAACACTGGATGGAGGGATCAAATGTTTACCCTTTCGATGTGAGGTATATATCGTGTTTACGGTAATGTTTTCCTTCTGGAAGGTTCGGACGGTAAGTCTGGACAGACGAAGCACGGCTAGCCATGTCGCTGTGTGTTTGCTGGGTTGCGGGGGGCCGGGCATGGGGACTCAAAAGTGCAGTGTCAGTGGATTCGGTCTGTGCTGCCAAGAGCGAGCCACCTCCAAGTACGCAGCACACCTGCATGGAATTAATTTCAGTTCTCTACGTGCGATGGGGGAGAAAGCGCAAGCCTAATTTGTATCATATGTCTCGGAAAAGCTCCAGACAGACACCAGCCTGGAGTGAGAAATGTGGATTTTTCAGTTCCTAATGTTTAAAGGGTAACATTTCCTTCTTTTCATAAAACAGAATGAAGGCCTTTTTCGGGGCCTGTTTTTAAAGGAAATCTTGAGGGAGTGACTTCTGTAGGCATTGGCTGCTGTCAGGAAAAAAAGATACCAGCAAGTGGAAATATTTTGCCTCAGATCCCATGGTCTGTTAAAGACAGTCCCGGTTTGACATGGTGCATAGGCGAGTTGTTTAAAGAGAGACATAAAAAGCCTCGGCATGAGGGAATCCACGGGGAGAGGGCTGGCGGGCTCTGCAGATATCTGAAATTTGCATGCAAAGTATTGAGTATGGGTGCATTTCTGTGGGCTCATAGCTTTCATCAGATTCTCGAATAAGTCCATCACCCAGAAAAGTTTAGGACATGTTCACTGCCTTCCCCCAATGTAAATCCGAGACAGGTTAGAAAAACAACTGTAGAAGAACTCTCAACAGCCAATAAAATAAACAGAAGAAACTAGAGGTAGATCTTGACTGGTAGTGAAATGGAAGGGGACTTTGCAAGCACAAAGAAATGGGAGAATTCACACAAAAGACGAAGGCATTTAATAGGCAAAACTAGAATTCCTTTTACACCCCAAAATATCATAAATAAAATTAAAAGGTAAGCTAGGGAAAAGCTTACAATAAATTACTGGAAAAGGATAAATACTCTAAGTAAGAGAATGAACTCTTACAAATTGGGAAGAACAACTCTCTCTCAAATAGAAAGATATAGGCCAAGGGAAGGAACAATTCACTGAACAAAGACAGTAATAGTAGCTCTATGCTGGAGCTGGCTGGTACTAGCTCATGGCAGCCAATTCTCTAGTCCTCATTTAGTGACATTACGTTGATAGCCTGAAATTGGCCATGGTGGGAATTTTTACAGCAGAGAAATCACTGACAGATCAAGGCTTTTTTGGGTTTGCTTTGTTTTTCGATGGCCAATTTAATATTGGTTAATAGATATATAAAAAGCAGTCTAAGTGTACCAGTAATCAGAGAGATACAAAAAGAAATGAGGTCTGAACAAGACAGAATAAGCCCTCTTCACCCCATACCTCCTGCAAATTACAACAAAAAAGTCTGGAGAAAATCCATAGAGCAGCTGAGACTCTGAAAGTTGGACAAAAATAAATGGACTTGCTGTGGACCTTCGAACTCAAGGAACTACCCAATAGTGAGCTCTTGGTTTTGTTTTTGCTGTTTTCATATCTTGGCCTATGTTCGGGAGAGGTTCCTGGTCTGGAAATACCAATGTCACCAGGGCAAGAGGGGGCCCAAGGAAAGCCTTCTGGCTGCAGCCAACAGATGGGGAACAGGGTGACTCGGTAAGAGCAAAACATCTTGACCATATCTGACCTTACTCCAGCTCCAGGTGGGGACCAGAAAAAGCCATCCTCTCTGCCCCCAACTGGTCACCATGTCCTAGAGATGGCAGAGCCCTACTTCCCAATCCTGCTTACAATAACAGGCCACAGCTCTTCCCCAGAACAGGGACTGTGGGCTGAACTTTTTGGTGGATTTCTCATCACCACAGAGGCCAGAAGGAAGTAGAACGTTTTTCAAAATGTCGAAAAAATAGTCAACCCGGAATTCTATATCCAGTGAAAATATCCTTCAGGAACAAAGGTGAAATAGACATTTTTGGATGAAAGAGAACCAAAAGAACTTGTCGCCAGTGAACCTGCTTTAACAGAATAGCTAATGTTTCTCAGACAGAAAAGAAATGATAACAGACAGAAACTCAGAATATCAGGAATAAAGGAAGATAAGAAAGGGTGGATAAGTGAGTAGATGTAGCAGACCACTCTTAAGTTTCAGAACTTGGTTTTAAACAACTCTGCTTCATGGTTGAAAGCAAAATTACAGCATCTGAAGTGATTCTCAGTGCACATAAAGGCAACACTTAAGGCATCTATGTGATAAAGGGAGAAGGATAAAGAGACCTCAAAGGTGGTAATGTTTTTACACTCCATTTGAAGTGATAACGTACCGATACTATAGACTGTGATAAATTACGTACATATGGTATAACATTTGAGCACCAGTTTTTTAGTTGGGTGATTTTGTCCACCTGGGGACAACTGGCAAAGTTCAAAGACATGGTTCCATGTGCAAGTACCATCTAGTTGGTAGAAACCAAGATGCTGCTAAACATTGTGCAACACATAGGACTGTCCCATACAACAAAGCATTATCCAGCCCCAAATGCCAACAATGCTGAGGTTGAGAAAGCCTGCCCTACAGCAAATTATACAAAGACATATCTCAAAATCAATGTAGATCAATCAACAGGAAATACTAAAAAAATGTTCAACTAACCTATAGGAATTCGGGAAAGAGGAGCACAATAAACAAAAATCAGAGGGAACAAATGATATTAAAATGGTAGACAGATTCTAACACACCCATAATTGCATTAAAAATAAATGATCTAAACGCCCCTATTAAAAGCCAGTGACTGATAGAATGGATGACCCAGCTGCATGTGGTCTCTGAGAAACTCATTTTCAATATGATGACATAGGTAAGGTAAGAATAGAAAGGTGGGAAAAGACACACCTTGCAAACACGAATCAAAAGAAAACTGAAGTGGATATATGAGTATGAGATAAAGGAGACTTTAGGACAAAGGGAGTTACCAGAACTAAGCAGGGCCAGGACATAATGACAAAAGGGTCCATTCACCAAGAAAACGCAACAATCTTAACTCTGTGTACCACAAACACCAGAGCTTCAAAATACACGAAAGAAAAACTGATGGACTGAAAAGAGACACATTCATCATTGAAAACATCACATCCCCTCTGAGTAAGTGACAGAACCACTAGACAGAAAAAAATGAGCTTTTTTTTTTTACATCAATTTGGCGAAGCTTTGAAATGATAATACCTAGAACTAGCAAAGTCATGGAGAGAGAGATGCTCTGTAATAGTGTGGAAATATAAATATACAGAGGGGTCCTGAAAAAATATTTAGTTTAGGGGCACCTGGGTGGCTCAGTGGGTTAAGCCTCTGCCTTCGGCTCAGGTCATGATCTCAGGGTCCTGGGATCGAGCCCCGCATCGGGTTCTCTGCTTAGCGGGGAGCCTGCTTCCCCCTCTCTCTCTGCCTGCCTCTGCCTACTTATGATCTCTGTCAAATGAATGGAATCTTTGAAAAAAAAAATTTAATTTAAATGAAGAGGCTTAAAAGGGTTATAGCACTTTTCAACCCAATACTTTCACTTTTAGGAATATCTCCTAAGGGAATAATTAAAGTGTTCCAAAACTTATCTGTCTAGACCTTCACAACAGAACTATTTATAATAGCAGAACTTACAGACATCCAAACTTGCCCATTAATTGGCAAGTGCTTAAAAAAGTACTCTACATATGTATATAATGCTATTGTTAAAATGACATGTTTAAGAATTTCTATGATGTGGTAAATAAGAATGATTTTAAGGCAAAAAAGTAGTCTCTAAAACAATGTGCATACAGAATAATGTAAAGTATGTTAAAAATACATATGCAATTCTTAAATACAAAAATTACTAGAAGTATGACAATGATAGCAGGGAAAAATTACCAGGGATTATTTCTCTCGGTTTCGCACGTGCTTGTTTTTACCGTCTGCCCACCTCAAGTTTCTAAGCCTGAAGTGATGTCTTATTCATGGTCCTAACCAACAGAAACCGTCAACGTCCGAAACAGCATAAAGATGAGACAGATGCTAGATACGGAGGGTCTAACACCGGGCTGCATCTGGTAGGGAGAGACTGAGTGGATGGTAAAAGTCTTGTGGATAATTCTGGAAATGAGAAAAGAGTAAGAGAGTATGCCCACTAATATTCCTGAGGTGACCATCTTTTTTTGTTTTTACAGGTTTTCTTTACTTATTTGGGAGAGAGAGAGCACGCGACCAAGCAGGGACAGAGGGAGAGAGAGAAGCAGACTCCCCGCTGAGCGGGGAGCCTGATGTGGGACTTGATCCCTGGACCCTGAGGTCACAGCCTGAGCCGAAGGCAGACGCTTAACCGACTGAGCCCCCCAGACACCCCCTGAGGTGACCGTCTTTGATTTAATACCCAGGCCCTGGTAGTAGTAAAGCCCTGTCATTCTCGAGTTTCACGGCTTAGGTGTAAGTTGGGCAGGTGCCCCAGCTACTCTCAATGCACAAATATTTCTGATAAAACGCACGTCTCATGACTACACTGAGCACTGGACTAAATGCTTGCCATGGCTTATCGCATTTAACCGTCCGAGGAGCTGAATTATCTGCGTTTCACAGAGGCCCCGACAAGCGGACCCACCAGACGTGGCAGAGTCTGGGCCCGAACGACATCCATCACGGATGCTGCGGAGGGCCTACCTGGGCCTGCCGGAGTGCAGGGTTGGCCGGCAGGGGTCTGGCGGGGACCAGGGGCGCGCGAGGAGCCTTCTGGAGGGGCGGGAGCACTCGCTGAGGAGAACCGGGCGGAGGGGCGTCGTGGGCTCGGAGGGGTCCGCTGATGTCAACGTTCTGACACGGGGGCCACCTCCTGGTATTGTCCTGTAGGGGGCGGAGCAAAAGCCGTGGTGTCACGGGGGTCACCACTGCCCTCGAGGGGGCGGTGCATTTCCCTGAAAAGGAGTCCATCGTTACTCGTTAAACGTCACAGCTGGAGCAGAAGCGCCCCTCCAACCCAATCTGGAATAGCGGGATCAGTTTCTCCAGGAATTTTAAAAACTGGTTTAATTCATCAACAAATAGGCACAGGACCCCTGGGCAGGTGCCAACAAGTATGACGACACAGACCACGTCTGAAGGAAAGCGTGGAGGAGTTGTGAACTGAGGCGGTGGGCGATGCCCTCCAGGCTCAGGGAGAACTGAGGACACCCCTGGCAAGGAGGATGGAAGCTTCTGGAAGCCGGCCGGGGTGAGGGGCCTGCACCTGGAGGGTCGCCTCCTACACGGCGCCCCTGCTTTTAGGGGAGATTAGAACGGATGCCTCACGCCCCCCACCTTCCCTCTTTTCTTCCCTTTTCTCTTTCTAAAAACAGCTTTATTGAGGTTCCACGGACAGATGGTTAATGGCACATAGCGAAATCGGACGAAATGGAAAATTTTGACATGTGTCCACACCAGCGAAACCATCACAAGAAGCAAGATAATGAACATACATCCACCGTTGCCCTTGCCTCCCACTCCTCCCCATCTCCCCCTCCTTGCAACTACTGATCTGCTTTCTGTCACTATAAAATAGTTTGCATTTTCTAGAATTTCATAGAAATGGCATCATAGAGTATGGACTCTTTTTTTTTTTTTTTGGTCTGGCTTCTTTTACTTGGTATAATTATCTTGAGATTCGTCCATGATGTTGTATATGTTAATAGTTCATTCTCTCCTATCGCTGAATAGCATTCTATTGTGTAAATATACCAACGTTTGTTTATCCTTTTACGTGTTGATGGAAATTTGGGTCATTTCCCATTTTTTGGCTCTTCGAAATAAAGCTGTGTCTTTGGCTCTTACAAATAAAGCTAGTGGTTCTTGCTATAAAGTCCCACATCTAGGGCTGAGAGGTGGGAATGCTTATTAGGAACCCAGTCCTCCATACTTTTTATAGCAAGGGAGATAAAATAGTTTATGATTTAGTAAATAAGTGATAGTCCTACTTAAAATCATTTGTCATTTCTTGACACCAATACTGTCACTGTTATAATCTGGACTCTTGTTGAATGAGTCCAATATTCAAAAACTCTCACGCATACAGCAGAAACACTTGATGGGGATACCCAAATATCGGAGTGGACTCCGGTGATAATTCACGAGGAAGCAGGAAAGTTCAGAGCCAGGAGGAAGCCAGCAGGTACTTTGGGTTAAGGACCCGGCTCTTTGAAATCATAGGGTAGAGTAGACTGAACTTCCACGGCCCAGAGCTGGAGCAAAAGGGGCCCAAACACGGGCTCGGTGTAACTCTTACAAATGCACTGGGAGGCATAGGGCCTCCTGGGAATTTGGTCTGTCTGGCTGCTTGGAGATCACGGCCCATGACGTACCCCCCACCACATCACACAGGGGACACTACGCCAACTGGACCTAGGAGAGCTCCCACGGGGCAGCGTGGGCCGTGAAAGAAGTGGAAGGAGTTCCAGCCCCAACCATCACCTCGCGAAATGATCCCTCTGCATTTCAGGGATCTAGTCCTGTTATAAGCTATCTATAGATCTCCAGGATCTTCCTACTCAAGCTGTTGTTGAGAAACCCGTGTCACAAGGCGCGCACGAACTTCTCACATTTGTTGACAGCTTACCTTCGATATATTGGAATGCGGGGGCTTCCTCATCAGGCCTTTGCTGAGGGGGCCGAGGTGAGCCTGACCAGGGCGGGAGCCACGGGATGGCCGTGAAGGGCGCACACACCTGGAACACAGTCCCGTTACACATAAACAAGCGCATTTCCCCTCCGGTTGACTCGACTTTTTCTGTTTTGCTCACAATCACGCTCAAAAAAAATGACTGACTTATTTTAACTCAATACAGTAAACATGCAAAGGAAAAATTATCTAACATTCTTACGAGATTAAAAAATATATATTGATTTTTTTTTTCTTCCCAAAGCCACTATTCTGTGAAATTAGTTCTTGCACTTTACAGACACGTGGCTCCGAGACCCCTGGGAGGTATTTGGTAGAGAGCTGGCATTTCAGCACTAATGTCTTCGAATATATTTGGATCCAAAGCTACCCCAGTTAACGAAAATATTTTAAGATCCCGTGTCTTGTAAAAATTACTAATATAAGGGTAGGAACAAATACATCAGTGGGACTCATCAACGCCCTGCTTATTCATGTAATAAGCAGCAAACAGTTTAAAGGGCAAGGAAAGGAGGCAGCTGGTCCGGCAAAGATTTTAAAAAACCAAAACAATGGTTTTACTATCTAAAAATCTGGCCTCTTTCTTTGCTAAGGAAAACAAAGCGAGAAGCCGTTGGCCGCGCATTGCTTCCAAATGCCGTCTCTGGAAAAGATGACCCCAACCCAGGGTACCTTAGCTTTTCAATGGTGGTTTTTTTATCTGTAAACAGCAGGCGTATTAATGTCTTCCTTTTGAGATAAACTACAAATCCAGCAGCAAGAAGACACAGGATGGTCACCAGAATTCCTATGGTTAAACCTTGGTTATCTGAAACAAAACGCATTTCACTCAGGCAAAGAGGCAGTTACGACGAAAGACGGGAAGTATCAGATTGTGACATTTACGGCAACGCGAGCTTTGAAGGAAGGAGCAGAAACGAAGTGAGTAAATCCCTGGATGATGTACTAATATGTTGGTCTTACTTCGAAGGTCATGCCTGAGGATCAGTCTGTGTCACCGTGATGCATTTCTGACAACTCTTGATAAACGGGAACGTCGTCTGGCAGGTGGGACCGTAGTCCTGACCACACGCCGCCCCCAGCCCTCCTACTGCCCCACAGGCATGATGGCCACAGACGGTGGCAGGGAGCTGACATGTCCCCGGACAGTGACCTCTCCAGCCCCCATCACAAATACGCTCCTCCCCGTGCCCTCCTCCTCTCATTCTTTAGCGCTGGGATCTGTGTTTGTTTTGCTTTCTTGTTATTTTTTAGACCAAGATTCTACTTCCGGACATTGTCAAAATAGAAGGTGAGAAAAAACCCACAAAACTCAGCGAAAAGGAAAAGCCCACGGGTTTGGTTTTGTTAGATTTCGTTATGTTATGTTAGGGACTCAAAAGAGAGCCTTTGGGGGGCAAACCCCTTTCTCTGGGAGGGTGCTTTTTATTTTCTCCAAGAACATTCCCTTTTCTGGGATTTGCTCCCATTTTGTTCAGTACAAAGACACTGAGAACCCCCCCCCCCCGCCCCCCTTCTCAAGGTGTGGAAGAGAAGGGAAAATCAAAACTTGAGGCTGGTTTCTGAGCACAGAAAGAGCCCCGGGGAGGATTCTGCCAGGCCGGAGGGGAGCTGGATCGGCAGCTCCCTCCGCTCTGCAGGGTCCTTGAGAGCACAGATGTGGGGGTTCACCCGTCTCTGTCCCCCCGCCAGCAACAAGCAGCGTGTACCTCCCCTAGCAGGTGGGCCACAGTCCCCTCAGGCTGCTGGGGACGGCTGTGCAGGTGCCGGTCCCCACCCCCCCAAGACCCTCCCCGCCGCCGCTGGCTATGACGCTCGCGGGGCTGGCCGCCAGGCCAGGGCGGCCGCACTCCCGCTCCGGGAAAGAACGCCTCACACCCTCTCTGTTTCTGGACTTCATCCCCAACTGACAAGTCCTATCAGGGCCGTGTCTCAGCCTAAGTAAGACAATCAACATATGACAGTCTTGATTCTCTTGTTAGTGTTACTGGAAAAGCCCTGCTTCTGGGTTCCCGGCCAAAGCGTCATTCTTTTCAGACGGGGGCTCTGGCTAGAGTTCTATTGTGTCTTCACAAAGCTCATGAATAAAGTGAGCAGCTAGCGGCCCGAACCACAATTTCTAGTTCCTCGCAATCCATCCACAAGTCTTACGCTGATCAA
>CM052894.1:4848300-4868491 GCA_028534135.1 Potos flavus | reverse complement strand
TCAGCCAGAGCAGAGTGAGGAGTCTCGGCAAAGGTCAGGACGGGACAGTGCCTGGAAATGGGCCTCGGGCTGTCAGGCCCTCGTGGGGGTGCGCTGGGCTTCCCGCTGCGGGGCGGTTACACCTGCATCCCCACGGACGGCTGGTGAGCCCCCCGTCTTGGAGAGATCGCACCTGGCTTCCCCCCCCCCCCGCCCCCGTCACTCAGCGCCCACTCCCAGGGACGCACTGTCCCCACTCACCTGCTCGCCGGACGGGGCCGCTGTCTGTGCTTCCCCCAAAGCCGAACTTGTCGCAGAAGGGAGGCGCCCAGTGGGCCTCGCAGTGGCAGTTCTTCCGGTTGTTACACACCTGTCCGGGCCATGGGGGAGGGACGCCGAGAGAGAGGAGCATTAGAGCCCACCCTCCATGTGGGGGCAGCGGTAAATCTCTGAGCTCTAATTGGCTGCCACACCAAAGCAAAGGCCCTGTGGTCAGAGTTCCCGTCAGCACTGACCACACAGTGGGACCAGAGCCCAAGGCTGCAAATATAACATAACCTGCCTCTTAGCCGCTGGTAGGGGAGTGATGGAGATTTGGGGGGTCGTCCACTGCCTCCCACCCCTTTTTTTCCTCCATCAACTGCTGTGTCCTCTTTTTCAGTTCAGAATCCCCCTCACGCATATGACCACAATGAGAAGGGTGACGAGTGACCTCGCTTCAGGGCTGTGGAATCCGAGCCCCCGGCCACCCCGGGCCCGACAACCTGCGGGCACGGCCGTGCCTCCTGCAGACACGAAGCTCGGAGAGGCCGGCAGACCTGCTCCGACATCTCATGCCTGCAACGCCCACCTCCCTCGGGCAGTCTCCCAGCGGCCCCTCCCTGGCTCCCAGCCCTGCAGACGGGCCACAGCCTACCAAACCCTGGGGTCCCTGTGACAGGAAAGGGGTGCTGAGAAAGCACATCGCTCTGGGGGGGGGCCCTGAGCGAGCAGACTGGAGTGAACACAGAGCCCCCCAGGGAGGGGCCGGCTTTGGCTCCCCTGGTTGGCAAGGGTGACCGACGGAGGCTGCTCCCCTAGCCTGAGTTGGCCATTAGACCCACTGTCATTACCTACGGAACTTACGGAGCTCCTGCATGACCCAGTGGCACATGAGCATGAAAACAAGAGGATATTTTTCTCTGAAAACTGGGGGGCATGCTGTGGGAACACTGGACATGGGCAAGTCGCTAAGAAGAGCTTCTGACCCATGTGGAATGGGTGGGACGCCTGCGAACGGCCTGGCAGAGCGGCGCTGGCCAGGAAGGACTCCGTACTCGGGGTGCTTCTGAGCGTCTGAGGTTCTCTTCCACCTACAGAAGCGAACTATGCGTCGTCGATGATGGGCTTTGCGTGGTTTATATAAGGAAGTCAGCACAGATCTTCAGTCAGAGACCCACCTCAAAGGCCTCAGCCTGCATCCGAGTATTGCTGGATGGGGCCCAATACATAGTTTTCTATTTAAGGCAAAAATAAAATGTTTGGAGTAGATGTCTCATTTGTGATCTTTTCCTGCTTTCGCTGTTTTCTTTTTTTTTTTTTTTAAATGATTCAACCACATCAAAAGCCCCAATTGCTTAAAATAAGACCAACAATCCAGATAACCTGTGATAAGTTGGAAGGTATATTCCCATAAAGCTAAAGCCCCGTGGCATTGATTACCGAGTGGCCCAGCCTATGCTGATGCCGAGCATCTTGCCTCTCTCTCTCAAAGACACTGCTGCTGATGTACCACCTGCCAGGCACCTGTGAGGATTCGGGCCCGGTGCTGCCCACTCCGTTTTGCATGGTCTCCCCATGCAAATCGGAGTCAGGAGCCCTTTTTGCAGCCGGCAGCAGAGAGACTGTAGCCCTGCCATCCCCTTTGGAGGCACAGCTGGTGAGCCTGGTCTCACTCGGGGAAGGGTGTGGTCAAGCGACTTGTCACCAAGTCATGGCAGCTGTTCCGCCAATGTGGGTTTTTCCTCTCCAACACGTGGATGGGAGCCCAGGGATGCTGCAAGGTGAGGAGCCCAGGGTCCCCACCCCCCCAGCATGCCCACTAACTGGTCATGTGACCTTGGACAGGCACGACCGCCTCTCGGTCCTGGGCTCCTTCAGAATAAGGCTGCACCAGACCATCTCTTACGGCCATTAGAAAGAAATCTATGATCCAACGAAGACATAAAAGGATTTCGTTTTATACTGACGGTCAGCTACACTCGCAGTCAATAAGCCGGTTGGAGATGGCACCACAATCCTTCATGGTTATGGCGCAATAGCCATTTTATGAACCGCCCCCCCGCCCCGTATTTCTATGTTAGAATCATTGGCGAGTGTCTGTGAGTTTTAAAAATAGAATTGGGAGCATGATTTCTGCAGAGAAGGTTTCAGAAAAACAAATGAACCACTGGCATGGCTAATCAAGATTAATATGATTCCATTGGAAGTAATTAAGCCCATCAGGAAAAATAAATTATGTTTTAAGCAATTAGAGTCCTCTTCTCTCCTAAAAAAATTCTCTGAACTAAAATAACCGCCTTCTCTAGTTGAAATGCGTTGTATGTGATTTCAAGTACATGTGGCCAGTATGTTCTGTCTCCCGTGTTTTAATTCCTTTTGGAAGTATTTCATTTCAGACCCACACTCTGAATCTCGGTTGTAAGAGGGACAGCTCTGTTGGAAACATTAGGGCAAAAGCCTTTATGCAGAAAGGTGAGTTTTAAAATTACTTTGAAGATGACAAAGTCCCTTTTTAAAAATCACAGGATGCCAGTGTGAAAGATAATTACGGCTGCACCTGATTTTCTTTGTTGAATAAAAGTCACATTTCTCGTCCCACGTAAAGGTTAAAATTAGTGTCTTTAGAGGAAAACACTGAGGCTACAGCTATCTTTTTAAAACGCTGTGGACTGCAGAATCCTTTACAAGCGAACGACGCAGCGCTTCGCTTGGCAGGGACTGGCGACAGGAAGGCTGCCGAGTCGACTTACCCCTCTTTCGTGACACTGCTTCACACACTCTTGAACGCCGAAGACGCTTGTGTTCTGACAGCGACGATTGAGGCAAATCTGCGGAGGCAGGAAAACGCGGTAAATGTCTCAGCCCCTTTCCAACCACATGCACCGTATCTGTGATCTCAAAAGGAAAGCAAAGAAAACTTTGAGGAAGACAATCTTCTTTCGGCTCCTACGGGGGCGGCCCAGTGATGCCCTTTCCGTCTGACTCTGACCTCTGACCTGGGTTCGGGCACCTGCTTCCGGACTTGGCACATTTCAAGGCTCAGGTCAACGTGGCGCTTCATATGGTTTCAGTCAATTATGAGATGAGGATAACTGATTTTTGTTTAGAGCTTGCAGCAAAACCTGTGAACTGCGGCATCTCCCCCCCCCCCCCCCCACTGACCCCCACCTGCCCCTCCCACTGAAAGATACAGGAGAAGAGAAATGCACCAGCCCTCAGCCTGGGGCCTGTGCAGACTGAGAGACTCCAAGAATCCAAGGTCCAAGAACCTTTTAAAGGAGATACTGAAATGTGGGAACGTTTCCAAATTACTGACTGACAAGTGCTATCACTGATGACACAAACCATCAACAGAAAGGCTCTGCAGAGGAAAACAGACAGTCCCTTGTGCTTATCAAGTCTTTGCAGAGGCAGTAGTTTGCTAAATGATACTGGGCTGGTTGCAAGAGTTTGGTCTCATTTTAAAGGTGCCTAATATACTCCAGACTCAAAGGCCCTTTATCTCCCATAAGATGTTACAAATTAGTGGAGTCAGAGGAAGAGAAGTCTCATTTTTAGATTGCAGAAGCATTTCTAATCAAGTAGAACCTTCCTATGGAAAGTTCACACTAGTGACACAGTTTGAAAAAAGTGCCAGTTGCCCAGGACAACTCCCAGGGCTGCCGGGAATCTTGGCCAAGGGGACTGTCACATTCCAGCTGACAAAAGGAACGGAGGTTACAGAGAACGCAGGGGGACCCGGGTCAGAATCTCCACGTATGGGTGCCACTCTCCTCCCAACCCACGAGCAATGCCAAGGACAGCTTTCAAAGAACCCGTGTTCTGCAGGAATGGAGATCAAAGTGCATGTGATCTTGCACATGGGGAAAAAAGGTCATTGATAAATTGAGCCCTTGGAATTTCAGTGTTCACATCCACCTGGTTCTGGCTTCTGGCCTTTCAGACTACAGTTTAAAAAATGAGTGTCATTCTAATGTCAAGGCCTGAAGAGAAGCTAACGTGTGTGGTTAAGGAGACCCCCGGAATGTATATCGTGTTTCACTATCATCATCCCATTTCCTTTGGGACGAGACACTTGTGGCTGAGAGTATATGGCCGAACGGGGGTGAGGGTACAGAATTTTTGCCTTGGGGACTCGGCTCAAGGAGCTGAATCTATCTTCTTATTCTATTCTGTGACCTCCATGTTCGTGAATGATTTCATAATCATTTTGAAGGTGGGGTCCTAAATAAAGCATGTTGATTAATCTTTCCTAAAATGTTTTATTCACTTGCTTTCATTTTGCCTAATGAGAAAGTTTGGTGAGAAAAATCAGTGTGGCAGAATGTTAAAAAGAAATCTCAATTTCTTATTTTGTCTTTTCATTTTTGACTTTCTTTCTAAACCTCCGAATATCTCCATCTACCATTCCCCCTGGTCGCCAAAAGAACTCCCTTTGGCTTCAAGCTGATTCTCTCTCTTCCCCTCTCCTAATCTCTCTATGGGGGTCTCTGAAAATACATCTGACTTCCCGCTCTGTCCAGGTGAGAACAAGCTGTCACTGTGCCAAAAACCAAGGCCACATTTCCAAAAACAATATAGTACGCTACTGTGTTTCCTTCCAAAGTAATTTCCTGGCTGGAAACCCTAATGACGCCCAGAGTGTAGAAATGACTCATTAACACTCAAAAGCTGAGAAACGAAGCTTGATTTTCCCAAATCTGCATCTCAATGGCCAGGCCAGGATCTAGGAATTATTAACTTTGCCTTCTAGGTGCAAAGAGCTGGATTCCAGAGACAAGGTTCTAGGAAGGAGTGGACTTAGGAAAACAAACCAACGTCCCAAGTCAGTTCTCGGACAGGATGTTTCTCCACAGGCCCCCTTCCAGACTTACATTTACGATGCGAGTGAATATTTGGGTCTTACTTTTCCATCTGCACACTTGGTGCCAGCAAGCACAAGCCCGGGGTCCGGAAGGTCATCGCCCAAGTACACGTGGGTCCCACGGCACAGAATCCGGCCTCCTTCCTGCAGTGGGATGTTTGTTTCTATGGAGACGGCATTGGTACCAATGACGGGCCGGCTGGCACCTCCTTGACACTGGATTTTTCCGCATTTAGCATCTCTGCAAGGGCGAGAACAAACAGTCCTCAAAGAGGGCAAGTCTGGAACTGGCTCTGAGCCATGTAGGAAGTTCAAAGCGATAGCATGCTCGGGCCGCGGGTTCTGTACCTCATCTCGCATTTGGCAAAGGAACTCTTGGAGTCCTTGCCACAGTTGCCATAGGGGTCACCTGCAGAGTTGACTCTCTCGAAGCAGATCCCGGGGGCAGGTTTAGCACCTGAAACAGAAGCAAAGCAGCACTTTCGCCTCCTGCAAATGGTTCTAATATTTGCCGTTGAACGGCCCTGGCATTTCAGGTTAAGGGGAGATGTGACTGGTGTGCAGAGGAATCACGCCTGCGCCTGGGCTGATGCCTGAGACGAGCCTGGGCTGATGCCTGAGACGAGCCTGGGCTGATGCCTGAGACGAGCCGCCAGTGGCAGCCTCGCACCGTCTCCCGGCTTCGCTCATGGTAAAGCCTGCATTTCATGGCTCGCTCTTCTCTAGGGCGGCTCTCCGGGCCCAGGGTGCATGCAGCCTCTCAGGAGATGCGGCCTCGCTGCGACTGGACCTGACCCAGCGCAGAAAGGCGGGGGCTAGCTGGCCGCAGGCACAGGGGACTGTGCTGTCTTTAACAGCATCTCGCAAATTCTGGCGAGAAAATGCAAGCTAGAGCGGGCTCAAAGGAATAATGACAATGATAGGGGGATGCAGGGAGAGAGAGAGGGAGGGAGGGAGCAAACAAGCAACACAGAGACCGTACACAACATTTTCAGTCCTATAAAGCTCCCTCCGAGAGCACGCTCTAGCTTCAGTGAGTGCCCGTGTTAGCAAGGCAGAGAGTGCTCTCAGAGGCCAGGGAGGCGTAAATCCCCGTAGTCATTTTGCACAGAATGACAGTGCCTGGTAGAGAGGCATGCGGGAGCCTGGGAGCTCAGGACACGGCCATTCTTAGCACATCGTTCAGCCAGGAGAGAGTGAACGTATGCTTTGGAGTTTGCATGGCCAAAGCTTTGGCGGGTTCTTAGATCCTAGGCGTAGGGACACCTGTTGAAGACGATATGAGAAATTCAGGAAAATGGTCCATACTCTTCAGAATAAACTGTGCCTTGTGGTGTGATCTTGCCCTGCCTTCTTTCCTATACCGGGGTCCAGGTGGGCCGCTCCTTCTGATATCCCCTCCAATCGCCAGGATGCCCACTTCCCAGAACTCGCTCTGTCCCTCGCCCTTCTCTGCACCCGACTCTGGGGAAGTCCACTCGCTTTCCCAGGTGACAACTGACTTATCTAAGATTCTAGTCCAATGACGGACAAGGGAACAGAAGATGTTCTTATTTCTAAAAATTTCTCTTTCTTTAACCGGCACCTGATTCCTCTTCATCAGGCAGGAGGGGGCGTGATCCGCATCTCATTTAAAAAACAACAGATCAAACCAAACAAAACCCTTGCAACAGTTGAGATCCACAGTGGGTTCAGCCGCTGACCTCTGCGGTGAGCTACCTGAGTCCCGAACCTCTCATTTGCCCATTCTCTGTTTTTTTAAAAACCATGTTGAGATGCCTCTCCAACTCAGTTTTAAGGGCATTACCGCAAACTGGACACAGTTCTCTGAAAGGGGAAAAGGTCAGGTCTCTGGCTCAGCAGCATCACTTTCCCTTCCTGCCACCCCGATGCCCATTTCTGCTCGCAGCGTGATTACACCACTGACATACTCAGCTTCTGCCTACTACACATCCATTTCTTCCACGTTCTCCCTTCTTATTCTTGTTTATCTACCCACTGGAGGAGGGAAGATGGGGAGGGCGCGTCTCAGCGTTGAGCCTGTGCTCTGTACTTAAATCAATCCTGTTTGATGGTACTTTGATCAAAATACCTGGATCTAATTGATCAGTTTTAGAAAAACTCACATCTAGAATATGTCAAGAACTCAATGGTTCCTTGTATATTCACACAGACTCAATGTACTTATTACTTGCCTGTCTGGCCTTCTCTCTTTCTTTCCTTCTTTTCTTTCTTTCCTTCTTTTCTTTTCTTCCCTGTTCTTCCCATCCATCCATCCATCCCTCCTCCCATTATGTCGCAGACTTCAATCACATACAGAATTATCCGGCACTATCTGCCAGGCGCTGGGGCTATAGTGGTTGACCACTGTGGACGAAGCCTCTTGATTGCTTTAAAGTTGCAAGCAAAAACAAAAAGCAAGCAAATGAGTATCTCCCTCTCAAGCCCAGGGCTGGGGAGTGTTATGAAGGACTCAACCACGTCGGAGAACCCAGGGGCTGCTGTGTTAAGCAGGCTGGTCAGGAAAGAACTCTTAGACGAGGGACCAGGAGCTGAATTCCACCCCTCAATCCTACCAGGGATCCTAAGAGGTAGGTCTCATTATCCTATTTTATGGACAAGAAAACTACAACCTAGGAGGTTCCGTATGTGGCTTAAAGCCAGAGAGCGGGGCCGCCTGAGGGTGGAGCTCAGCCTGTCCCCTCCAGTGCTCTGAGGTGGATCGAGGCCCCCCCTGGGCTGGGTCCTGCATGGGCCTTGGGGACAGAGAGCAGAACAGCTGACCCGCGTCCGCCCCCCCTGCTGCCGAGCGGAGAGCCCGGCCGGTGCGCGCGGGTAAACAGGGCAAGAGCCGTGACGGTTACTCGCATGCCGCCCAAGTGATCCCCGATTTAGGCGGATGTGGGATATGGGGCTCCTGCCGTGTGTGTAAGGCCGATGAAATGGCTTCGGTCCCTCTTTCCCTGCCTCGGAAGACCAGGATAAAGGGGCGCCAGCGGTTTCCGGTGGACGCGAAGCCCCTGAACTGCGGAGGCAGAGTTGGTGTCACTCTGCTGTTGATGCTACGTGGGGTCTGTTGTGCTTGCTCTTAGCAAGTAATCTATCTACCGGGAAATGTGGCCACTTATAAAAAGAACCACCTTGCTGCAATTTGAATGTGTTCATTGATGAATTTATTTTCCTGATAGGGAAAAGAGAGATAAAAGAGATTTTATACACGTGTGTGTGTGTGTGTGTGTGTGTGTGTGTGTGTGTGTGTGTAGAGGTCTCTGAGCAGTTTCAGACACATGAGCTTGCAAACAGCTGGAAGGTGGGACTGGAGGAGGGCTGGACTGGGGTGTGCAGAAGGGTAAGACCAGGGGGGAGGAAGAGGGAAAGAGACTGGTCGCCGCAGCCATTGAAAACAAAGGGGCATGTTTGATGTAAGAATACCACAGAAAGTGGCTAAAACGTGACAGGAAATCAAGCAAAGGGGTACAAACGGTATTTAAGCAAGTATAAAACATTTTAGAAGAGAAAACCAACACTAGGTCACTGCTTGGGAATCTGGACCTGGAACTCTGACAAAACTGGGTCTTCTAGGGCAGGGGCCTTGGGATTTTAATGCCCCAAATGCCAATGGGCTGCATGGCTTGGAAAACCAGGTGTCTGTGTAAATCCCTAGAGGCTATAGAACAGCATTGGTGTTTCCTGAAAGCTGTAAAGTGCCGTGCGTGCCCCAGTAGGCCACGACGCACTTAAGGAGAGTTGCCATTTTCCCATCGAGAAAACGGCCTAGAAACGTTGATGGCCAATTCGTGAATTTTTAGCAACCGGGATGACAGAGTCCAAAGTATTACAACATATTGTCCATTAACTTGGTGAGAAATACTGAAAAGTCCCATTTTAATGAAGAAATATTACTTTTTCTTTTACTCTCCTATATTGTGAAATAACGCTATTCAGCGTCTTTACATTTCTCTCTGGTCTCAAGGTCTTTGGTCAACTGATCTTTGACAAAGGTGTCAAGAAAGCCAATGGGGAAAGGATAATCTCTTTAATAAACAGTGCTGGGAAAACTGGATAACCACATGCAAAAGAATAAATCAGACCCTTCTCTTCTACTGCTGCAAAAATGAAGTAAAAAATGGAGTAACCACTTAAATGGAAGACTTACAAATTCTAGTTTCAAGAAAATATAGAGGAAAAGCTCCTTGACATTGGTCTTGGCAAAGACTTCTTGGACATGACACCAAAAGCACAGGCAACAAAAGCCAAGATAGACAAGTGGGAATACATTGAACTAAAAAGCTTCCTTACAAAGGAAAAATAAACAACAAAATGAAAGGCAACCTACAGATGGGAAGAAATATTTGTAAACCATCTACTTGACAAAGGGTTAATACACAAAATACACAGGGAATTCCTACAACTCAACAGCAAAAAAAAAAAAAAAATCCCAAATAACCAGATTAAAGAATGGGCAAAGGAACTGAATAGACACATCTTCCAAGAAGACATACAAATGGCCAACAGTTACACAAAAAGATGCTCAACATCTCTGATGATCAGGGAGATGCAAATCAAAAGCACAATGAGATATCACTTCATATCAGTTTGAATGGCTAGTATAAAAAAAAAAGCAAAAGATAACAAGCATTGGCAAGGGCGCTGAGAAAAGGAAGCACTTGTACCTTGTACCGTACATTGTGGGGATGCAAACTGAGACGGCCTTTGCAGAAAACAGTATGGAAATCCCTCAAACAATTAAAAATAGAACTATCATATCATCAGTGGTCCTACTTCTAGGTGTATGTCAAAGGAGCTGAAATCAGGATCTGGAAGAGATATTTAAACTCCATGTTCACTACAACTTTATTCACAATGCCCAAGACATGGAAACAAACTGTGTCCATTGGTGGACGAATGGATAAAGAAAATGTAGTATGCACACAGAGCGGAAGATTACTCAGCCTTAAAAAAGAAGGAAATCCTGCCATTTAGACAACATGGATAAACCCGGATGACATGACCCTACGTGAAATAAGTCAGACACAGAAAGACAAATACTGCACAATCTCACTTATATGTATAATCTGAAAAAGTCGAACTGATAACAGCAGAGAGTAGAATGGTGGCTGCCAGGGGCTGGGGGAAGGGGGGAGCTTTGGGGAGACAGACATTACTCATGAGTACAAAGTTTCAGTTATGCAAAGTAAGTCTTAGAAATCTACTGTACAACAGAGTCTATAGTTAATAATACTCTATTGTATACTTAAAATTTTGCCAAGAGGGTATATCTCATGTTAAGTGTTCTCTCTTTTTCTCTCTCACACACACACACAAATAAATGAAGAGGTTAGGAAGAAACTTTTGGAGATGATGAATATGTTTATGGCATCGATCACAGTGAGATTTTCTTGGATGTAGACATATCTCCAACCTCATCAAGGTGTATACATTAAAAACTCATGGCTTCTTGTATGTCAATCACGCTTCAGTAAAGTTGTTAAAAACAAGTCTGTTTTCCACAGCACATCCTCTGTACTTCTCGCTCATTAGGATGCTGACCTTTTCATTCTGTTGTGATGCTGTCACTGGAAATCTTATTTTTAGGTACAAGTACCCATTCCTCCAATAGCGAGCCTTCTGATTTTGCTTTTTTCTATCCGCTCAGCAGGCATACATTCATGATCTCCATAACCTAATCACTCATCCTGTTGCTTGTCAAAGTGATCTTTTAGAAGCTTTTTTACCAGAATGAAAAAAGAGTGGAGGCATGAAGTCACACCCTAGGCATAATTAAGCAGGTGATAAACGTCCTTGTCTTTTCTTAAACCCAATTTTGTCAGCCAACCTCCACGAACTTCCTAAATGGCATGGACAGACGTTCATGAGGCCCAGCGTGCCTTTCTGACTGGACTGTGAGAATCATAAGACACGATTGAGAGATTAGGAGGTCGGTAGTAAACCATTCTTTCTGATGGACAGTTTTTTGGGGGGTTTCCATGCTTTGTATCTGGGCAAGTATGGGATCTAAGGAAAACAATGAATGTTTACCACATTTCAGTTGCTTTTGGAAGTCTCCTCCCCTTTGGTCTCTATAATGAGCCAGGCTGCAGAGCTGGAAGAGTGAGGGGTCGGGATTGAGAACAAGAGAGGCTGATCTGGGGTCAAGCCCACATACCATGAGACCCTGGTCAAGTTATATACGCTCTAGAGACTGTTTCCTCATTTGTAAAGTGGGGACGAGGCCATCCCCTGACCTGAAGGTGCTGGGAGACTCCGTGAGTCCCTAACACATAGCAGTTGCTCAGTAAATCTGAATTATAATAAGGACAGCCACCGATCACGGGCAAGAGGAAGTTCGGCTTCCGGGCATTAAGAACGGGAGGATTCGTGAGGGAGAAGAGCACTCCTTGGGCCTGGCCGTGTTTACAACACTTACCATATTTGTAACAGTTCACGGTTCTGTCCATATGGCCTTTACATCTGTCTCCTTCACAGATGATTGTCCCCAGTGCCTGGCACGTCATAGGAAACCAACGAAGAGTGCTGAATGCCTGGATAAGCGATTGCTGAACCCACCTTGGGACACACCAGGGAAGAGAATCTCCTTTTCCGAAACCCCGGGAGATTTGGTACATACTTTGTATGTTCAGTAAAAACTACAGACATAGCTCAAGGACTTCAACTTCCCTACACCTCTCCCCTCCGTACTCGTTTCAGTGAGTGAGGCTTCCCGCTGCCCCTAGCCCTCTGCTCATTCTGGACACTCCGCCAGCCGGCTCGGGGCTGGGCCTCCAGAGCCCCTTCTCATGGCCCAGGCCCATGGCACCATCTTAGAAGAGGCGGTAGGAGATCTCAAGAACAGACCCTTGAGTCTGAGTCCTTTTTATATTACGGGGACAAAGGTCACTTTCCCTATAATTCCTTTCCTCACCCTTAAACAAACCAGCACACACACTTGAAAGGAATGAGCACATTTTAGGTCACCAACATGCCATCTGTTGGGTCCCCCCACTATTAGGGATTCTGCTGGGTCCGGCATGCAGTATCTTTAATTCTTCTAACTACTCTATAATGTCTACATAGCCCATTTCACAGATTTAAACACCAAGGCTCTGCGTTCTAGCAACTTGCTCAAGATGGCAATGTTGCTTAAGTGGAGCTGGACTTGACTTCTGGACCTGAGCCGAAGTCCATGATCTTTCCATTCAGCTGCAGTCCTGGGCTACCTCCCTCTTAGAAACCACCTAATTGGCAACAGACTCCTGTCCCTGCTGGTCCTTCCTCTCCAGAGCCACCCGTCGACGCCTGTAACCTACCGGTTCTTGGGCGTGGCTCTGTCTCCACCAAATCCTTTTCCGAGGAGAACTTGACAGGCTGCCACAGTGGCCACCCCGTGCCTATTTCTCAGGTAATGGTAATGACCTGACCTGGGTGACATGCCCGTGAGTCTGAGTGTGCTCGATGGGGGTCTGCCTCCAAGGAGGGTGGCAATAGAGAGAAGCAGTCAACATTTTTATGCCTCTCTCTTGCATCTCTACTGACTCGGGAAACGAAACGAAAAGCCCCAAATATAATAACTTGAAAACTTCTGTGGGCAGAAGTCAGTCCATCAAGAAGCAAAGCTGGGTGGGGGTTGACCAGTAAAATTTACTCCGCTCTGGGAGGACTCTGCCCAGTGGTTTGAACAATGCAGCTTCCTACAGGTTAACTTGCTGTCTCCCCTAGGAAACCAATAACCGTCTGTACACAAGACTCTTACTCATTTCATTTTCTCCCCCAAAACTCGAGGGTGGGAGCAAGAGCTGCCAGCTGCCATGTCACATGGATATAGCAGCCGGCCGTGTCATCGGTGGGACATGGTAATGACACAGGTTGTTATAACGTGGCAAAAAAAACCCTCACATGCCGTAGGGGCTGTCCCCTCCTTGTATTTACCACACTGGCTTTGTGTGTGTGTGTGCCTCTTGTGATGTCCCAAGGCTCCGGCCTGTCAAAACCCAGCGGACAGGGGTGGTCCCTCGGGCCTGCCCAGAGCAGATGCGTGCCAAGAATGAAGGAGTGAAGAGCCACAGGGAAGGCAGTTTGGGGAAGGCGCGTTACGTCTCAACTGCCCTCCCCAGAGGAAGTCAATTGCGATTTCTGTAGAACAAAGCATCTTGGGTAAGTGAATGCTGTCCCCTGGCTCATCTTTCCAGTGGCTCTGGATTTTCACTTACTCGTTTACATCAAAGGAAATATTACCATGTTGTCCAACGAGGAAAGAAGATATAAGGTCATCGGGAGACAGATGTTTTACAAATACAGGCAAAGGAAGAAACCGTATGGGCAGGACAACCGGAAAGGGGCTCGGCGCTGACCTGGGGAGCAGAGACAGCTCTCGCATTCCAAGGACACATCATTAAGGAAGGAGGGTAGGAGCCGTGAAGCCCAGAGACAGGTCCTGCGCACCTCGGCCCAGCCAAGCGTTTCACGGGGCTTTCTCTTAGAGACGGGGTGGTCGATAATTTCAGAAGCGTAAATGACTTCTCCCCACTGGGAAGAGGTTATGAAGGCACAGAGACTTGAGTTCAAAGTTGCCACGCTTAAAAACGTCTGTCTTCATGTTTTCGGGAGGAGACTTCACGTCTGCCTCTTGGAAAAAATGACGACAGTGTTCTCGCTACCCTGGCGCATCAATTTACAGCCTTTGAATTCTTAATAACAGAACACTTAGATGTTTTGCCATTATCCAAAGATAAAATTTAGCCTTTCAGAGGGAATTTTGACATCACACTGTATTTTACAATTACACAGAAAGTGATGGATTTTAATTACCAGTGTTATCTTCAGAGGGATAAAACTTATATTTGTAATTGTAGTTTGCAAGTTCCAATGTCGTTATGTCTCTTGAAAGAGAGATGATGACATCTTGCATTAAGCCCCCAATTTACTTGATCTAATCTTTTCCTTAAAATGACTCTATTATGCAAATGCACTTCTCCCGTTTGGGCGGATGGGCTCCTCCCTCCCTGTCACTAAGTGTCCCGCCCCCGCTGCTCCTACCCACAGACAAAGCCCCTCTTTGGAACAACTGAAGGCTGTCCCATTGTCCTCGTATTTCTCCCTTTCTCTCTACTCCAAACTGACCTGTGCATTCAATGGAAAACGAAGCCCCAGTGAACAAGTTTTATCACTTCCTTCTCATGCTGCGGGACAAAGGGGAGGCTCTCCTGCCTCTAGACAATGGGGCTCTTGGCAAAAATATCTTGTCTTCCCATCGCTCGTCACCAGAGTTGAAGCTGATTAGTAAATGTACTGCCCCAGGTGTATCATAATAACGCAAACTCATTTAAACCAGCCTTGCAGATAAACACTGAATATTTACCAGCCCATAAAAATTGTCTGGCCAGCTCGCACCGCATAAATCAAGCGACACTATTTTCTGGTGAGTGATAAAACAGATAAAACTAACATATTTCAGGACTTCCCTGATGCAAATTGTTTGTGGCTCTAGACGTGTAGTTATCCATAAGATTAATTTCCAAGTAACGCTTTCAGTTAACCATGGTTCAGATAAACAACGCTGGCAAAAGTAAATTTTCTGCCTGAAGAAAAATATCCAGCTGTATTTCAGAAGGAATAAAGGTCATATCACATGGACAGAAGATCTTTGTGGCTATTAAGACTAAACTGGACTAAGGGAGCTAAGCACAAGTCACAGTTTGAACTACAGATAACATTTCTGTGCCTGACATCAACCCACAAAGCTGTGAGATACAACATTAGTGGAAGAAGAATCGGGGGGCCGGCGGGCTCGGGGGGGAAGAATTTTAACTCCTCGCCAACAAGAACATTATCAACACTACTTAGAAAGAGAAACAAATGAACGAAAACCCGGAAAGGTATTCTAAAAGGGTATTACATTGCTAGTGAGGAGTTGGTTGCGGGCATATGTTTTGAATTTTCTATCATTCTATTTGCAGAAAGATTTGGAAGCAGGATTAGTTTATTGAAATCCAACGCTGGACTGAGAAAAGTCCGTTTCAAAAGGGAATAAGAGAGCTGGAAGGCAAGACTTTGTCCGGCCAGCGTGCCGGCAGCCAGGCCTGGAGACGGACGGACGTCCTGAGCGTAACTGGACGCTTCCGGATGACTCGACAGTTCGGTCGGGTCACTGGGGTGCGCGTGGCACGGGCCAGCGAGCAGGAGCTCGGTGACCCTGGAGCTCTGAGTCACTGGGCCTCAGAGGGGAACAAAAACGGCCCTCCGGCAAATGTGGTCCAGAGCCCAGAGCCTTTGCTAACCGTGGGGAAATGAAATATGGCAAATGCGTTCCTACAAGAAGTTTTCCCTCTCTGAATCACGGAAAGCTACTTTAAACCAAGCACCGTAATGCAGCGTTAGAAGGCTCTCAGCCCCGTGCATCTCACTGGCCGGGGGCCTGGCTGCGGAAGTCACCTCCGCCCCCGGGATCACGAAGGTCACATCCTGACTCTCCTCCAGGCCCAGGCGGGAGCGCCGAGGGACTCTGGGAAGAATGCCGCTCTGGCAGAATCAGCGCTCTTGAGTCGGCATCTTGTAATAGCTGGACGCCGAGGAATATTTAATAAATGAGAGAATGGGGTGAGAAATGAGGCGCTCTGCTCTCCAGGTCAAGGTCCAAGCTCTGGACAAGCCGAACTGCCTACAGTTCCCTGGGATGGCCCCCCGAGTTTGTGTGCCTTGACCCCTGCCGTTCCGTGTGCAGGAAATAGCCTTCCCCTCCCACCCCTGCCAAAGGACGTCTCCAGGGCCACCCGGTCTAGGACGCCTTCCTTGTGGGCGCCACACCCCACTCCATGCCCCGCCACCTCCCAGCCCTCGCTCGAGCCCCAGGACACGGGCATCTGGCTCCCTGGTCTGTGAGCTTCCTGTGAGCTCTGTCAGATCTTTCTAGACTTCAGACTTATTAGGCGCCTCACACCTAGCACGTGACTGCACGCGATACAGAACACTCGGGAGGTCACGGGCTGCGTTCGAGGACAACAGTGTACCCTTGGGGTAGGCCTATCACAATGCCCGGTTTACAGCTGAGGCCCAAGGCTGAGCAGTCTGCTGAAGGCCACCTCGTTAGTAAGTGGTCTGTTCAAGGCCGTGGTAGACAGAAAAACGGCCCCCCAAAGGGCAAAAGGGACTTTGAGGACGTGATGAAGTTAACGATTTGGGGAGGGGCGATTCTCCCGAAGGGTCTGGACAGGTGTGACAGGATCACAGGGCCCTTCTAAGAGGGGGACAGGAGGGTCAGACACAGAGAAGATGACGAGATGACAGAAGGAAAAGCCAGAGAGAGACCGAGATGGGCAGATGTGTGCTGCTGGCCTTGAAGGTGGAGGGGGGGGCTGTGAGCCCGGGAGAGCAGGGGCCTCGGGACGCCGCAAGAGGCAGACAAGTGTCCTCTCCCCTAGCGTCTGCGAAAGTAACGTTGCATCACCAACACCGCCACATTAGGACTTCCAAGCCACAGAGCGGGAAGATGACAGATTTGCGCTGGCGTAAGCCACTACGTTTGTGACGATTCATTCCAGCAGCCACCAGGAAACTCGTACTGTGCCCCCGAACTAGACAACGGGGCAGCTGCATGGACATGGAAGGAAGGAGCACCCTGCATTCCCAGAGGGGACAAAGGCCCTTCTGGGGCACTGTGGGGCCACGGCTGGCTCTGGCCCTCCCGAGGAAGTGTGTCCGGCGATCTGAAGGACCAAGAAAGGATTGGCCAAAGTACCCCGAACCCTGGGAAGGCATGGGGCTGAGGTGGGTCCCCAAGCTTGTCACTTCCGGCAACTCTGAGCACCCCTGATGCCAGGGAGGTTTAGCCCACATGCCGTGACCCTCTCAGTCCTCAGGGGGAGCTCGGGATCCACAGCCCTCCACAGCAGGGGGGCAGGCCCCCGGGCAGTCCGGCCGCCACAGGGAGGTTGAGAATTCAAAGAAGGTAACGTCCTAGTGCTCCTGCTTTTGAAAAGCTCAGGCATGACTCAGGTTTTGAGTTTGCCTGCCTGGCTGGCTCTTGTGCTCTCTCTCTGGTCAGGCAGCTCGAGAAGGACTAATCTGATGAGATAATAAATACCAGCCTTGGTCACCAGGAATCTGAGGCATGCGGCCAGCTGAGTCACACAGTGGCGGGGGCTTGGAGCGAGCCGCGGAGCTCCATCTGACCTCACTTGGGAAATGGGGCCAGACGCCATAATACAGCAGGGCACCAAAGAGCACATTCTACTCCAAAAGCTCCAAGTGCTGTGTGTGCTCTGGCCACAGAACGCTTTTTTGGAAGGGAGCATTATAACATCCCCTGTCACTCAAGAAGGGGGAGACCGTGGAGTTCGGAGAAAGGCTGGGAAGGAACGGCCTCAGGGAGGCTTTAGGCCGCCAGGATTTGGCCTGCAGCAGCAGCCACTGTCCCAAAGTGACCTCACTTAGCGGAAAGGGGTCTGAAGTCACGAAACCATTCAAAGCCCATCCAGCCACCGGACAGTGTATAGTGAGTGCCTTCATCGTGCTTGTCATCACAAGCATTCGCCCGGCACGAGATGGAGAGACCCGGCCCTGGCCTGGGGGCCCCCTGGCCCAGCCGGTGAGGAGGCCAGGACCGAGGGCTGGGCAGGGTGCAGAGACGAAGCACAAGGCCCCAGATATCAGAGGCCTCCCCCTCCTGTGCCCAAGTGGGTCCGTGAAGCCTGAGGAGCACTGGGAGAACATCTCACAGATCCCACGAGCAGGCCGCCTCAGCCCCTCGATGCTGCGTCCCTGCCGCTCCTTCTCGCCCCTCAGGGGGGTCCAAGTACGCGGGGCATCTTTGGCTGGTGGGGCAGTGGGCTCCGTGACAGGACCTGGCCCTCAGAAACGTCTGTCCCTGTTCTCCCTGCTTGGTCACGGCTTTCACGTCACACTGAAAACTCAAGCTATGAGGACCAGGCATCATTTTCTGCCCCAGTTTACTGTCCTCCTCACTCCTGAAACCAAAACCTCACAACGGAAGTCTGACAGAGGCCCATGTCGGATTTCCCTGCCCCCGGAGCTTGCCTGGCTGACCACAGTGGCCTCTCCACGGCCGGTGTCCCTGGTCAGCACTGAGGTCACATCTGCAAGGCGGCGGGAGAAGGGACAATGACAGGACAGGGTGGGGGCCACACTCTTAGAAAGTGCTCTCCATGGGACTTACTGCTGGAATCCTGGAGCTGGACAGCAGCAGCAAACCCTGGGGTAGGGAGTCCACTGGGCCCTGGCTGTCCCCCAGGGCCCTGGATCTCTGGCCCCCGAAGATGGGTCAACAGAGGAGAGACGTGCCCGGGGGACTGATTATTCCCTCTTGCATCCAAGCATCTGTTGGACTGTGGAGCTTCTGCGGAGCTCTGCTCTAGACCTGGTTCTTTGGTGCAACTGCACCTGTACATTGTCCACGGCCTTTGGGTCAACTGGCCTGGGTTCAAATCCCAGCCTCACAGCCTCATGAAGCTGACTTCCGGTCTCTGAATTTGGGCTTCACTTTCTCTAAACTGTAGCCATTGTCCCTATCTCTAATGTTGGGAGTTAGAAGGGACAAGTCATACTGCGCACCTGGCCCGGCCTCCCCTACACAGGAAGCAGTGAGTGGACAGCCTCTAATTACCCCAGCAGCCACTTCCCGGCTACCTGCCCATCTGGGTGCCTTTTCTGGAACACACAGGTCCATCACTCAGCTCTTAGAACCAAAATGGCTTTCAAGGCTCTTAAACACCTGTGTACACGTTCTTCCTCTGAGCTCTGGCATCCAGGCCTCCCATCCCAGCGGTCCCTTCCGTGGGCCTTCCCAACCCGGTACCAGCTTGCCGCTCCCTGCATCGGGAGCAACCTCTCCCTGTCCTTCCTGGTCACGGACAACTCATGCATCCAGTCTGCAGTGACTCTCTCTTTGGCACCCCCAGCCTCTGGTTGGGGTCCTTGTTTGAGCACCAAGAAGCACTTACACATAATCAGAGTGGATGGAAGGTTCTAGCTGTCTGCCTGACTACCTATTAAGCTATCTGAGGCCAGGGGTCATGGCTGATTCTCCCCTGTCCCTCCCTAGGGCGCACAGTAGGTGCTCACGCATCTCTCCCCATTGGACCATAGTGAGCACTCAGGCCAGGCTCAGGGCAGCCCCCGTTTTTGCCTGCCCAGCGCCCAGCATGGCCCCAGACCTCCCAGGGAGCCAACCACCGCAGCCAACCGGAGGGAAGCTTTGTAGATGGCACACGGCAGGAACGGTGCTTCTGGAAACAGAGCGAGCTCCCCAGCCCCACCGCTCTGTGCCCGCTGGTGGCAGCCACCTACCTGGTCCCCAGAGCGTGACGCACTGCTGCTCGTGGGTCTGACAGATGCCGTTGTAGCAGTAGCCGTCCACCCCCTGACACGGGTGCCCGTCGTGCAGGTACACGTTGGCGGGGCAGTGCGGGCTGGCCCCCGTGCAGAACTCTGGGAGGTCGCAGGAATTGCTGGGGTCCCTGCACGCTGTTCCTGCAGGTTTCAGCTGGAAGGAGAGGGTGTTTATAACGCGCGCGCTGCGGGAAAGGGGAGCAGCTTCCCAGCAGCCCTCCTGGGGCGGAACGGAGCAAGGCCGACCTCGTGAAGCCTCACATAAAAGGGCACGGATTCCAAAGCAAGAGACACACGGAGAGTCATTAAACAAACAGAAGCTTGCTCCGGGCTCTGGGGCTCCTCTCATACTGGGGTGGGGGAGATGAAGTCAAGAGCTGCTTCTTGTTAGTCTCATGCACTATTAGGGTTCTGTGCTGCGCGGGGGTTGGCGGCTGGCACCTGGCCCTCAGGGGAGGGGTGGGAAGGGAGTGCTGGCTGATGGGCTCCTTCATTTGGAAGATCATCTCTGATGGCCGACACCGTCCCGCGTTTTATGATGACGTGGGCACTTACAGTGTTAGCGCTGTGCCCAGATGACAGAAATCATCCCAAGGGCTCAGTCACGGTAATGTTTCACTTTGTCATCAAACCGTGGAGTTGGAAACCTGTCTGAGGGACTTCATGTGGGGGAGGAGAGAAGAGGCGAATCAAGGGAGCAAGAGAAGATGCTCAGAACCACCGGCCAACGCCTCATCCTTACGTGGT
>CM052894.1:4807116-4847800 GCA_028534135.1 Potos flavus | reverse complement strand
GGGGGTGATGGTGAGGGTGGCAGTGGTTACGGGAGGGTGATAACGGGGGGCGATGGTGGTGGTGCGGGTGGCAGCAGTGCCGGTGGTGGTACGGAATATGGAGCAAGTGACTGCTCATGGTCATTCTAACCCGAGAGTTCATGACTCTATGAAGAGCTGTAATATTTATTTAGATTAAGTAAACAGTTACGAGGAGTTCAAATCAAAGACAAACCGTTTTAAGTCCACATGGCCTCTCCTGAGAACTACCGGTAATTTAAACTAATTTTGTTTTTCTTCTTCAAGTAATTTACGAAGTCTCTAAGGAATTTCCCCTTTGCGTACCCCGCCCCACGACAGTTTCAGGTGTTCCTCCTCTGATCTTCAGAAGAGCTCCTGCAGCCCCGTGCATGAGGACTTGCTCCCCTACAGCAGTCACCCCCTGCACGCTGTGGGCACGATTCCTGCTGCTCCGGACAGAGCTGCTGTCACGGGTGAATCCGGGTTTGGAAAGGGCACACAGACATTTGACGGGACCACCCCTACGAACCCCATCCCCTAGTACTCATTCACTCCCGACATTCTTGCAGAAACGGCCAGACTGAGCCCACGGTGGGACCGCTGGTCCGCGAAACCACAGAGACGGGGGGATGAAGCAGATGAAGAAGATTCTACAATCAGTTGCCTGTCTGATAAACCCAGGGATCCGAGGGACAGCCCAGCGTCTCTGCCCCTTCCCTTCCACTGCAGCACTCCCTTTCAGAGCAGCTCTGCAAAACGGGCTCTTCCGGAGCCCTCGCCAAGCCTGTCCGCCCATCCAGCGAAGCCCGCCTTGAACCCGTCTGCTATTGCAGGCGGCATCAGCTCTCGGGGAGGGAATCCCACACGCACGAGGCTTGCGATACAAACTGCTTGCTTTGATTTATTCTAAACACAACCTCCTCCGAGCTTCCAGGAGGCACTTGTTTTTACCAGGAGCTCTCACTGTGTCCTGTCTTTCTCTTTCCTTCTCAAGATCGTTCAGAGATTAAAAAGTGGCTACTATAATTTTTATGCTGATTAATTTTATCTTGGGCCCTACGGAAACAAGAAATTGTCCTGACACTGGTTGGGAAACAGGGTTAAGTAAGCCCTTTGCTGGATAAACATGTTCTCTGCTTTGGCTTATTGCTTCTGAAAGCTAACGAGCGAGGAGGCAGAAGCCCGCAGCCTCGGCTCGTGCATACAAAGGAGGCCGTGGCATCAGGCAGAAAAGCACCGCGCGTGGGAGCTCTTGGTTCAAAACGAATGTTGCTTATTCAAATTCCTCTCTGGTCGCTCGCCTTACAAAGAGAAAGAAATGATGCTTATTAGCCATCTGAGGCTAGCATTCCAAAGCTTTCTTCTCTGTTAAACTCAAAGCTAAATGCTTTTTTATTGTTCTTGTCCTCATCTCGCCTCACTTACACGGTATCCCTTCAACAGAGAAGATCCTTTATCGTTTCAAACCAGAGCCACCGATTATTCTGGACCATTGTCACAATTCAAGAGGGCCCCCCTGGCTTGTGCAGCTGTTCGAGGTGGCCGTTCAGGACTTTCCATCCCGAGTTTCTGGCCCTTGGGTTCTGCTGCATCATCCTTCCACGTGCACACTGCTCAGTGAGCCGCGGCCGCGAGGCAGGGGTCCCAGGACGAGTCTCTTACCTCGGGCTCCCCGCAGTCACACTCCTCTCCTTGTTCCACGTAGCCGTTCCCGCACTTCTGGCCCCCGAAAGACTGCTTCACTTCCGGCAGGTTAAAGAGGCACATCCCCACGCCTTTCTCCAGGCTGACCTCCAGGTCCTTCTTGCTACAGCTGCTGAACACCATGGGGAACGGGAACCTGTGGGGAAGAGCTGGAACCGTCAGGCGTCGAGGCACAGGACGGGCAGATGTCCACGGCACCCGCTGACGACACCTGCCCACGTGTCTCCTCTTCGTCCCCGCGAGGTAGCGACGAAGAGCGGACACGAGGTAGTTACCTCGCACAAAATGAGGCGTGTTCCACTACCCCCCGAGACCCGTCCCTGTTCAGTGCCAACACTACCGAGGGGGAAGTGCTCTATCAAACAAGAAACAGTCTTTTGACAATTTTCAAATCAACAAATTTAGCCAGAATGTCATTACGGACAACTGTGAATGAATTCTTGGGACCTGCGGCTTCCAGTATGAACACATAACGATGTCCTTACTGGAAAGTACGAAGAAGACACCAGTACAAAGGACTGTGCTTATCAATCTCATGGCTCCCTGGACACAACCCCGCTGTAGGTCAGGGCCGGCTGATTCTGGTGTGTGGTCTATGAAGGGCAAATCACTGCTTCCCAAAGCATAGCTGTAAGAGAATCGAGTGGCCAGAAACACAGGTCCTGCTCTTGCCCCAAATTCCGGGGCTACAGAGCGATGTGGCAAAGCTGGCCGACTCCCCTGCAAAGTTCATGTTCCCCCTTCCGTGGTCTAGAGGGGCTGTCCCATTCCCTCACTCCGGGGTGATTCTGTGACCAATTTTTGGCAACGGAACGTGAGCAGAGGTGAAGTGATGTGGAGTGCTTCTGGCTGAAGGTACTTAAATGGGCGTTCTTCCTCAGGTCCTCTATTTCTCTGCTGCCAGCTGAACTCAGGGTATTCCAATGTCCCAGGAGGCGAAGGAGCCAGACGTGACACTGGTCCTGACTCACTCCTGGGGGTGGGGGGGAAGCCACCTGCAGCTTAAGGCCCCGGGCTGTCACATGGAAGGGAAACACACCTCTATTATGGTAAGCTTGCTTTCTACAGCAGCTAGTGTTACCCAACACACGCAGAGTAGCTCGCTCTCTCTTCAAATGCATTTTCTCCTATCTTGAGGCAGCGATGATTACAAGGGACAAGCATGCCAGAAACCCAGAGGGTTTTATTACCTAGTGAGGAGCCAGGGGCCTGCTGACCAGTAAGTCGAAACACCTTCTTTCCATGCAGACGTTTAGGACGACATTATAACTGGACCCTAGTCAACTGGCCAAACCAACGCAAGCAGCTACATCTTCCCGAAGATGGCAGACTGGCCACCATTTGGTAGAGTTTGGCAATATTTCAAGATCAGGATAATTTCCTCGTAATAAACTGGTAGCACTGTCTTATCGCCCCTCCCGCCAAGGTGTTTTCTATCAATCTCAGGTTATTAACTCTGGAGTAGAATTCTAATCTGTATATAAATTGGTAAGTGCAAATCTTGCTCTTGGATGGGAAAGGCAAGGATAAATCAGGACTTATTTATAGTGCTGTCACGAGGCTCCTTTTGAAATCTTTTTAACTTTCCTCGGCAGACAGGTTGATGATTCTTTATATCAAAATGAGGCTGAAGAGCTTCAAATGATGACCACAAGAAAATTCTAATTTTATCAGTTTAGAAGTGCACTGTATTGAAAAGACAATGGTAACTTACGTGGGGAATTGAGAGAACTTCTTCACTTTGCAAAGAATAAGTTTCATCAAGGCAAGGATCAGACTTTCTTCTATGTTGAGAGTCCTAGGACACTTACATATGTCAGGGCCTGATCCAGGAGACCAAATATCATTCTCATAAGCTATGCAAGCAGGTGTTATGATGAATTCTTATCAGTTCGTTCTGGAAAGGAACTGATTTCTAGAATGTTTTAACAGTCCATTAGAAAAGACACTAGGATCACCTGTAAATCTCAGGATTTAAATCTAAATCTTAGAGCAAGAATAACAGTAGTGGAGAGAAGTCCAGAGAAAGGGTGGTATGGGTCACCCAGTTTCACAAGGTGGAAGAGAATGTCCACCAACGTCCAGAGGCCAGAGGGCGAAGGCCAGCTCCAGCCCCAGCCCACACAAGTCCTCCCATCTCACTGTCTTGCAAAATAACAAATACCTATCGGGCTTTGGGGAGACGACATTAAAAAAAAGGGACCGATAGTAATAAGGTGAATGAGATCAGTTTAAGTCCAGGATTTAAGCTCCAGAGTGTTTGGGAGAGGAGAAGAGTTCCTGGTTGGCAAAACCACATTTGTGTGCCCGTACCAAACGCTGTCAGAAGTAGAGTTATCTGCGTAATACTCAATTTCTATTTCTCTTAGAAATAGGGGGATGAACGAAACATAGAAAAATCCTGACCATCGTGGAGCTTGCATTCCAGTGGGCCGGGAAGGTAATGCACAAGTTAATGGGGCCAAGTAAGTATGCTAGAATGGGATGTCCAAGAGAAAAATGAAACAGGAAAGGAGACGTTGTGTGTGGGAAGAATGGAATTTTTAAGGGGGCTGGTAGGGAAAGACATCATTGGGGGTGGGGGTGGCATTTGAAGCTCCCATCAGAAGGATGTGAGGGACCCAGCTGTGGGCATATCTCGAGAAGGAACGTTCCAGGCACAGGGGAGAGCTGGTGCAAAGATACAGGGAGAGATGTGACTGGCCTAGAGGAATTCGCTCAGTAGAAGGGCCCTAGGCCACCCGAGTTCATGCCGATGGCAAGAAGACTACCAGGGAGTATCATTAAGTATTGGTGGGGGGCTCTGCCCTGCAAGGACCAGGTACCGATAATGGCTGAAGGCATATTTCTTTTCTTTCTTTTTTTTTTTTGTTAAGATTTTATTTATTTATTTGACACAGAGAGAGAGAGACAACGAGAGAGGGAACACAAGCAGGGGGAGTGGGAGAGGGAGAAGCAGGCTTCCCACTGAGCAAGGAGCCCAATGTGGGGCTCGATCCCCCTGGGATCAGGACCTGAGCTGAAGGCAGACGCTTAACAACTGAGCCACCCATGCACCCCTGAAGGCATTTTTCATAAGAACTTCAAACTCTTATTATTTTCTCTCTTTTTAGCAAACTTTAAAAAGAAAAGATTTATTTGAGAGAGAGTGAGTACGTGCACAGGGGGAGGGGCTCAGGAAGAGGAAGAAAGAGAGTCTGAAGCAGACTCCGCCCAGAGCCCTTCACGAGGCTCAGTCTCATGACCCTGAGATCATGATCTGAGCAGAAACCAAGAGTTAGACACTTAACGGACTGAGCCACCTGGGAACCCCAAGCGAACTATTTTTGAATGACAAGCAAATAGAGAATATCTAAAAGTTATATTTAACCCAACGACCCTTCCTCCAATAAACAGAATTTAGTGAGTTAAAATGATTTCAAATCTCCAAAGGAATTTGATGGCACCAAATATTAGATTCCTCTAATACAATACAATCCTAATCGATGCATATTTGAAAATGTTTACATCCAAACAGCCACTGGTTGGACAATGCCTAGTGAGCAGTTGAGATCTTGGCTTAAGGAGTCAAAGAACGGTTCATTCATCTTGATGAAAATTGTGCTAACGGACCAAGAACAAAGTTTAGAAGCAACTTCCGGGCCGGTGTCAAGAATCCGTGGACAGGATCTATCAGCCCAGTGATTATTAAGATGGCTATTTCTTCAGTTCAGTCACCAGGAAAAGAATGACATCAGGAGATGCTTGGTACGGCCAAGCTCATCACCGTACTTCCTAGGTGCCAACTCTGCCTCCAAGCTTTGGATGACAGCAGAATTAAACTTTTTGGGTAGTATGTTCACTACTTTCATGGAATCACTTACCCACTTCCTTACTCAAGAAGGAGTCTCCAAGAGTCTACGAGGAGGATCCCAAATATGGCTAGAGCCCTTCCCACTGTCCCCTTGTAGGACCTTTGCCAAGGGAGCTACCGGACACACCCATGCTCTACACCATCTCTCAATCCATAGAAATAAACTATGGACACATATTTACATCCACATAAAATAGATATACCACACATGCTTATCCATATAACATAAAATTTATATAAAAAATAAAATTATAATTATAATGCATATAATTATATTTGGTTAACATATATATATATATTTTAAAATAACTATATATTGAGAAACTTCTTTAAGCTGCGTGCCATGGTGGGTGCTTTCTCATAGTAATATTTCTTTCCTTTTTTGTAATTTTTTGCTTTTACATTTAAAACTTCAAAGCAATTCAGTGAGACAGTTATTACGCTTCTCATTTTGCCAACAAGACGAAGGATTGGTTTGAGAGTTTACAGTTAGGGGGTGGGAGACCCTGGATTTGACTCCAAGTTCAGTTATTTCAAAACCCCATTTTCTTCATGACTGAGGTCCATGCACACTGCATTACCTGGAGGGAACTGCCAGAACGTGGACAGTGATCAATAAACCCTTGACATACTGATTAAGGAGGACACATCCTCGCATTGCCCAGCATACGCCTGGATCGGTGTTTCTCAAAGTGTGATCCCTGCATCAGTATCACTTGGAAACCTACTGGAAACGCAAATGCCCAGGTCCCACCCAGACCTACCGAGTCAGAAAAACTCAGGCTGGGGCCCAGCAACCTGTGTTTTTATTTATTTAATTTATTTTTAAAAAAGATTTTATTTATTTATTTGACAGAGAGAGAGATCACAAGTAGGCAGAGGCAGGCAGAGAGAGAGGGGGAAGCAAGCTCCCCGCTGAGCAGAGAGCCCGATGCGGGGCTCGATCCCAGGACCCTGAGATCATGACCTGAGTCGAAGGCAGAGGCTTAACCCACTGAGACACCCAGGTGCCCGCGACCCGTGTTTTAATAAGTCCTCCAGGTGATTTTTTAAAAATGGAGGTACAATTCACATAACAAAGTCCCCCATTTAAAAGTATGCCATGTAGTAGCTATTAGAACATTTGTAACATTGTGCCACTGTCCGCACCAGTAATTACAGAACATTTATTTTCCTGAGCCCCCAAACGAACCCCATACCCATTAAGCAGTCACTCCTCATTCCCTCCTCCCCGCAGTCCCTGTCAACCACTAACCTGCTTTCTGTCTCTTTGGATTTGCCTGTTCTGGACATTTCATAGAAATGCAATCATGCACGAGGTGACCTTTTATGTCTGGCTATTTTCACTGAGCATAATGTTTTCAAGTTCATCCACTCTGTGACAGTATTTATCAGAAATAAGATTCAGGAAAGACTGACCTAGATTTAAAACTCAGCGGTCATAAAGGTAATAGGGATAAACCCGCATCTACTTAGGTCAGAAAATAAGAAATGCAATCTAGGAACATCAAAGGTCACCTTTCCTGCACTCAAATTAGAAACAGTTCTGTTTTACACCATGATTCCACTCTCTAGGGAAAAAAAGCCCAAATGTACAGCATTTTGAAAACATTATAGAATTTTAGGCAAGTGCTAGAAGTTCCATGAGTATCTGTCTTTTAAAGCCAAATTCAAATCATGAATACATTTTCAAATATCTTTCAGTGTTGCACCAGAATGACCAACCAGTCATCACACTATATACTAATTAAAGTGCCACGGAAGATTCTGGTGGTGGAACATGAGGTTTCTGTTCTGAAGCAAGTTCCTTCCTCTTGCTCCCAACTCCACTGTGTGGGGATTCTGCCTTCCTTCGGTTCGTTCTGTCCCTGCCTCATGGTAGAGCTGTGTTCCCTGTAGCCCTGATGAAAACAGCTCTGCATTGGGCCACACGGTTGCCCGTACCATCGAAGGTCTTCTGCAGCCCAGGGTCAGCAGTTTAAAAAGGCAGTTCCTTCCAGAGCTTTCGGGAAGCTCAACACGATGTGCTTTTTAACACTTCTCGTAAATTACCCCAACTATGTCAGGAAAGCGGCTAATTGAATTAACATATACCAATGAGGGGCACCTGGGTGGCTCAGCTGGTTGGGCGTCTGCCTTCAACTCGGGTCATGGTCCTAGGCTCTTGGGATCGAGTCCTGCATCGGGCTCTCTGCTCGGCAGGGAGCCTGCTTCCTCCTCTCTTTCTGTCTGCCTCCCTGCCTACTTGTGATCTCTCTTGCTCTCTCAAATAAATAAATTCTTTTAAAAAAAACCAAACAACACATAGCAATGAGAGCCTGGTGCAAAGCAATAAGACGGGACCGTTATTTAGGAAAGTAGCTCTTCTGCAAGACATTTGTCCTCTGCAACAGAGCGCCTTCTAATGATTCTACGTCAGACCCAGAAAAAGTGCTGCTTTCCGCTCACCGGCAGACGCCACGCCGAGTGACTGTCTCCTGCTCAGATGTGACCTCTGCTGTTACACGCGCCTCTGCCTCGAGTTTTTCACTACCAAGGGCACTTGGGGGCAAATTCACCATACAGGGTGCAAGGTCAGAAATAAAACGTGGACAGACAGACAGTTGGGCGACATGGGGAAAAAACCCAAAACCCAAAACCCACTTTTCGAAAAGAGCAATGCTGCCCGGCTTCCTATTTAAGCCATCACAAAGCTGCCAAGGAAAACATGGCTGGGGTTACTTTTACTTTGACAAATCTGCAGTCAGAAAATTCTTTGCTTGCAGGCCCCTATTGTGCATTTCCCTGCTACATTCTCGGGGTGAACCATACTAAGCCCATTTATCAGCCCTGACAGTAGAAGTCGGCAGTTATCTGCCTTGCAAAAGCTCTCCGGGTATTATTCGGAGACAATGGCCTTTCTTGTTGGAAACGAGGCCGCCGGAGAAAGCAGGTGTGACCAGGCTGGATTGAGGGGGACGGGAGGTGACTGTGCGCCAGGTTTCCTGAGACGCCCTCATTAATAAATGTGGCTTGGGTCCCAGAGTCTGGGTTCCCAGCTCCGAGTTCTGGGGGTGACATCAGGTTGTGCTGACTGCAGGAAAGACACGGCAGTGACCCGAGGAAGGAGGGGAAGTGGCCTGTGCAGCTGCTAGGAACCCCTTGGAGGTGACACAAGCGTGTGACAGGAAAAGCCAGCGTGGCAGGAAGCCGGGATGGGTGGGAAGCCTTCCAGGTTTGCTTACATCGATTGGAAAGGAAAAAACCACCACCGCCGCCGCCTCGCTTCTCCCACAGCTGATAAATGATGAAGGCATAGCTAGTTTTAGAAAATGTGGTGCCGACATTTTGCTTCCTGCTGATCTCTTTTTGCAGACTAGAGTCGGGTTTTATTTCCTCCTGACAGGAGTAGTGACAGATTCAGCAGGCCTGGGGTGGCGGGGGAGGGGGGCGTGTTGCACGGAGCAGGTGGAGAAGAATCCGAAGTGGAAGACAGAGTCTGAGCGCCCCGTCTATCAAAACCAAAACCACGTTTTAAAACTAAGCCTCAGTTTTCACATCTATAGAATGGGGGTAACCACAACTACTTTACATGCCATGGGTCAGGATCAGTGAGCTTCTGACAGAAGTGGGGCGAGTCCCCAGTTACCTTCAAAGCACCGTGAGAGGCTGGTTGCCAGTATTCCTGGGAAGAAGCTATGTATTTCTTTCTAGAATTGCTGCTTTGGCTACTTCAAATTACCGATTACGAGCGCCTTGCACATTCAAGGACTTAGAAACATTTCGATAGGATGCAGAATTTATCATAACTGTGGCCCCAACGTAGCACTCTTTAGACTTTAAAACCACAAGTACATGTCAGCTTGAGAGGAAAATGACTCAGGAGGCCGAGAGAGATCCGGCAGTGAAGGACGATCCCTCAATTAAACGCACATACGGCGTGAAAGGAGCGAAAAGCCCCCGCTCCCGAGCGGAAGGGCTGGGTTTTCTCTCGCTTGACCAGCACAGGGACTGAGGAGCAGGAACAAACTACCCACACAAACAAAAACGCATCTGGACGCCTCTTACCTGCCGCGCAGACACGCCTAGCAGCAGACCCCGCAAGCTCCTTCCGAGTCTTTCCCGAAGCTCGGCTCCCGGGAGCACCCTCTCCCAGTCCTCCGACCCCGTGCTCCAGAGCCCACGCACACCTGGCCTCCCTGCTCCGACAGCACCATCTCATGCCTCAGTCTGGAGCATTCGCTCCACAGCTAGCCCGAAGACCTTTTTTTCAAAAACAACTCGTTCGTTTACAGTTCAGAGCCGATGTCTCCGCGTCCCTCCTCCCTCCAGGAGCACCAACCCCGCGTGACCATCATCGTCTCTCCCTCGTCGAGCCGGAGGCCCGTTTACAGTGAGAAGGTGCAGGAGGTCGCCCTTACTTGGTCAAGGTTCACACCAAAACTTCTAAGGCCGTCTTCCAAAAGAATCGTCAGTTTTCTCACAGTTGTGCCCAGGACGGCAAACTCTCCATCAGCGAGCCCAGGACCGAGGTGCGAGCAGGAAGCCGGTGCTGTTGGGACCGGCCTGGTCTCCGGCAGCCTGGCGGGACGGGGGTGCCGCTCAGGGAGGTCGGCCCACGGCAGGTGCTCCGTGTAATGCGCACAGATATCGACAGCAGTTGGCAATCAGCCCGTCCCTGCTGTGCGTCAGGAGCTCCAGGGCCTTCGCGCTCACCCACACCCCCGTGAGGCAGATTACGTCATTTCTACTTTGCAGACGGGGATACTGAGGCACAGTCGTCTCGGGTCTCAAAACACAGCTCTCTGACCTGACGTCCCATGTTCTGCTCAGACGGCCCCCCCCTTGCCTCCGGGGTAGTCAGGAGGCCTCGAGGAGCGGCTTCCAGAAGTTACTCCCAGGGTGGGGGTCTCAGGGCGGCCTCAGGCATGACCGGGCACAGATGACTGAGCCAGGAGAATCCGTATCCGTGGACGGGCAGCTGCCCCGATGCCTGGGCCCCTGACGTCAGGTAGAGGCAGAAGCAAAACCCCAAGACCCTGCACGTCACTCCAAGCGCGCCTTCAGGGACCTCCCTGAACGTCTTTGGTGTAACGGGAAACAGAGGCCAGCTCTTGGGATGTACCCGGCGCACCTGAGGTTGCGCCCAGGCCAGACGGCACACGCCTGGGGGAGGTGGTGGGTCCATCCCCGCCCGAGAAGCTGTGGGCAGAGGAAGGGGTCTTCTCCCTGGAAAGCAGCGTGGCTCTGCTGGGAGCCCCCCCAGGTGTGTGTGTTGGGGGGGGCGGACGCGGACCCGAGTCTGCCTTCTGCCCTCCCGCGGGGGCACAGGGCACGACCCTGAGAACCCAGGCTCACACACCGGAACGAAACTCAGGGTGACCGAAAGGAATTCCTCCTGTCAACTCCAGGAACGGAAAGTGACCGCATTAGGGCCAAACGCTGACCCAGGGGGCCTGCCAGATGGGCCGCAGAAGGTGAAAGAAAGCACGAGGCCAGGAGCAAATGATCAAAAACGTCCTTAGTAGGACATTTCCACTGTTAATAGCAAACACCTGGGATTCAGAATGAAGCCATCTGCGGCACATTATAATTCATGTTTTTACATGTGAACTTTGACCTCTGCTCCTCCTCCCTGGAAACCAATTAAAGCACAAATGTAATTTCCTAGAATTTTTAATAAAGAAAGAGACCAACTGCGCTCTGCCGGTCAGTTGAGAGGTACACGGGAGGTCTCTGGACGTTACCAGAAATTAGACCTCTCACTTCTGTGAGCTGATGGCTGTTTCCTCCTGAACCCAGGCCTGCGGAGGGGGGGCCTCAAGGGAGGGGGGGTCCGGCCCATCAGAGGCTGTGTCTCAGATAAGTTTCTCAGCTTCATTACATGAAAAGCCTCCTGTCTCTGCATGGGGCTCATCAGGGACTGGGCTCTGGCAGATGCAGACAGACCCAGAGGTGAGTCAGGGACACTCTGCAAGGCCAAGATAACGCTGTTCTTTCCCCACCCTGGCAGACAGACCCGCATAGATTTTGCCAGTTGCTTCTGCTGTCTCTGAGTCTATAATGGGGAAGCCGCTTTGAATCAAATACGGTAGAAGAGGTAGTCATGCCAGATACCTGCAGGCCATCCAGCCAGGGCTGAAGTTTGCATGAGTCCTGTCCTTGCCTCACTGAGCTCCCCACACTGGGGGTTGCCATCAGGGTGGTGAAGGGCTGGCCCCCGGCTTCACCCCCTCCCCCCACCCCTGCACCCAGTGATTTGGAACCAAAGGCTGCTCCGCTCAGACACACGTGGGGAGGCGCGGAGGAATGGGCCGAGAACCAGAGCTGTGGGCCGACATCTAGAGTCTGACCCACACTAGCTATGGGGCCGGCAGGCTCCCCAAACCTCGGTTTTCTCCTCTGTAAAATGGAGGTGATTATATTTGCCCTTTCCTCATAGGCGCGATTAAATGCGAAAGGAGATATGAAAGTTCTCTGCAGACTGGAGAGTGGTCTGGGAAGCCTACGGGGCCTTACTCTCACTACTACTTTTAGATTTTATATTTTTGAGCCCTCTCCTCCCACTTCAGCTAAATTAAGCAAAGGGTTTCAGGAGAAGCCACTTTGGGAAGGACTCCACTTTTTGGAAGCAAATTGCTCCGGTCACCCTGCTCTCCAGAGTACGTATGAAAAAAAGCAATGGACTCAGTCACCTATTTACCACCCATTCCCCTGGGGGTTCTCAGCTCCTATTATAAAAGACAACAGTCTCAAAATCTCTCCAGAGGTTCAGCCATTATACAAAATGTGGAAAGATGGCTTCACTCTGCATATATCTGATCGTGCGGCAATCACCATCCATCCAGCTGTCCGTCCGCCCATCATTCCACCCACCATTATTTATTCATACACTGACCCACCCATCCTTCCTTTCTCCCAGCCATCTGTTTGTCTGTCCATCCTTCTAGTCACCATTATCCATTCATCCACTGTCCCTCCTTCCATCCATCCATCCTTTCATTCAGGAAGTATTATTGCACTTCACCATGTGTCAGGCACTGTTTTAGGTGCCGGGGACTAAGCAAGGGCCAAATACACAAAATTTCTGACCTAGTGGAGCTCGAGGTGGGTTCTGCTGGATATTGGTGATTGCAGAGAGGCCCAAACGTTTACCCCGACCTCACACTGGAGCCTCTGTGCCATATGTCCTGGGGAGAGGAGGAAGCCATGGGTGTGGGGGGGAGGGGGAGGGAAGCATTGGCAGAATTTCAGCTATAATGTTTTCACACATGTTCTACCACAAATAAAATGCTGGATTAACGAGCAATGACAGGAAATAATTCTCTGCTGTTGTAATAGAAGTTGAAGGAAGTTCGCAGAACTAAGTGGTTTAAAATTGGGGCAGCTTGCCTGCCTCCCAGAAGTCTTCCAGGGACACTGCTCTGTGCCAGGAAGCCTTCAGTCCTCACATGAAACCCGAACACGGCTGGGGCTGCGTCCATGTGGCAAACCCAGAGGTAGGCTGAGTGGCCCAGCTCCCCCCTCGTCCTCAGCCTTGATGCATGGAGGTGGCGGCAAGGAGCCCCCCCTGAAGCCTCCTGCTGGCAGCTGAGCACGGTTTTCTCTGACCATCGCCCTGGGACACAGGCCCTTCTCCTCTTCCTGAGGTTTAGCTGCTGCAAATTATTTGAGGGAAGTCATAGGAAGGTGGGAAAGCAGGGGCTCGACACCTGGCGACTCAGCCTTATGTCCTGGGACTTCCGGTTGGGTAGTTCTGGAAATGTAGGCAGTTCATTTAACTTCCTGAGCCCCAGCTCTCTTCTCTTGAAACAGGCATAGTCATACCCACCACACGGTTTACTGCTGCACTAGGACACTGGAATGCAATCCTCTAGGGGCAAAGTCAAGTTTTCTATGGGCATTTCCCCCAAACTGGATTATTTAAGAAGCAGGGGCCATGCCGACCCATCTCCTCAGCTTGACCTCTCTGTTTTGCGTCCAGCTTAAGAGAGGAGAAGGATTCTACCGTGCCCTTGAGTGACTTTTAGTACCGGGGCTCTGCATTAACTGTAGACAAATGCCCGTATTTTCCAATGAGCACCGGCTAATGACATAGAGAGGAACAAGAACATTCTCCATATTGGTGCGCCCTCTTGAACTCTTTTCAAGAATCTCTCCTGCCAGTTCATTTGCCCCTTATGATAATGTCAGGATGTAGCCAACGAAATAACTCTGTCTGGAAAATTAAACCAATTCTGAGCAGCAGTGTTTTAATGTTACTAGAGTTCCTCATTTTGTCCCCTCCCTGAATAAAGATTTCCATTTTCCTCCCTACACTTTGAAGAATGAAGTAAAGCCTTTCTTAAACCTTTCACTGAGAAAAAGAAATAATCATCTCTAAATGAAGAGTTAATATGGGAAAATGATTTCCCACAAACCTGTTCTTATAAAATCCCCTTATGATAAATGTATTTCACAATCTCAGTTCCTCAGAGTTCGAAGGGGGTGTGAGTTTTAATTACGTGTATTTTGCACTCTTCTTCAAGAATGTGAGTTCTACAGGGATGCCTGGATGGCTCAGTCGGTTGGGCGTCTGCCTTCGGCTCGGGTCATGATCCCAGGGTCGTGGGATCGAGTCCCATATCGGGCTCCCTGCTCAGTGGGGAGTCTGCTTCTCCCCTCTGCCTGCTGCTCCCCTTGCTTGTAAGTGCTTTCCCTCTCTCTCGATCTGACAAATAAATAAATAAAATATTAAAAAAAAAAAAAAGAATGTGAGTTCTACAAAGAGTACACACTTCCCAAATACATCTAATTTCTATCAATTCCTAATCACATCCCAGACCCTGTGGAACCTTTCACTGAAAAGTTCCCTTTAGTTCCTTGAAACACATTTTCACATAGAGGTCTCCTCAAACAGAAAATCAGTTTTCCAGCAATGTGAGCTAGGAATTCTTGGGAAGAGTCTGCCTAACTTTGTTCAATTCTTTAGGGTTCTGACTGGACTGTGTTCCAGATGTCTTCCCTGCCCACCATCCCTTCCAACTTTTGCTCCTCGTTCACAGAGAATTATCGTTGTTGTTTTTAAGTGTGAAATGGTATTACGGGTATGTTAGAAAAGGTCTCCTTATCTTCCAGCGGCACACACTTATAGGTGAGATGCTATGAAATCTAGGACCTTGTAAAGAGACTAGATTAGATGCCCCTGCAGGGAGCCCCATGGCACCAAAAATGTCCCCCGCCAGAGTCCTGAGGTTCTAACACGTAATCAGTACAGTTTACTTGCCTGTCATCCCACCACAGTATGAGTTTCCAGAAGGTTCCTGCCTTCTGTGTCTGTGCCCGCACTCTGCTCCCTAGGAGCTGGCACACAGGGGCACAGTAAATACTAGTTGAGTAAATGAGTGGTTTTGCGATGATTGGTTGCCTAACCCCATTTCCTGCAGTGGGCCGGTCCTGAGTCAGAGGCAGGCCTGATGTCTTCTTAGTTTTCATCAGAGAAGGCTGAACCTGGGTGGAGGCCATCCAGATGTGCTCCGCATCCAGACAGCTGTGTAGCAAGTAGGTATGCAATGAATGTTTACTGAATCGAATTCAATGGGACTGAATGAGCCAATTATACAAACTTTGGAGGACGTAGCATGGTGATGCTTTCTGCTTAAACGTGGTTATTCGATCCAGTTGTAGATGTTATTCCTGAACGTCCAACCTCAGCTTAATGTAAATTATTTACACCACTGTAGAGTGACGGGTCACCCTCCTCTGATTTCCTTAGCCTACGTTATCCTGGGCGCGCAACATGCTGCTCTCCGCTCTCTGCTGGCAGCCGAGGAACATTCTTTGCTCAGGAGCCGTTTGCCAGTCTGGATGAAACAAAACCCAAACAGCTCCAAACCCCTAATCTTAGCATCAGCCTGAAAACTATGCAGTAATTCCTTTCTCACACACACACACACACACACACACACACAGAGTGTGAAAGGGCTCCTCCATGGCTCTCTGAAGTCGGGTCCGGAAAGGATGCTTACTGTAGGAACAGCAAAGTGAAATCCTAAACAGAATAGCACTTTGTACATCAAGTATGCGAACCCGGAGAGGCGAGGGTGTGGGCGGTGTGCTGAAGCAAGACCCTTCTCACTGAATTCCGAATGCCTATTAATTACACGAAAGTAAAACTAGAATTTATAGCCTATCACTTTGACTTTTTTTTTTTTTTTTTACAAGAAGCACACCCTGCCTTTTTAAAATAGACGCAAACCCCTTAATTTGGCAAGCTATCATAGCTCTGGTGCTGGTGATCTTAGAAGGGAAGAAAGCTTCAAAGGTTAAGTCAGATCGGATTACTGCCCTGCCTAAAACCCTCCAAGGACTTCTCACTGCCCTGGAGACAAAACCTCGTTCCTACCTGGTGGACCTGGCTTTGCTTGCTCCGGCTCTTCCCCTTTCTCTCCAGCAGCACCAGCGACCTGTGTCCCCAGGCCCCAGCCCCATCCTGACCCAGCCCCGGACAAGCCCCTGGCCTCCGGTCAGCACACCCACGTCTCCTCCGCCCGAGCCCACCTGCGCCCCCTCCCCTGCAGGCGCTCAGACCCACTCTTCCTTTCGGTCTTCGCTTCAAGGTCACCTCCAAGAGAGCTCCTCCCCAAGCCCCTAATTAAAGTGGGGCCCCTCGCCCATGTGTTTCCTTTCCATCTTCTTCCTTTGTGTCCTTCCAAGCACTGCTCTTTAACCTGCCATTTTCAATGTACTATTTTTCAAGTCTGTCTTCCCCCAGAGAGTGCAAGTTCCACGAGGCAAGAAAAGTGTCCTGTTCCTGGTACCCCGACATCTAGGAGAGCGCGTGAGACCTCGCAGCAGCGGGTTAGCGTGTGTCCCAGACTCGGCTGCGTTCCCCCCACGAGAGGCTCCCTTCCTCCAACTCTTTCTAACAGAGAACTTCCCACAAAAAATGAAGCCCCGGGAGTACTTTTTGAATGCCAATACTGCTCTTTGGGGGGTCTGCTCTGGGAAGTGACATTTACAATTATGCTAAATATCTTTTTCCGCACGTGTTCAAACTATTCACATTTTTCTTGGTCCCATAAATGTGGCATGGTGTGTCCTCCGCGCTTTCAGCCCCAATGCTCCAAGCAGCTGATTAGCGGGTGGGCTCCATTGCATCTAAACCCCCACTGGAAGCCCCAGATACTGCTTTTGCCAAAGAGTGATTTCCAAGGCAGGTCTTCCTGTGAGCTGCACGAAGACAGAGAACACGTGCCCGCACATGCTTGCAGGCCTCGCGGTAATTAGCGGTACGACCTGTAAGGAGCCCTCTCCGGCCACCCCTGCAAGGGGACGCTGATGTCACGACACCGCGTTTAAGCGGGCGTGCACATGGGCGTGGTTCTCCCCCGGCGGCCAGTCCCATTTGTCAATGACGGGCAGGTGCTGAAGGTTTCGGGGTGCGGATTCTGGATGGTCTTGATAAAGGATACACAAGGCTTTCCCCCTTGCCACCATCTGCAATACTTGGTTCTTTTTGATTCAGGGAGACCTGAGTATCATGAATGCAATCAGGATTCCTCTTTTGGGGTCCCCTCCGAGACTAAGACTCGAGTAACAATTTGGACGTTTGCTGCTCGTGCCTGAAATCAGGAGTGCGGAGGAAGTCGGGGGAAGGCTGGTGTTTGGCCGAGGGCCAGCCTGCAAGGAGCCATTCACACCGAGACGGTGGGCAGGTTGCTCAGCAACTGTTTTGTGGTACTGAGGGTGCTTTCCGGCAACTCCGAGCAGGGATTCTGGAAGAGGCCCTCTGCGATTTAGGCCCCGCGAGCTAAATAATAACAGTACTCGCGCTGCTGTGTATTTGTGGAGTGATTTACAATTTACGAAGACATGTGATCTCATTTAATCCACTCTGCCACTCTCGAGGGGACCCTATGAGGTAAGAGATCGACCACGTTGGGATAATAGGGCAGATTAAAAGCAGCCTGGAAGTCCTGCAGTGGGTGATGGATGGCCGAGGGTTGCCTGGGCGGCCTGACCTCCCCCTCGCTGCGGGCTTTTGTGATTAATTCACCCACTTGCTTAGGAAGTTTCTTTCCATCTGAGAAAATTAAAAACACCACTCTCTGGACGGGAATGTGGGATCATAAATGAGAACCAAATAGAAAAGATTTACACAAAAGCACAAACTCAGCAAAAGAGAAAACTTAGAAATTGCTAATAAGGTATAAATCAAGTAAAGGCTATTAGCAAACCCCTGGTAAGGAAAAAAAAAAAACAAAACCCACCTTTGAAATGATTTGCTGAGCTCTTAACAATACTGCTTCTACCTATGATTTTCAAATACCTCCAGGGTAATTTGGCTCATATCCTTAAACACTGCCATGAAGACTTTCCAATTCGAAGGACTTTACACGAAATTATGGGGAGTGTCAGAAAGTAGGTCTTGCTATTGTGCCTCCAGGATCACATAATTCTTAGAGCTGTAGGGTCGTCCTCATCTGAGCGTTCCCCATGACAATGAGCACAGGGGGTCCTAAAGATTTGGTGACTATGTGAACAAATAAGTGGAAGTATGGGTGGACGTAGAGATGATCTGATGAAAAGATGAGGAGATGGATGGATGGATGGAATGAACAATGAATAAGTGGATGGAGAGATGGATGGGTAGATAGAATGAATAGGAATCGAGGGATGGATAGATGGACGGAAGGTAGGAAGAAAAAACACGAACTCACTCATTTTCTTGACGAAGAATGGTTACTCCTTTGCCTGTATTACCCCAAACAATTGGTATCAGAATAGGGGCTCCCAGGGCACTTTAATCCTACTCTAGCATCCCCAATCCAGATTTTCTTCTCTTCCATTTTCCAGTTTTATCAAGAGTTCCAAAACATCCATGAGATTAGTCATTGGGAACCACTTCTGGAGGCATGTAAGCTGACGTGTTTGTGTCTATTTGATAAGCTGGGAAATTAAGCAAACAGTGAATTTTCTGTAGCCACTTTGAGTTCATCAAGAACGAGAGAGCATGAACGCCACTCAGCTGTATGTTAGCTTTCTACCCACCTCGTTGTCTGAGATTCACACGGCATGCTGACCAGTGATGCTGGGCTCTAGGAGGATATTGGAAAAAGAAGATACCTACAGTCCCCTGGCCCAACCTCACGCCCTAAGAAGGAATTCTTTGCCCCAGATGCCCCCCAAATAGTTATCTTGCCTCTGCCTAGACAGTTTAAATGAGAAGGAGCACACAGTTTGTCAGAGGAGCCTGCCTCCCTTTGGGGAGCTCCCTGGTTTGTGTCTAGGGTTTATAATATTTCACTTCCTGTTGGTGTTGGCCTAAGATGCTCTCACTTCGGGCTCTGGCTCCTGGCTGCGATTATCACAGACTCAGAGCAAATCCCTTTACTGGATCTTGGTAACTCCCTTGAATCGTGCTTGAGACAGAACCGGGAGCAAAAAAGATGCACCCGGAAGGCTCCGTGCCAGTGGAGGCGGTGAAGACAAGCGCTCCGTGCTAATAGGGTGACAAGGAGGTGCTGCAGGGACATCGCTCAGGCATGGCAGTGTCCAGGATGTGAGCTGTGCCTTCTGCCCGCTCTTTGTTTCAGGGGCAATGCAACGCCCTAGGAGCCATTTGAGAGGAGCCTCCCGAAGCTATTGCCTGCAGAAGCAGAACCCGCCTCGTAACGATCCAACCCTTACACCTCGAGCAGGTGCCCCCCTCACACCGGGACTGGCCCCTTGCCAGCACATCTGCACCGAGGCCTGTCTTTGGGCTCCCAGCCAGCACTTGCTTCCTGCTCCAGCGTTTCCTTCCAGCAAACCCAGAGAGCAGCCCTCGCCTGGGAAGTGCCACGAAGAGAAGTGTTGGGAAGGACTCACTCAGGGATGAAAAAAGAAGATTGTAACAAGTGCATGTTCTCCTCTCCTAATGAAAATCTCCCCCACATAAGCACAGCACTCTGGTTCGGGACGGGCCCTCGGAGGCGTCGGGATCTCATCAGAATCTGTACTCAGTCGCTGCCCATGCCAACTCTTTCCACCTCACTTGAATGCTCCCTTAATGAAACTCTCTTCCCTTGCCCCTGGGCGAGCCAGGTCTTGCGTTTCAGAAAGGCATTCCAAAGGGAACAGTGTGATTTACTGACACAGAGACGTCACTTCACTTAAACCTCTCAGGTCCAATAAAGTGATGCCTCGGAGGAGGGGACGCTGCCGACGACCCCCACCCCGCTAATGATGCACTTCGGATACGCCGGCCGTGGGGCCACCCCCGACGGAAGGAGCCCTCCCCAGCTGGCACCCTCTGAAGGCCACGGGACCCATCTCACCCTGCCTCCTTTGCCAAGTGAGTTTTCCCAGCCCCTGGCCGATGGGCGCACTGGAGCTATAAGGCTCAAATAGAAAACCGGTTCTCAGACAGTAGGAGTAATTTGCAATTTCTAAACAAAGGCAACGTCCACCCCTCCCCACTCGCCACTTCTCAGGCAAGAGGTCAGTCCTCCCGCCCTGGGGCAGTGCAGTCTGGTTGCCTATGGCCCACCCTCTCAGACGAGAGCAGTCCACTCTTGCTACTTAGAAAGGGATTTCCTTCTAGAAGTTTCCTTGGGTGGTCTGGCCAGAAAACCGGGGAGATTTTTGCTTAGCAGTTTCCCAACATGCAATTCAACCTGTGGCAACTCTGAAAGCAACTGGAAGGTCGGTACTTGCCCAGTGGAGGGGTTCATGATGCAGCCTCCTTTGTCGGCAGCCACGCTGCAACCACAGCCTCGCTCCAGTGTGTCGTGGTTCATCCCGAAGTTGTGGCCCAGCTCATGTGCCAGGGTCACGGCGGCGCCAAGGGGGCTGTCTGAATGGTCCTCAAAGCAAACACAAGAGCACAACGTATAGTTCACATCTTCTTGGCCTTTTCTCCAGCCCATGTCCTCCTCTGTCCCCCACCATTGATCTTTTGATAACATTTGACCCAATCCAATCCCCTATAAGGAACAAAATATGGAGCCCCATTATTTAGTTCAAACGTAAATAAGAGGTGTGACCTGTTTTATGAAACCAACTCAGGGTCCCTTTTGCAGAGGAATGCATTTGTCATGAACACATGTAGGACTCCTTATGTCTTTACATGAAATGGTCAAGGCAATCATCTCTATTCTGTTTCCTGCAGTCTCTTACAAAACATTTTTCTTAGGGTGCCTAGAAGGCTCAAAAAAAGTACCATTTTATCCTCGATGGAGATGAGGCTGATGAAAAGTTGGGAGGGGGAAGGATACTTTGTGACATTCTCAATAAGACCTGAGCAGGGGCTACTGAGTGTGCCCCCCACCCCCCCCGGTCTACTTGGTAGAGAAGGATACTTGGAAGATTCACAGTAATCCACATTGTGGATTAGCCACATTGAGTAATCTGTTTGAAGACTCATTGAATTAAGATTGTAATCCAGTTATGCCTCACTCTTGCTGCCTCCTTGTCTTGTCAAGTTGATTTTGGAGATGGGTAGAAGCACTCTGATTCTCTGAGTGTTGCTGTTGGGGGTTTGCTCAACACTTTGATGGGTTTTGGAAGGTGGTCTCTCCATTCAGAGAGCATTGTGTGGCCACTCCTAACTTAATGAACTGCATGGATGATTTGGCTAAGTAGATATTAGAGATTATTATTACTTAAAATATTATTGCTAAATTATTAAATACTAATTATTAAAATATTGTTACTTAACTTTAACCAACTAAAATTAGCTAATTACTAAATGTGATTTGCAGAAATTGTGCCCATCAGTGGTTTTTTTTTTTTGGTTTCAGGAGTAGAATTTAGTGATTCATCACTTACATATAACACCCAGTGCTCATTACATCAAGTGCCCTCCTTGATGCCCATCCCTCTTTTAGCCCTTCCTCCCTGCTACCTCCCCTCCAGCAGCCCTCAGTTTGTTCTCCATAGTTAAGAGGCTGTTTTGACCTTATTTTATTTTTCCTTTCTTTCTCCTTTGTTCATCTGTTTTGTTTTTTAAATTCTACATATAAGTGAAATCATATGGTATTTGTCTTTCTCTGAATGACTTATTTCACTTAGCATAGTACAGTCTAGCTCCATCCACATTGTTGCAAATGGCAAAATTTTGTTCCTTTTGATGGCTGAGTAGTATTCCACTGTATATCACTGTATATCACTTCTTTTTCAGTTCATCAGTTGATGAACATTTGGGCTCTTTCCATAATTTTGCTATTGTTGATAGTGCTGCTATAAACATTGGGGCTCATGTGCCCCTTCAAATCGCTATTTTTGTATCCTTTGGATAAATACCTAGTAGTGAGTTGCTAGGTCGTAGGGTAGCTCGATTTTTAACTTTTTGAGGAGCCTCCATACTGTTTTTCAGAGTGGCTGCACCAGTTTGCATTCCCACCAACAGTGTAGGAGGGTTCCCCTTTCTCCGCATCCTCGCCAACATCTGTTGTTTCCTGTGTTGTTAATTTTAGCCATTCCGACGGTGTGAGGTGGTATCTCATTGTGGTTTTGATTTGTATTTTCCTGATGATGAGTGATGCTGGCATTTTTTTCCTGTGTCTGTTAGCCATTTGTGTGTCTTCTTTGGAGAAATGTCTGTTCATGTCTTCTGCCCATTTCTTAACTGGATTATTTATTTTTGTGGTGTTGAGTTCGTTAAATTCTTAACAGATTTTGGATACTAGCCCTTTATGATATGTCATTTGCAAATATCTAGGTTGCCTTTTAGTTTTATTGATTGTTTCCTTCGCTGTGCAGAAGCTTTCATCTTGATGAAATTCCAATAGTTCAGTTTTGCTTTTGTTCCCCTTGCCTCTGGAGATGTGTCAAGTAAGACATTGCTACGGCCGAGGTCACGGAGGTTGCTGTCTGTGTTCTCTAGGATTTTGATGGTTTCCTACCTCAAAGTTAGGTCTTTCATCCATTCTGAGTCTATTTTTGTGTGTGGTGTAAGAAAGTGGTCCAGTTTCATTCTTCTGCATGTTGCTGTCCAGTTTTCCCAATACCATGTGTTGAAGAGACTGTCTTTTTTTCCATTGATATTCTTTCCTGCTTTGTCAAAGATTAGTTGACCACAGAGTTGTGGCCATTGGTGGTGTTTCTGAAAAGGCCTGCCCACCACAGAGCAATGAAGGCACCCAGGAAAGAGATAAGAGGTTTTCCAAGAAACTTCCAGGAAACAGTGACACTGGGTTTTGGAGAAAGCATCATTCCTGACACAGATAATCTTTGTGGGGCCTCTTCTAAAGGCATGTTGAGAAAAGATTATATAGGCTGTTGCTCGTTATAGCTGCAGCTGACTCCTTCCCTAGCCCTGAGTGTCAGAAGAGAATAGCATATCAAGGGATGAAGTTATTCTTAGAATAGATGAAATTCCTAATAAATTACTTTGTTTAGATTTTACAGTTTCCTGTGGTAGGAAGCTTCACAAATATGTTTCAGGAAATCAATTCTCAAGAATAACACAGGTTGGCAAAGAGAATGTAGCCAACCTAAGAATGTGAAGGGCTGAACTTAGCGTGCTTTGGCACAAAATTCAAGGACTTCGTCCTTTAAAAATTATTCTTTATTTCATTCTTTTCTATCACTGAATATCTTTGGTTTGTTTTTAATTGCCAAATTGTTTTACATTCTTTCATGGATAGGTGACTATGAACAGAGTATCTCTCAAGAGACCCTGATCAACAATTTACATTTGTAATAAGAAAAAAAAAAACCTACTTCTTTATTTATAGCATTATCCTCAAACCGAGGCTGTTCTAGTCCAGTTAGATACAAGGGCATGGCTTTAAGTTACTAAAGCAAAGATTTGCTCCATCTTAAACAAACAGAGAACCAGTAGAGGAACTCATATTTTCAATTTGATTGGGATTCCTGCTTCCTTGCTACACGATTTCCTTCCTCTGAGACTCGTGAGTCCTTGAATGGGGCATGGTCACATGGAACACCCATGAATTTAATTTTAGAGACATAATAGGAGAAAGCTCATCTAGAAGTTTTAGGTCTGGTCAACAGATTGATCTCATTTATCTCATGAATTTTATAGAATTAAAGGAGCTGTAGACTTTTGTCCTACTTGATGCTTCTCTCACATGTGGAGTAGACAAAGGATGTGTCTAACCGCTGCCAAGTTGGTCAAACGTATTTCCTGTTGGTTAACTTTGACTTGATTACCACTGCAGTACACATATTTGCTGATACTTCCCACATTCATTTTCATCCATTTAAAAAAACAGCCTTTTCTGTATGTTTTTTTTTATCACGTTCAGTTCGCCACTGTATAGTACATAATTAGTTTTTGACGTAGTGCTCAGTGACTCATTAGTTAAGTATAATACCCAGTGCTCATCACAACACGTGCTCTGTATGCTTTTAAAGAAGGAATCTTGATCAAGTGCTTGTATGGAAACAGAATGAGGGAAACGAAGTGAAGAAAGCCACTTAATATGCTCAGGATGGTTATAAAAATGTTTAAATACCCCAAACAGAAGAACCTGCCACACTTATAAGGAATTTAGTTTGAGCTCTAAAAAATATTTACACCCATTTTAAGTGGCAAAGTCAGTAGCCACTGACCATGGAACCATGAAACAGAAAATTACTCCCTCTTAAACTTTTGCAGGCTGCTCTGTAAAAATACAGTCGGGAACTGACTTGAAATTAACCTGGCAGCCACAAAAACCAATTTTTCCAATGACTTCCATAGCGGGGGTCACACGCAGGGCTTGTAGGTTCAAAGAAAACCAGAGAGTAACTCCTTGAAGGCAGAAATCCAGAGTGAGTGCGATCCTCCCAACTGGCCGCTCCAGCTTTTATGTTTAATGCATGTTTATATGAATGACCGATACTTATCGGAGAAGAGGAAAACATTCGTTGTGTATATTCTCTAAGAAGATTAGGTCGGGCACTATGTGGAGGGAAAATAACAGTCAGCAGAACGTTACTGCTTCTGCTCCTTAATACAGTGGAGTATTCAGAAATGTTCTGTTTGAAAAAAATGTGGAGGAAATCACGGTTTCTTAGAAGGGCAATGTTCCATTTGTTTAATGGAGATGTCAGGGTAGTCTCTGAGAACACTCCCTGTCTGAGGGCTGGGGCAAAGGGAACACTGCATTTTCAGAGCAGAGATGGTGCCAGGATGAGGTGAAACCTTTTCTTTAATTAACTGATGGAATGGAGCAGGGGTCCCCTGTGGGGCAGTGTATCAAAGCTATTTCCCTCTTAAATTAGTAAGAAGCAAGTCCCAAATATCCTTCCAATTTTGTTCCCTTTATAAACATGTAGAGCCCCAAAATGAAAAAAGTATCCTTACAAAGCAATAAACCTAGATATCTGCCTTCCAAGGTTAATGTTATTATGAAGACAAATTGGACACCGGCTAGGAGGTCGATCAAGCATCTGCAGTGGTAAATAGTTAAAAACCTCAGACTTTTGGCTGTTGGGGCCAGAGGCAGAGCCATCAGAAAATCATTCTGGCAGTAATGTTTGGTGAGACCACAGTCCATCTAAGAAACCGAGTGATGAGGGCAACCCCAGGGCCCTGGTTCATCTCCATGCTGGGGGGAGTCCTGGATAGGAATGCTTTGATCAAGATCCCAGTTGAAACTTTTTCTCCATAAAAGGGGCATACGGGCTTCCACTGAGTTATTTTTTACACACTCACCTTACCTGTGTACAATTTGATGTGTTGTGTTGTTTTTTTTTTTATAAACAGTCCCTAAAATATCATGGGATACAGAAGACCATAAATAGAGCTAGAAAAAGGTAGAATTATGTATAAGGAGCATGAAAGATAATGGCCTACTTTGACAAAGTCCGGTAAAAGTAGAGCTGTCTGGAGAAATGCAGGGAAGTGGGTGGAACGTTGGCGTCAGCTCCTCGGTGCCTGCGACTTACCATGACGATCCCTCCCGACTGCTCCGCGGTACACATGCTCATGATTGGTGCCATGCCAATGGTGGTCCCTTGGAAATAAACCCCACTGGGAAATTAAAAAAAAAGAAAACTTTCTTAAGTTAATATAGAATGAGGACATTTCCTAACATTTGAAATTATTTTGGCCATTCTTGCATTCCAACAAGAAGAGCACGGGCTTGTGCAAAAAGGAAGAGAGCCACGTGCAGCGTGTTTACAGGTGATTTGTGTCCTTAGTTCCTCTCAAATGTATTTTGCATCGTGGTCCCATAATCCTTTCAGATTTTTGTTTGCAAGACTCAGACCATGACCAGTCATGACCTTTGTACTTATGAGTTGTATCCTGCCTATTTCCTACGGATGGGAGGGTCCTGCTCCTTTGAAACATCTGCTGATGGAAGTGCTGGGAAGAGTCACAGAGAATCACTGGCAACTAAATGAAATGCACACGGTGGTTTACTAGACTTTCTGTTTTAGCTGAATTTTGCTTTCCTGTGTAACATTACAATTAGTCCAGAAACCCAAACTCTTTCGCGTGTCTTGCTAACGTAGCTGGCAAAAATGATGTTGGCGGAGAAATGATTGACCCTCTGGAGCCCATGCAGAGTAAGTACCCACCCGGGAGGAAGCCTATGCACCCCGGGAGGAAGGTGCCAGTAGGGGATGTTGTGGCTCAGGTGCAGGCTTTCCCCTATGTGGATTCTTAACCTGATCAATGAGTCTAACGACGTGAAGCCCTGTTTAATGCCAGTGCTGTAAATTTGACTCTCGTGCATTAAAAATTAAACATTGTTTGTATTTGTTGAATCTCCTTTAAGGGACTCTCCTTTAAATGACTTACTCGTGTTATCTTGGCCATGTACATACATAGATTATACATACGCTATTTGAAAAGTTAGTTATTTTGACAGTGTCCAACTGGACAAAAGGAAGTCAGTCTATATAAAATCTTATCTGTGTATATATGTATATATTTATTCATCCATCCATCCCATCCTGTCATACCCATACGTACAGTAGTTGGGGTTACAGGTTTTATATTTACATTATATAGGCCATTTTAACAGATACAATTATATATATGTTATATAAGAGGCTAATTTATTTCCAGATGTTCAAGTTGGACAGACTCCATTTGGGAAAAAAAATCAAAACAAAATACTCCGACTCAAAATATCTAAAATGTACTTTAAGTAGTTCAGGATTAATCAATGCATAAAATATGAGGCAACCACAAATATCCAGGGCGGGGAAAAAAACCAAACAACCCTGTGAAAATGGCCAGAGTAAATTATCAGGGAATACCAACAGTCTTAGTTCATATGTAGGCATTTTCTAAAGTGAGTGTGGGGTAAGAATGGTTTTTAACCTTCCATAATTTTTTTTTCAAAGATTTAATTTATTTATTTGAGAGAGAGAAAGAGAGAGCATGCAACAAGCAGGGGGAGGGGCAGAGGGTGAGGGAGAAGCAGACTCCCCCCTGAGAAGGGAGTGGGGCTCGATCCCAGGACCCTGAGATCATGACCTGAGCCGAAGGCAGATGCTTAACTGACTGAGCCACCCAGGCGCCCCATATTTCTATAATTTTTTTTAAGAAACTCGATGTAATTTGCCAAAGAAAAAAATCTCGGACCCCGAAGCTTCCAATTCAGTGAAATGAGCTGCATGAGAACATGGGAATAACGGCATTGCTGTTTAAGGGTCTTAATAAAAAGTTGGTCACTTTGGGGAAAATCTCCTTACCAATGTAAATTATGATAAGAATTTTTTCTTTTAAATATAAAGGTATCTGAATATCTTCCCAATATATTATGCGAGAGCTGTACTTTCCCTCATTTTATTATCTTCATGACGCAGCACTACTGTTGCTTTCTCCCAGCGGACTGGGGACTCCTGAGAGCAGGGAGGCTTATAGTGTTGGTCATCGCTATGTTCAAAGCACCTAAAACATACTCGCTTCCGGACTGTTGCTCAATACACACTGATTGAAAGAATGCAGACTCCTAGGGTCCTCTGATCTAGAAAACCAGAGTCACAGTGAAACAGGAGGAGAAATGAACGTTTCCTTTCTCCAGGCATCTGGCAATAATTATCCTAATGCATCATCTTCACATCTTGCGTAAACATTTTTCACTAATAGTGAAAGAAAATGAGCTTTTTTTTTTAAAAAAAGCCTACTCAGGACAATTTTATATTAAGACAAAGACTAGAAAAACTTGCAGAGAGGAAAATGTCCAGGTGATGGAAAAAGAAAATAAAACATCTTTTACAGGGATAGGTTTCCTCGGGGGTTCAAAGGGAGACTTTCCCAGTGGACCCCCAATTCGGTCAGGATGGTGTGTTCTCCACTGATGGGGGCTGAGAAGCGCACCTGCACAAGTCTGGGTGCTCCACAGCTTCGGGGACTGCCAGGGGAAGCTAAGAGGGGAGGGCGCTGCTGAGGTCACTCTTTAAGCAAAGGAAAGACAATGGAGCCCCTTACCTGATGAGCTGGGCATTGTCATGCGATTTGCGAGGTAGAAGCTTCATCTTTCTCCAATCCAAAAATTCATGGAGGCTTGTGAACGGGTCCTGACTTATGGAGCATTTGTCGATGTCATTCCACACCTCCACGCCCACCAGCACTATCCGAATGTTCAGTGATCTGTAAAACTGATGAAGACAGGCACCCTCTGGGGATCACATTCATGAGAGCTCAAAATGCAGAGTAGAACATATTTGCATGTTTTGAACTTCGCGGACATGGGTGAGAAAAAGATCTCTGTACTCCCTTGTTCCTGTGGCACTGGAATTTAAGAAATATTTGCAGTGTCTGATGCAAAGTGATGTGTTCATTGGGTTTCCAATGTTGTTGACCAGTTAGACGCCGAAGTTCATAGGCTTTTTGATGTCTGCCCTTATTTGTATGGAAGCACACAGTTCACGTGGCTCACCGGTGATTGAAAATGTGCATATGGATGTGTAATACCCCTAAAGTAGTTACATTATACCTAAAGACTGCCAGTTAATAACTACTGCAGGAAAAACAATGAGGGAATTAGGATCTTTCAGACACTCTGCCAAGGACAATAACTTGTTCCTTTAAAGCAAAATGTTCTACCTATGAGTTACTGAAAATGAATCTGTACTAATTTTTCAGCAAACACTCAGACTTGGCTGACACTATCACATGCCATCACTTACAATCAACCTAGAAGGTTTTAATTAAATGCACAAATCAGTATCTTTCAGAATAATAAAGGCATACGTGGAACCCTTCTTCTGGAACTTCAATGACCATCTTCTTCACAGCCGGAAGTTAGCTCACCAGCGGCATCACGGGAAGGGTCTTCTAGAGGAAGTTCCTGTTTTATAGGCTCGTGAGATCAAGCTTCAGATCTACCACCAGAGCATCTTCCCATTGCCATTCTGTCTCTTGTCTTTATATACTCCCGACTTCAAACTACAGCCCTTTCTCCACAAGCAGGTCATCCTGGGGCAGAGGTAGGAAGAGCAGCTCTTCTAATGCCTAAGGGATAGTCTGGTCCGGGACAAGATGACTGGTCGGGCCAGAGGGAGGACTTACCCATTGCCTCCAACTCTCCTGCTGCCCGCCATGCGCGTTACGACAAGGATGTGCCTCTGTGCTCGGGGCTCAGGGGGTGAGGACATGGGATCATCTGGCTGGTGTAAACTCTTCCAGGGCCCGTGATGGGTGAGGCGATACACGATGGGCAATGGGAACGTCCTCATTTTCTGATGCTCCAGGTAGCCCAGGAGAAAGACGCAGTAGCCTAAGTCAGGCTCTAGATGTGAGCAGGTCCCATTTTTATGCTACATCCATCTGGGCCAACAAGTAGCAAAAGTCGCAGAGGCTCCTCATTGGATGGTTAAGCCCCATCCCAATGTGGTGAGCTAACGGGCCATGCACTCCCCAAGTCCGAGCATCTGACCCCCGTTCTGACCCACCGGGGGCAGGCTCATCACTTCCCCCGCTGATCTCCCTGCAGTCGTCTGGTGAGCATTAGGTTAGCCCAAGACTGTGACTGGAACACACACTACATCGCAGAACGTAAGCTGGCTGCAGCGGTCCCGCTGGGCTTCAAGCGGATCACAATTACAGGCATCACATTAATAAGTTACTGAGACAATTCTCTGACCTAAATGCAGCCCAACAGCTTGTTTTTAATCAAGAATTGCTTGCTCTGTGGTATGGACTTGCGAGCTCCCAGCCCAGGCTTCCCGGGCAGAATGAAGCTCCCGGACTCTTCTGGAACTCTGGCTGCCCGTGTCTGGCTGCTGCCCCTTGACCGGGAGACCACACTTTGCACTGTGTTAGGCACAGAGGTAACGGCGATCAGGAGGCAGAAACGTCGGAGCTCCAGGGCCGATGTCCACACCCGCTGCTGAGCCCTGACCTCGGAGCCGGAGGCCCGCGTGGGCTTCGCGAGCTCATGTGTGCAGGGCACACTGAGTTTGCCTCCGACAAGGGTTCTGTGGACGGGGTGACCGAGGCCTGTAAAGCACGGTTCCGCAGAGCTGGCCTCAGTGCTGGCCACCAAGGGAGCTTGTCGCGGAATGACGGGTCGTAATTTCCATCTATGAGCTCGCTCGGGTCCCCTCCTTACAACAGACTCACACGTCCGTGTGTAACACACGGTCCTTCCGCTCCCGGCTGGTGCCACTGAACACTGGTCACGCCAGCTACTTCTACTGAGCCATCAGACCCAATCCCTGTCCTGCCCGCTGGTGGCGTTCTTCCCAGGCTGCGGACGGCCGAGGACAGTAACCACAGCGGCCACTCAGCGAGCATTTCCTACGTCCGAGGCACGGTGCCCAGGACCTTCCGGGCAGCAGCTCTGCTAGTCTGCACCACGGCCCAGTGAGGCCGAGACCCAGCATTACCCCCATTTTATCCTCAGGGACACCGAGCTATGCAGCGATCCGGTAACTACCTGGGGCACCACTGGCGCGGCTGGGATGTGCGCGCGGGCAGCCCGGCCCTGGCCCCCAGGTCTTACGCCACTCCGTAGCACAGACCCTCCTGCCAGTGCTCAGACTCCCTTCCAAGAGGACCACTGTGACCCCAGGCCCAGAGAGAAGCTGGGCGGGAGCCTGGCAGCGGCCTGCCCGACCTACACATCCCAGAATGTGGGGGTGCAGCCCAAGCGCGGCGGCATCGATTGACCCACGGACGCCGCGGCAATGGGCATTTGCTTGACTCTTGCTGTATGCCAGGCTTGGCACTGGCACCGAGAACAAGGATTGGGACGCCCTTGCCCTTGGCTCCCAAATGCTCAGAGGTCAGCAAGAGGATCAAAGCTGGGGACACTTAGCCATTGTGACAGTTCACTCCACAGACTGAACTACCAAGAAAGGGGGCAAACAGGAGGTTCACAGGGTGCTGTGCTGAGGGCTCAAGGAAGACTTCTTGGAAAAAGTGGAGCTGGAAAAAATGGGTGGGAGGGAAGAGCAGAGCCGGTGAGGTCCGCCGTGAGAACCCGCACCCTTCAGGCGACCGGCTTGGGAGAGGGGGAAGAGGACTCCCATGAGCTGGAAAGTACCTGAAGAAATTGAACGCATGGAAATAAGCCCGTTCCGAAGCAAGTCACAGAGGGTCTGCGCCCCCGAATCTGCCGCTGGTGCTAAGCTCTTACGATACGCAGTGGGACAGGTGGGACGTGAAAGGTTAAAGAGGCAAAGCCTGGGGGGTCACACGCGTCCGGTGCTCTGCCCTGCAGGCGAATCAGGACCTGGGAGTGCTTCTGGGTTCCTAGGTACGAGCTTTGCCTCCAGCTATGAGCATCGGACCCGCTTTCCGTGTTTTATTCCCTGGGGGGGCGGGGGCGGGGGATTTCCTGGATGCTTCTGGATGCTTCAGAATGTCACCTTTGTACTCAATGACTTCCTGGTCTTTCTGTCTGGGATGTCCTTCTCCCTCTTCCCTTCAGGCCGACCCAGCCAGCCAAGCAGTTGTTAATTTAGAATGGCCAAGGAGAGCCAAGCTTTCTGAAAATGAGGAAGTTGCCACTGGAACCGTCATTGTTTTGGGGCCGACACACTCCCACTCGGAGAGAAGCAAAGCCGAACTTCTGAACACCTGCCAGAGCCCAGAGCTGGCCAGTTAGCAGACTTGGATGCACAGCGCATCGGAGGAGCCTGGGCGCCCCCAGCATGCTCTTCGGGGTCTGCTGGGGGTGGCTGTATAGGAGTGCTCAGCAGTCGAGCTCTCTCCTGGCCAGAAACGCAAGAACAGCCAGGCTGCCAAACTCCACGGAGTCCGTCAGGTCTTTTCCGAGGTATGTGGTTCTTTAATTACCGGTGCGAGTTATTAATACCCACCCCCCCCACCCCGATTGTCAAGGTCCCCGGGCAGCCATGCCTTTGAAAGTTTCCCGGTGACTCCAACGTGCGGGCAGGTGTGGGAAGCCCTGCGTTAGGCCGAGAGCCGTCAGCCCCAGGGAGCCGGACAGCTCTGTCCTGCAGGGGTGCTGCTGAGGGGCCGCTGCTCAGACAGGTTCCCCCTCTCCCTGCGAACAGGGAGTGTAAAGAGCATTGCTGAGCTCCTACCCCCGGGACTAGACCAGACTTCTGGGCTTTCCTCTAGGTCTGGATCACCTTTGCCAAGGGTGAGCTCCCAATCTCCTAGTTCTTGGTGAGCAATTTTCCAACAGCTGATTGAACCAGAAGCCAGTTTCCGTGTCTCAGGACCATGGAGCCCACGTGTCACTTGTACATGACAGCTTGCCCTCAGGGGGACTCTGGGCACAACCCAGGGAGACCTGGGTTAAGAGCCCCCTTGGGAGGTCTCCAGAGGGTCAGACGCATCCTACTGGGGCGTTGGCTCTAACCAGGGAACCTGAGATACCCCCCTCCCCCCGCCGACACTGGGACTCTGGCCAGAAGAGAGCCCAGAGGGAGATGTAGCCCAAGGCCACCACCGTCCAGACGGTGTGCGTGGGCTGGCATCTCCCGGAGCTGCTCCAGGCCGGGAGTTCTGGGCTCAGAGGAAGGGCAAGTCCGTGTTCCAGCCCAGGACCAGAACCCGGTCTCCTTGCCAAGTCAGACGAGGTGTGCTCCATTCCATCCACCCTGTTTCTAAACATTTACATGCTTTGAGTGATTTAATTACCCAAAAAAGAACTTACCTTGTCAACGTGATTAGCGATCTCTATTAATCGCTGCTTAACTTTTTCCAGATCTTTTCCTTGCCTCTGAAACTTAATCATTTCAAATGTCAGCATTAACAACAGCAAGAATATCAATCAAATCTCATCTTCCCAGCTCCTGGAAACGTGAAGTCTTGAGCTTCACGAACCACCCGGGACCCTCCATGGTTTACACTGAAATGAGTTCCCATCCTGACGAGTAATTTCCCTGTCTGGGGACCTTCCGAAACTCCCTGAAATGTGCCCAAGCCAAGTGCTCATAAGACAGTAACTTCTGCGATTTTTCCAGCCTCATAAATGATGGAGGCCGTGACATGTTTTGGCAGAGAAAACAGACAACGAGAAGGCAGTCCAAAGCCATTTTTCATATCATCAACTTGATTTTAACTTCCTCAGAAATTTCCTTTATATTTGTTTTTCAAAATTAAACAGTAAAAGTAATAGAAGCTCATGGCACCAAGTCAAACAGCACAGAGAAGAGAGAAATATTAATAAACTCCCCATCTCCCCTCTAATCTGACCTTCCTGCATGGGAACCGTTCTCTGAGCAACCGTCAAGCCGGTTTCATTCATAGGTGTTGGGTGATTTCCCGAGAAAAAGTTGCCTAATTCATAACATGGACTGGAGACAAGGAATGAATGCAGAGAAGATCATCTAAAAACAGCGAATTGGAAACTAACTCAAGAGAAAACTAACCTAGTATCAAGGAAGATTTCAGAAGGTCGGGTTTTTCTGCTGTATCCCCGCAGCCTTTTTGGGTCGGGAGGTATCGGACAATTTTACACCAAACTTTCCCCCCAAATGTGTCAGAATATATTCTAAAGCCATCTGCCATTTCCCCCAAATAATTCCTTTTGGAGAGCTTAGCTGCAGAGTGGCTCTGCTTTTCCTGAAGTCCTGGCTTTTACTTTGCAATATCAGATACATTTGTAATATTTGATGCTCTCTAATACCAGAAACCATTTTTTTCAATGGGTTATTTGCGATGTTTTTAAGGGTTCATAGAATACGAAGTTAACCAGAGCAATTAATAACCTGCTACACATTTTCTTTTCCTTATTATTATTATTTTTAACCAACTGTACCGAGAAGTTTGAGAAAGTTCTTACCTCTCGGTTGTCTGCTACGATAACCAGCTCTACGTACTTGGTCATCTTGAGGGTCTCTCTTTTATGCTGCCAAAAGCAAACATGGATTTAATTTCCCTTTGCTCCTCGCTTCCAGAACACTGCCTGTATCTCCAGACCCAAGCACTTTGCCTAAGGGGAGACTATCCTCATCACCGCCACCAGCAGCACCACCTCCGTTCCCTCTAAAAGTGCATTTCCAACCCCAACCTCTGTCAAACCTTCTCTGCATGAGTGACCGGTTTCCCTTTCCATATGGGAAATCCTTAGAAAGGAATCTGGCAAGCCTGCTGCATCACTGATGGTGGGATCAGAACGAGTCAAGATCATTATTCAATGAAATATGCACATACACAAATGGGACAAAAGCACTCTCTCAAACAGGAGCCTGCTGATGGCCATTCGTTTGGGGTGGGATGTGCATAGACGCAGATCCCTACAGAAGATGATGGAGTTCAGCGTCTTCTGTGTGCTGCTCTCCCCTTTACAGTCGAGTGTTGGGATTTGAGAACAGTGAAAGAGAATATATTTTGAGGAGGGACTGCATGACCCTTCCGGGGGAACACTAAATAGTCCTTTGCAGGCAGCTTATTTCTTGTGGCTGATCATGTAAACATCGAGTTAGAAGCAAAGGACAACGTGGTCTGGAGAAGAGGGAACAGCCAAGCTGATAAATGGAACAGAGTCGGGCGAAGAGGAAGTGCTAGGAGTAAAACCAGAAAGAAACAAAAGAGACAGAATAGAAAGAAACAGTGTCAAGAAAAAATAAAAAGAATGAACTATTTGCCACGGAAGCAGAGGATTGGGCGGGGGGGGGGGGAATGAAATAGTCGAGAGGAATAAGGAAACTGCACATCAAGGGGCAGGGACGGAGAAGATGCAGAACTCTCTCTGAAATAAAGGCAGCCTCTGAAGTGGGTTACATTTTAATCAAGTTTCCTCAAAGAAACATTTGTACTCTTCCATGAATTACGGGGAGAATCCCAAAGGCATTTTTAGGAGAAAAAGAGCAATTCATGGAGGGTGGTCTCAAAAAGCAAACATTAAAAACAAAAAACAAAGCCTTCTGTTTCTGCAATAAAATGTGGTTGGAGGAAATGGGGGCTGAGGTGGGCTTGGTCCTTGCAAGCGAGGGCCTGGTTTCTGGTTAACGACATTGTTTCACGTTTAAAACTCTCATGCTCTCACCACGCTTTCAGACAAAAGCAAAAATGACCAAGGCATGCTTTGAATCAGCTTTCCAGTCACATAATCCTGAGGGAAACATCTTTTATAAAACAAATCTCCATCAGTCCGGGATCTTCCAAACAGATTTTTACAAGAAAAATGTTTGTATCATAGCAGTGTTCCTGTTCGCCGCCCAGCTGTGCTGATTCATGAATTCAGGGATCCCTCAAGAAATCTGGAAACCTTATGGAGAAGGGCAAAATAAAGCACCAGGAAAGGTATAATTTCTCATACTTTTACAACGTCATGAGAAAAAAAAAGTCAAGTTTGGTGACTATGTGTTACATTGCGTGCTCCCCGGTGATAACCGTGTACTCGCAGAGGAAGAAAGATGAACCCCAGTGGTACCCACTGGTGTCCCCAGAATAAGCCACCTTTGGAAGGGGTGAGGATCTTGCCCCTTTTCCTTCTCGAGGCGTGAAAGAAGCAGATGTCTCTCTCTGTCCCCCGCCTCCCCCCCCCCAACTTCCCGATTAACCATGAATAGATACAGCTAATCGTACAAAAGAACATACAGCTCTGTGACAGAAAAAACCTAATTAATCTCCCCTTGAAAAACCTGCCGAAAGGGCCCTGGGTGTTCAGACATTTACACCTTTCAGTCCACGAAGGGGTGAAATAAATGACCGGGGGATTTTTCCAAGTGGCCTTGGATCATCGTTTAGAAAATACACAATTCCAGATAATGAAAACAAACACATGAACACAATTTTCCTGTCTCTGCAGTTTTCAGAGAAGTCCAAATTTTCTCATGAATTCAGAGAAATGCAAGCTCAGAGAGCAGCCTAACCACATAATAATAAAGAGCCATGGGGGAGGGGCCGGCTCATGGCCGCGAACATTCATTCTTCCATCAGAGGCACACAGAGAGGCTTAAATTACCTCCACATGACTTCGACCTATCTGGGCTGTCCGGTTAAAAAGAAAAAGAAATCACATTTAAAATTTTTTGATAAGCAGAGCACCATTTCAAACTGGTGGCTTGACTGAATTTTCATTTTTTGGGGTTATAACAAAAGCCCTTCCCCAAACAGATAGGAACATGAGCCTCTGAGGAGGCCCAACGTTCTCCGTTCCAAGGTGGAGACCCAGGCGCTCTCTGAGTCTTGCTCAAGAAGGAACCAGCTCCCGGGCCTCTCGAAGTCATCGCAGCCAAGTTCCCAGAGACAGACTATCCTCCGACAGGCTGCAGCAAGAAGTCTGGCACGGGAGACTTAGCCCAGCCCAACTCGAGTCAGAAAAGCACGTCGAGATTAGGATTTCAATAAACGCTTATCATACCTCCTCCCTCATCTGGGCCAGGCTATGTGTATCATTACTCACCCCACAGATATCTACTGTGGCTCTCTCTGTGTCTTTGGCACTAGGGCGGGTGCTGGGGACAGAGAGAAGGACAAGAAACTCCGCGTCCCGGGCTCATGAGGCTCGCATTCCGGGAGGGGTTAGGAGACAGGGCCACAATAAAGAATCAACAAAAATAAAGCTTAGTCTGTAGAAGGGGCAACAGTACACATAAAAAGCATTCTGCAAGGAGAATAAAGATGGGGGCGTGTGACGAAGGCAGCTGCGACCTGAGGATGAGAATTCAGTATGTGTGCAGGGAACAGTGTGCAGGTAGATGGAACGGCAGCAGCAGAAGTTCTGAGGCTGGGAGAACGTGGAGTGTCATGGCAACAGGCAGGATGGCTGCATGGTCTAGAGCGGGAGGAAGGAGTGTGGATGAGCTGTGGACGGGGAAGGGCCATGGCAAGGAGGCTGAAGGATCGGCTAGTCGCCTGAGAGTAATGGGGAGCCCCTGCACGGGAGCACTCTGGCTGCCGGGAGAATGGATTATGGGAAGACAGTAGTGGAAGCCAGGAGTGTGGGTGATTGCTGGTGCCCGTTTGGGACAGGAACCATGGAGATCGGCAAACAGATCCCAGTTGGGTGGGATACAACCAACAACAAAAGAACAGTAACAATGAAGCCAGGGCCCGTGTTCCCGTAGGTGGCAAGATCAGCAAATTAAATAAATCCACTTTGGTTTGATTTTCCTCTGAGTAAAAAAGGGTCGTTGTTGGCTCACAGGAGGCTCGGTGCCTGGACTCTGAGGCCACTTTATGAATATTTATGAGCTGAGCCCTGGTCCCTGCTGTGGCAGGTCTTCTCCACCATCCTGCCCCTGGCTTGTGCAGGGTAGGGGGGCATGAAGCACTGATCACACCTGCGTGGGATACAGCCCCTGGGGCCCGGCCGATGGGCGAGCTGCACAAGCAACCGGCAAGAGAGACAATTAGCCAGAGGCAGGGGCTCCGCCTGATGGACTGAGTGTGAATAAGGACACATGCAAAATACCGAAGTTGAGGCCACAAAGCCAATGGCACGGGCAGATCTGTTATTTATTTATTCAGAGTTTTAATGGACATAAGTCTCAACAGGAATCTGCACCTGGAGAGTTTGGAGGCTCGGCTCACAGGGAGGGAGGCTCAGAGCTCAGGGCCTGAGAGGCCGTCACACTGCCAGCAAGGTCTAGGAAGGAGGAACCAAGGCAGCGAGAGGAGCTGACGCGGTCGCCCAGAGCAGGTGTGGACGTGCGGACGGTCAAGTCCAGAGACTCGGCTCCGCTCAGGCTCCGCACAGGCTTATAGATTCCTGTTGCTGCTCCTCCCACCCCCAGGACTGCGTCTTCCACAAACAAACAGGAGAAGCTGTCTAGAAATCAAAAGCCATCGCGGGCCCATTTCAGAACGGCTACGTTTGAGGACGCACGGCAGCCGGAGCGAACGCGGCTTCCCGCAGGAAGTATTGCCTTTTCCATTTGACTCATAATTACCCACGCTAATGGAGGGGAACCATAGCACAGATAATCCCCAAAGAAAGGGTAATTCGAACATTATTTACATTTGCCTTTGGGAGGTATTATGTGATTTTTCTCCTGCGGCGGATTTCCCAAGCCTTCGCCTATCGCTGGCTCAGGCCCGTGTTAGAATCAGTCTGCCTTCTGGCCCGGCTCCTTGATGGAGGGAAGGAGCGTGGCGAGTCGCAGGGTGGCTGAGCGCGGCCAGGACGCTGCGGGCAGGACTCTGGGGCCCTGCAGAGGCGAGGTCGTGCCACAAGGCCATGTGACCGCAGGCGCCCTTCCAGGAGCGACTTGGGTTCTCACTCAAATCTAACGTAGGGCCTTGTAAAAATGACAAACAATAGCTCGAACCTATATTATCGCCGGTGCAAACCCCGAGTGCTGATTTATTCCTGCTGCTCTGTGAAGGGAAACGCAAATATCTGCAGAAAAATCTCAGCCTGCAAACCAATCTCTGCCCTAGTTAACATTTAGCGGGGGCAGAAAGATGCTGGCATAAGGCAGGTATGGTTGCTGCATTGGATAAACAAGAGGAGGTGGCTACAGTTACATTGATTTTTTTTTTTTTAGCATCAAATCAAGTGGTGGGGAGCGAGGCAGGTAAGCTGCCTCTTTCACATTCGCCGGAGACGCTACCCCAAACCACGTGGCCTCCAACTCCAATCCCCAAGGAGTCCCCTTATTCGAAAATTACATTTCGTATCGTTTTTGTGAGGTAGATGTACTTTGTGTCATATTTTCTCTTCCACTAAAACAATCACGATTTCTAGAGAAAAATGTTGAGGATGGAGCTGCTGCCTTCTCTTTCCAATTTAAAGGTTCATTTGCACCCCAATGTGCGTTATTAACAAAACGACATTGTTATTCAGGTTCCGCGCTCTCTTCTCTGAGTCGGAATGACTGGAAATCACGGTGCCAAGCACCGTCCTAGACAGCCAGAAGCTTCGTTAAGAAATTAAAATACGGCTGGCAAGTAGAGACGGAGCCTCGTACTTCTGCGTGAAATGGCAAACGTATTCGGGTGTCCTTTAAACTGGCAAGTTATAAATCTCACAACGTGGGTAATGTGTCTTCGACAAGGTGCTTGAAGCAAAGCGCCCTGAAAACAGAATGCAAATGCTCTCCTTGTTTATGACTGGAAAACCTACAGCTTAATCACCTCTTCTCCGAGGTCTGGAATGAAGGTGAGAGCGTTTGAAGAGTAAAATAAACATGACTTGGGACCAGGGAGACGGGTCTCTGTGACTCCGAGTCTCTAATCTGTCACTCTAAAATGGGTGGCAGGGGCGTGAAAGGCAGGACGAAACTCTCTCGAGCTGCTGTTCACGTGTGTAGGGGGATGTTTTTTCAAGCTCTGTTCCCTGGGTCTCCACTCCTGAGTGTCAGTGTCAAGGTGGGTCACCGTCCCAGACGGGGGCTCTTCCCCTTCTGTGTGATGGGGAAGAAAGGACGAAGAGGTGGCAAGTACCCGCCATAGAAAATCTTGTGAGCATATTAAGAAATAGAGGACAATAGGGTCACACGGGCAGAACACCAGGACAGGAAGAACGAACGAAACGAAAATGAAGGTTAGAGGAACACAATTCACAGGTGTGAGGGAAATTTTATGAATGAGAAGAAATCATTTAAGATCACCTTTCCTGTTTGAACGCAGAATAAAAATGATGAGGAGTGAACAAAGAGGAATAATACATATGCAATTGGATGGTAAGCAGCGTTAACACTCCAAGTCACGAAAGAGAAAATGTGCAGTCTTTTAAGTGGAACCTTGAAGAACATGTCCCTAGACCACCCAATGTTAGCACATTTGACATCGTATCTATGAAATCCTAATTTCTTATCAACAGAGGAACAGGAAAGCCAGAGATGGAAATCAGGAAATTGTTGGGAATTTCTTATCTGGTTATACTCGTTGGAAAGTCAGGGCCCCCAGCCAAGCGTGCTACCCTCACTCCTTTTTAAGAGTGTTCTGCGGCTGGGGTGCCTGGCTGGCTCAGTGGGCTCAGCCTTCTGCTCAGGTCATGATCCCAGGGTCCTGGGATCAGAGCCCTACATGGGCTCCCTGCCCAGCGGGGAGCCTGCTTCTCCCTCTCCCTCTGCCTCTCCCCCCACTCATGCACTCGCTCGCTCTCTTTCACTCACTTTCTCTCTCTCAAATAAATAAAATCTTAAAAAAACACAAGAGTGTTCTGCTGCGGCCTGTGGCACGCACGTAAACTGGGCGTAAAAGGGTCAGGCAGCCCTTGGGGTGGGGGTTTCCTGGTAATGCACCAGAGGGTCCTGGAGCCCCTGTGTTTCTGTCTGCTTAGCAGGGAGGAAGGTCTGTGGCCCAGGCTGCAGCAGGTAAGGACCCTTCCCCTTCTGCAGCAGGAAGAGAGAACTTTAATGAGCAGAGCCAGGAGCAGGTGGCCAGAAAACACAGGAGTGTTTGCTCGGTCTCGGGAAGGAAGGAAGGACAGGCGCAGACAGCATGGACTGGGGTAAGCAACCTCCTTAGCCATACCGCGGGGCCAAGATTCTGTTCACCTCTGCACGGGCACGCAGGCAAAGACTAGGGATGTTATGCAAATCATAACAAAGACCCTAATTGTAAAACGGACTTGCTAATGAAGAAGGCTCCATATTGTCTTTCTCCTCCCGAGGAAGGAGAGCTGCCCAATGGGCAGGTGACGGTCCATTCTCGTCTTATCATCGTGGGTGCAATGGTGGGGTGCAACCCTGGCTCTAGGCCCACAGTAGCTTCTCACTGACGACATAATGAATGGTAATTTTGTCGGCCTCTGAGCCCGACTTTACCCAGCGTAGGCTAATGAGTCTGAGGCCGCCATTTGCAAAAACAACGATGGAGGTTTTGGTATTCGGTGATGCTGTGCACACAAGGTATCAACCACTCCAGATAAACTGGGGGACTCCATCCCCCCCACA
>CM052894.1:4788609-4807016 GCA_028534135.1 Potos flavus | reverse complement strand
CCCGGAAGCATGACCCTGATTCCCCCCTACCCTTCTTGCCCACGTCTGGGAGGGTGGTGGGAGCCGGTTCCCTGCAGGGAGCGCAGACGTGCTGTGATGTGACCCACAGGATCCCCAGGTGCCCTTCAGTTTCTCCACCGGGAAGAGCTTGTATTTGTTCGTTTCATTTTTCATTGGTTCCAAGATATAGGTGTTATTTTCAAATGTAATAAGTCCCCTGTTGAAAAAGAAATAAGAAAAAATATATAATTTTAAGGGTAGTTTCTTGTTTATGGCCAAGGCTCTGTTCTTAATGAGAGAAGAAATACAAGGAGAAAAGCCAATTTATTTATATTCTCAGGTTTTTAATTGGGAAGGACATTTCTGAGCCATATGTTTGCATGGATTCATCCTGCAAATGTTTTGAAAACAAGTCTGGGAAATGTTTTGTCTCAAATATTTTACGGTAAAGAATAGACTGTGTTTACCCTCTATGTTTTTTTTTTTTTTTTTTTTGATTTTGATTTATAATTTTTTTCTTCTCAAAGATACATTTCTGGGAAAAAGAGAGACGTTTCATCTGCTTAGAGAGTAACTCTATCTGAATTAGCAGATGTGATTCAGAAGGGAAATCTTTTTCTTTCTTTCTTTCTTTTTTTTTTTTTTGGAAATCTTTTTCTTTAAAGGAAAATTCTTGCATGTGAATTATTCAGTCCGATCAACTACATTTCCTAAATATTTGAAAGGATTCTGATACCAGATTGAGTATAAACTTACACTTATTTATGGGAGCTGTGAATAAAGGAAGCAATGTAGGCGCAGAAAGCATTAGAACTGATTCTCGAAGGCTGAGCTCTGCCCCCTGCTCTGACTTGGTTAAAGCTGGATCACTCCTCATAGGAACCAAGACCACTGGGAGACATTCCAGCCCCGAGGCTGGCGAGGTGGCCTCCAGAGTCCGGCAGTCTGGGTGTAAGTTCTAGGTGTGTGACCTTGACCTCTTTGAACCTTGGTTTCCTTCCCTGGAAAATGGAATAATAATACCTATTTCTCAGGGCTGCTAGGTCATCCAATTAAAAGTTTTCGCCTTGTGGAGGCCACAAATCAGTGCTTAAATGGTAGTTGTCCTCTTTGTTATTAACAAGGGCAGGTCCACGGATGAGGTTTCTGTTGACATGTTATTCCAAATTCCAAATTCCTGACAGTTTCAGGAAGGTCTTGTGTTTTCATAACACATCTGCCCACATACTGGCCATTCATGACTCCCTGATAGGAAATAGAGCGGTAATATGATAATACGCTTCTGGGAATGACAGTAAGAAAGAAAGAAACCTTTGAAGTAACTTTAAGATTTGGGAATAAAAGTATAAATTCTTTTAAAAAACAGAGAAATTTGCTAAACGTTCCGCCTTGCAGAGACAGACAGTGGTATCGGGCCACGGACCACCAGGCATGTCTGACCTTCTGCAGCAGGACAGAGCCCAAGCAGTGTCTGCTCCCCGGAAATGAGCAGCGCTAACCCAGGGGTGTCAGCTTCCTTCAAGTGATAGGGAACGTTGGCCTACATGATGGTTTTTGTCTCCCTCTTTTCCAGTGTCGGACAGTAAAGTACTTTAATTTAAAAGGCTCTTCTTGATATTGAAAGACAGATTTTCTTTGGAGAAATGGCAATCTAAGTAATAGTAAACTGGCAGCTTTAAGACTTCCCATACAATAATGGAAGCTTCTAGTGACTTCCATTCTTTAGCAAGGCAACCACAATCTCTCCACTAGAGAAATGCATCACATTTCCGAGTGAGATTTACTGCACTGTAAGCAGAATGTCGAACATAGTAAGCCTTCACCTTTTTTGAGACAGGAACCCTTTTATACTCTCCTCTGAAAAATTCGTACGTGTGTATACCACAATATTTTGCAGATAATGTCAGAAGACTGAAGACTATGGATGAGGTCCAGGGGTTCCAAGTTTAGGGCAGTAGTTCTAACAAATAATTTGTATTGCATCAACCCAAGGATTTGAGTATGCCTTTGTCCTTAAGCAATAGCTGAAAAAGTTGGTTGCTCCATCGGTTTTCTTCAGAAAATCTCAGCCTTTTTCCAAAAGAGGGACCTTGTGAAATGTTCCTTTGTCATTCATTATTGTTTATTTCATTCGCTCAAGTTATGCTTCTCGTTCCAAGTTTAGCCCATGTGCTGTGGAAGCAAGCACCATTCTATGTTTATTGATGGCCCACTTATTTAGTCACTCTTAGATTTTAATAGAAGGATGGGATTTCAATACTCCAATAGTATGGAAGGAAGAAGTCTGAATAAGTCAAGTATGTATTTTGAACACAACCGGTGAACAAATACTACTCAATTCATTGTTAATCAACTGGCTTACTCTATCAGTCCTTTGTAATCAAGTTATAGACAAAGGGAAAGAGAAAGATCTTGCCCTGGAGACCTGGGCCCCAACTCATGTCTTTGTGTGTCTCCAGGAGATCGTACGGACATGACTTTGGCCATCAACTCTGTTGGGGGTGGGCTTGTATCTCTCTTCTTAAAAAGTTCTTTGTGAAATAAAACTTAGATTTCTAAGTTTGGAATGGGTAACAGGGGATTTTTGTTTATTAAACTTGATTTTCAATAGCCTAAATTAAGAAAGAGTACTTAAAAATGATAGGCCAAGGGAATGTGGAAGACAAACACACTTGAGGGGAAAATATGGATTTGCTAAAAAACGGACTTTCCTGATCTAAAACAAAGATGATACCAACATTTCATTTGATACCGCGACATTTTCTCGTTTGCGTTAGAGTTAAGTAAGCTGGATGCTCACAGTAAAACATGTCACCAAGTTGTAATCATGAGAAACAAATTACTGAAAAAGTTTTTCTACTTAATGGAAAATTTTTAGAAATTGTTACTTAGGCATAAAAATGTTCTCATATCTCCTTTTATCTTTCAAGTCATCCAAAGGCCAGATGTTGAGAAACTGGGATGAAGGCTCTCCCTTTGCTCTAAACAATTGGCAGCCTGTAATACAGCTTAATTAAATAATTGCTTTGGACTGTTGTGGGTATAATTAATCATTTAGCCCTAGAGATTGCTGGAAACAACAGTGGACACAAAATTCAAGGATTCAGGCTTTCTGAGATGTAAAATTTTGATGTTCTCATAGCCCTTGCTGGCCCCAAGCTAGATAAGCTAGTGTAATTTAAGTGGAATGTCAAAGATACTTAGTTGTAAACTTGGAGTTGGAAGTATCTCAGAGTATGGAATTTAAATCCAGCAGACTTTGAAGTTGGGATTCTTTCCCCTTGCCAGAGTGGGGCAGAAAAATGAAGACCCAGGAACCTTCTCTAGGGCGAGATTAGGAGGATTGGGAGAATACTGGAGGATACTGGACTGGCCTTCATGGCCGGGCAGTGAATTGAGTGTAGTGAATGGAGGAAGCAGAAGAGAAACGGGTGGTGGGGGGTGATGAGGGCCACCCCCATGGTGCTCTGCCTGGGCTGTGCCCCTTGCATTTACCACCCAGTGGATCTGCACATGGTTGCAGCTCTGGTGATTATCCCCACTGTCAAAGGCAGGTGGGTGGCTGGAGGCAGAGCTGGGAACTGTGTGCCCCAGCCCGGTCCCTTTAGACCACGCGGCTCTCCTGTCTCCCTCTAGTGCTCTTTGGAGAGGGGGCCGGGGCCCTGGACAAGGATGAGCATGATGGAGGAGAAAAAAGCCAGAGAAAATACGCAGCCTTCCTTTAAATTTTAAAATCCTGTTGTTTTTCCTTCAATAAGAACTTAGAGGAATCTATTAAAATTTTAAATTGACTTTGTTAGCTTTCAAAGTGAAAACTCAGGAGGCTTGTATTTCCTCAAGATAAGTTTTTGTTTTTCTCAAAATTCAGTTTTTAATCTCCAAAGCCACGGTGTTATCAGGCAATAACACAGCTTAATATTGTTGTTCTTATTACAATTTTTCTTGCTACTCCCAGGCAAGCAGGAGAGTGGCATGGATTTTGACTACCTGTAACAAGGTAACGATTAGAATATATGGATTATCCGGACTAGCTCCATGTTCAATTGCTAATTGAATTTTCACGGAAAAAAAGACTTTTGGTCTCAATATCAGGCTGCCAATCATAAGTTAGAAATGTGGTTGGTGTGAAATTTAATTTCAGCTCTTTCCTGGGGGAGTCCATGGGTTAAAACAATATTCCACCTCACCTACGCTAGATACGGCGATCGCGGCGATTATCAGTGAACACGCAACCACTAGAGGGCTTACCGTCAACAAGTAACTTCCATGGGAACTACTCATGCATGATCAAGACAAATGTGCATTGTCCCCTACCACGTGGGAAGCCCTGGACCGGCTCGCGGAGAACCCGCAAAGACATCTCACCCACTCATGGTTCCCGTTTCAAATGTAACCTTCATATCCGGGTCTGGGAGGCATATGACAAAAGAGGTAAGATGTTAGACTATTATATAAGATTCTAATGCTAGTTGTGACTGGCACATCAGTAATAATAATAATAATAATAATAGCAGCTGGGATTTATGAAGGCACCACCCCCTGAGCCAGACTCCTTTTTAAAAAGAACAGTTGATCGAGAAATGATTCAATATCCCATTAAGTTCACTCTTAAAGCAACAATTCAATGATTTTTAGTACATTCAGTGAGGTGTGCAAACATCACCGCTGACTCTAGAACATTTTCATCACCTCCTCAAACACCATGTCCCCATTATCTGTCACTCTGTAGGCTCTCCTGTCCCATGAGCCTGGCTTCTGAATCCTCTATTTTCTCTAATATTTACAGCAATCCTTTTAGAGCAGGTATCGTGAGCCCCTTTTATGAAGAGGAAGCCGATGCTAAGAGCCCAAGGTCACTGTGGTGGGTGGAATAGTGTTGCCCCAAAGGACATGTCTGACTCCCAACCCTCCTACCTGTGAATGGGACCCTTGGAAAAAGGGTCTTTGCAGATGGGGTCTTGTTAAGGATCTCAGGATGAGCTCCTCCTGGATTGACAGTGGGCCCTAAATTCAATGACACATGCCCTTAGAGAAAAAGGAGAAGACAGAGACATAGCGGGAAGGCCACGTGAAGGTGGTGGCAGAAACCAGTGATGGGGCGGCCAGCCCGGGCAGGCCAGCGGTGGCCAGTACCCGCCGGGAGTCAGGAGCGAGGCATGGGGAGGATCCTCCCTCCAACGCTGCGGACTCCTTGACTTCAGTCTCCCGGCCTCGAGAACGGTGAGAGAATACATTTCTGTGGCTCTCAGCCCCCAAGCGTGTGGCGGCTTGTTATGGGGGCCCCAGGACACTCACACAGTCACCTGGCTGGTCAGCGGCACAGCCAGGACGCCCCGGCTAGACCTGGCCCCCGAGCCGGTCCCTCGTCCATGGCCGTGCTGGACGGTCGGCCCTCTCTCCTCGGGCACCAAGGACTCCCTCCGAGGAGGGCACAGCTGAGTTCTGGATGCGAAGCTGCCCACAGGCGGGTCGGTCAGCTCGGGGCTGACCGAGGGAGGGTCATCCAAGGTGGGTGCGAAACGGGGGGCCCTGAGGGGAGTTTTGGAGGATGGGAGGACTTAGAGGGTGGGGAGCACGAGGGCCAGGTGAGTGGCCCTGAGGGAGCAAGAGCTGAGGGAGAGAATGCTCAGTGTGCAAACACCGCACACACACGAGGGTGTGGGCGGGCGGCCGGCCGGTGGGGGCCGGGGGGGGGGGGCACAGGGTTTGGGCTTCCTTCTCTGTCTCCATCCTTCACCTTGGCTTTGGCCTTGGCTACATGCGGCCTCAGCACACGCCATTCCACACCCTCCGTGCAGACTAAAAGTGCCTCTTGCTCACAATTCCAATTCCCGGCCGCCAGGACTCGGCCCTTGCTGTCCCCGCCTTCCTCGGCCTTTGCCCTCCCCCATCCCGGGGGCCCCTACAGAGCCACAGCCTCCTTTCGTGTGACCGGGGGTGCCCGGCCCTCTGGCCTGTGGGATGCAAGCCGCCTTCAGGCCACGGCCATGCTCTGTTCCTCGGGGTTCCCCCCCAACGGCCTTCCACCGTTCCTGCCGCAGCCCCCTGGCTGGAACGACCTTCCGGGCCGAGGCAGGGTTCCTCCGCTCAGCAGACGTCAGGATGGCCCGGCCTCCGGCACACGCGTGTGGGGGAGCGGGAGGCTGTGACTCGCAGGCCACAGGGAGCCACGTGGTTCTGCGTGCGGGGGGCGGGGGGTGGCAGACCTCTCTTATGATCGAGCAGTGTTTCTGAAACATGACCTTCTGGAATGTGCAAGATGGCTGTGAAAGGAAGGGTAGAGGCAGGAAGCACGGGTGGGAGGCAATTACACAATCCTGGAGCAAGGGTTGACCTAGGGTGGCGACGGGGAAATGTGAACAAGAGACACTGTACGTGGAAGCCTGCGGGGGCTGGAGCACGAGAGGGGTCGTCAAAGGTCGCCAGGGGCCAAGCTCAGGAGCCCAGAGATGGAATAGGCCTGCAGTGGAAAAGAGGTAGGAGGGGAGCCGCAGGACTGAGGAGTTTAGATTTGGACATTTTGGCATTTTGAAGGAGAGTGGGGCAGGGGAGAGCTGACACTTGACCTTGGGTGACCTTCAGGATGGACACCAGGGCAGCCCTGCAGAGGGCGCAGACGAGCTGTGATCCCAGCACTGGCCCCCACAGGTGTTCCCACAGGACCATGGACTGCACGTCGCCACGGGAGGAGGAGGCCAGGACAAGAAGAACGGGCCGGAGGTGGCAGGTGAGGCCAGAGGGCTGGAGGGCAGGCAGCACAGGCCAGGCCCTAGAAGCTGAGGGAGCAGAGGGTCTCAGTGCAGTGATCAAGGTCGAATTGACTTTACCTCCTCTCTAGCCAATTTCCTCCTTAATGTGACCTTCTACGCTTTAGAGATGTTTTTAAAATTCAGACAGGCCAACGGGCGCCTGGGCGGCTCAGTCAGTGAAGCCTCCAACTCTTGACTTCAGCTCAGGTCATGATCTCAGGGTTGGGAGATCGAGCCCCACATCTGGCTCTGCACTCAGCACAGAGTCTGCTTGTCCCTGTCCCTCTGCTCCTTCCCCCGTTCTCTCTCTCTCTCTCTCTTGCTCTTGCTCTCAAATAAATGAATTAATTAAAAAAAACTTGGACTGGCCAAGACTGTCACTGATTACCTGATGGCTTGGGGAGAACATTTTACTCCACCGAGGTTGACTGAGCCACGTAACTTTCCAGGTTCTAGGCTGAGCCCAGCGCCCTGCCTGCCTGGAGCTCACGGTCTAGCAGACGGGAAAGTGAAAGCAAGGTCATCTCCGTGCGCCTGACTTTCTGGCCCGTCAGACCACTTGGTGGCAGGCCATTTAGGCTGAGCTGTGAGATCTGATAAAAACCACCTCCGTCCAGGTGAGTGGCCTGGAGCGAAGGCGTGAGGTGCCAGGAAGGCGGTGAGCCGTGGCTCACTTTGCAGCCTGCCTTCCCCCCTCCATTGCTCTTCCTCCTAGATTCCTTTCTCCTCTTACTTTATCAGCTTAGATTTCTGGTTGATTTTTTCAAATGGGTCAATTCAACTTGTCTGTTAAATTGTAACTAATAAAATAATGATGCTGTATAAAAGCAGAACTTTTTTTTTTTCTCTTTTACAATGGTTGCCTTTCCCTTGAATTGCAAATGATTACTTTCATTACAATGGTTATTTCTGACTCCATGGACCATAACACTGGTTAATTCTACCCTTTGAAAAATAAATTGATTGACTATTTTTCAGTAGTATGGGGCAAGATGTATTCCTGCATTCTGTGCTGTATTTGATTTCATTATACAAAATTTGGTGCAGCAAACTTTTTTTATTATACGGTTTGAAAGAACATAATAATGTATGTAGTTATTGGGGTTACGAATAGACCTGCATCTGAATATTTGTACGTAATTGAATTTTTGAAAATATTTTGTGCTGTCTCCCACATCGAAGGCCAGTGCTGTAGGCTCTGGGCACTCTAAGCAATGTATCAGAAATGTTCCCCACCGTGAAGGTCCGTACAAGGTATATGAATGTACGGCAAGGTATACCAGTCGACTATCAATGGAGTGAGGAAGGACGGGAGCCTTAACACAGGGATGTGAACAGGTATTTATAAATCACCTGCTCCGTGGCAGGAAAGGGCCATCTGTGACCGCACAGGTGAGGCAGGGTTGATCCGCATGGGGAAGAATCTTTGGAGGCGGGGGTGGGCTTCATGCAGGAGGCATCATGTGATTTGGTGAAGCTTCTAAGGCCAAATGGGAGGTGGGGAGAGAAGCACGTCCCGGGCAGAAGGACAGCAGGGACAAAGACAGTGAGATGCATGAGGAATGTTCTGGAAGCAGTTAGAAAACGGTGGAATGGGCGGGGGGCTTCCTCACGGTAGAGCCGTGCCTTCCCGTGGCTCAGGTGAGCATCACAGGACAACACGCAGAGGTGTGTAAATGCGGGAGACGCCCCTTTCTCGGGACAGAAGCTGTGCCTTGGAGCGGGGTGACAGTGTCACGTGGCGTGGGGATCCGTAGCTCCGAGCTGCGGCATCGGGACGAGGCCCCCGCTGGTGGAGCCTCAGTCACGAGCTCTCGCCACGGTGACGGTGACAGTGACACTGCCCCTACCGTCAGGGAAGCAGAAACCGTAACGATGATGAGGAACAAAGTCCGGGCCCCCCTCCCGCCGTGTGTGTCATCACCACCCAAGGGACACGTGCACGTGTGCGTACATGCATCTGAGAGAGCGTTAGTACGAGTGTGTGAGCCCACAAGTGCGCGTGTGCGAGCGCACGGTCCGACAGGCTACGGCAGCGCGAGTGTGCCTGCGCGTGAGGACGTAAGTGCAGACATGAGTGTGTGAGTGTGAGTGCGTGTACGCTTTGTGCTCAAGCAGCTTCGACCCCATTTAAGAGCCAAATTAGTATGATAAGCCACCCTAGTTCCCACCCCTAGCTACCAGTCTCCTCATCTATGAAGTGAACGGCGGGCTTCGGGCTGTTAAACCACAGGAGGCTCCTTCAGAAACCCCGCCTCCTCTCCGCCACCGGGCCTGCCGGGGATGGGAGAACTCGGCTTATCCCAAGAGTGTGAGCCCCCAAGACTCCTTGGGTCAGACCCGAGTAGGAGCTGAGAGGGTGGAGCAAGAGAAGGAGAAGAAACGGTGAGAGACAGCGTCTTCCCTCCAGGGGCTCACGCTCCAGCCAGAGAGCCGGATGGGGAGGGGAGGGTGGCATGTATGAGTAACATGGGGACACGGGGACACGCTGCTCTGATGCTGCAGCACGAGCGTGCCAGGGCTGGACGTCTGTCCTACGACAGAGCACAGCAGGGTGGCACCTCTAGGGCAGGAGCAGACTTCTGTCCCCAGCCGCGTCCCTGCTGCCCGCGGGGATGCTGTGGGTTAGGGGCTTACGGGTAGGGGGCGTGAGGCACGAAGCAGGGGGAGCATCTGAGAGTCCCGACCGCCAAAGGAGAACCACGCATCTTTGCACTGGAACCGTGCTAACGAGGACTGAGCATTCTGGGGACACATAGGCTAACGAGGACTGAGCATTTTGGGGAGACGTGTGAAATAGCAGAAAATTAACTTACACCTGAACTTTGCCTTTGACTTGGAGTCCTTTCAAAGTAAGAACAGACTCTACGGCTGCACTCATTTTTAGGACCTATTTTCCACGTTGCACTCCATCCCCTCTATAAAAGAGCTGTTCCCTCTTTAATCCTGCTTTCTGCTGGGATCTTTATGCTTTTCTCTCTCCTTATCTTTCCCCCCTCAAGCTTCAAATGAAGAAGGCTGACTTGCTTGCTTCTCTCCTGTCTTCTCTCTTCCAGGAATGAGTTTTCCTTTGCTGCCCATGTTTGATCCAGCTTTTTGAAGCCATGCAGGACGTTCCTTCTCTGCTCTTTCTCTGCAAAGCTGTAATCTGCTGGGCTCTAATGAATGTGTCCCCTAGGACATTTGAGTTTCCCCCCTACATTCCTAGATCTGAGTGTGTTTTTGGGTCACACCATACTGAACATAATTTTTAAGGCCTATTTATTCTTTTTCTAAATCCGCCGGGCTGGTGCCTTGATGGCGGAATCTCCCCTTTATCTCCAGCCTCAATCGATTCTTCTTCCGGTGGGTAGTTGATCCAGCAGAGCTTTTTCTCTGGTCTGATTCTCCGCTTGCGAGGTCACAAGGTTGGCTTTGTAGCTCCAGAATTTCTCTGTGGCTGCACAGTCTGCTGCTTTTGTCACAACAGCACAAAGAGCTGGGAAGTCCGAATTCTCAGGAGCACCACCCACCCTCAGTATCCCCCATCGTTGTCCCCACCCCTCTTGATGGTCAACACCAGACGACGCAGCACCTTTTCTGACTTTTCCTGGAGCCCCAGCCACGAGTAACTTCACAGCACTCCTCTTTGCCCATTATGGTCTGTGCCAAGTACCCTGGAGGGAACATCGTCCAGGTGCTGGAGACGAGAAGTAGAGGCTGAGAAGCAGAGGCTGCGCAAACTGGGCAGAGAGGCTGACCTCTCCGTGTGGGAGGACAGGTACCGGCACTGTCGGCGGGCAGCCTTGGGAAGAAGGATGGGAGCTGTGACCGAAGGACACGACCAAGCACAGAAGGCAGGTTTATCCTATTTGAATAGTACTCTGGGAAGACTATCCAATTGTTCCTCTTCATTTTTTATTTTTTAAAGATTTATTTATTCATTTGAGAGAGAGAGAGAGAGCATGAGCAGGAGGGCAGAGGAAGAGGGAGAGAGAATCTCAAGCAGACCGCAGGCTGAGCTCAGAGCCTGATGTGGGGCTTGATCCCACGACCCTGGGTCGGGATCACGACCTGAGCCAAAACCAAAAGTCAGATGCTTAACTGACTGAGCCACCCAGGTGCCCCTTTCCTCTTCATTTCTTAAAACTAATTAATGTCACTGGTTTGCAAATGGAATACCTTGGAGAGACCACTTTCTCTTTACCTACCAGGAGTTTGATATGCCTGTGAAAATCACCTGAAGATTACCAGATCAATCCTGATGCCTCTGTTAATGCCTATTCTCAGTTTTGATGGTCTAAAACTTCTTCATAGATGTGTATAAGCCATTGTGGGAAGAGGCCTGTTTGTTTCTTACTGTCTTGGCCCTCATTCGCCCTTTCTCTGGCAAAAGCTCCCTGGTTTTCCTTGGAGCACTCACCTTCCCCACTTCCCATCCTTGGGGTTGGGTGTGGTTCACCCCAGCCTGACTCAGGGAGTTAAACCAGAGCATCATATCCACCACTGGCTGCTGTGATTGTTTCAGGGATGGACCTACGACCCAGTCAGGGCCAATCAGAGGTGTTTTGGGAAACTCTGCTGAACTTGAAAGAGGGGCCCTCATTCCTCTACTTGCTCTCTGAAGATGTAAGCCTAGGGCTGCCTGCAACCCTTCTGTCACCACACACACACACACACACACACACACACAAAGCCATGTGTGAAAATAAAACCAAACAGAAGAAAGTAGAGGCTAGAGTGGAGAGAGAATGGATTATGATAGCATTTGTTAGACCCTGGATCCAGCCATGCCTGAAGCCTCCGCTGGACTTTTAAGTAGCACGAGTCTACCTCCAAGTTTTGTTTGTTTTTTTGCCAGTTCGAACTAGCTTTTCTGTTCTTTGCACACTTTGACCTTTATGTTAACTTAAAGGCTAGAAATACCTAGCCCTCAATAAATGGCCTTTGAACAAACAGGTCCATCTTTTAGGCTCCAGAGAGGTGCAACAGTAAAGTGTGGATTTGTGGATTTTACTTTTCCAGGTGTGTATTAGAGACTCTCTACTTTGAAGCATGTTGGATACCACACAGGGTAGGGTGACTGTGATTTCCATGTGTGATCTTTGCCACCATGGTCTTGTATGTGTCCGCCATGTTTCCCTTGGGAGGAATACAGCTTTGCATCGAATTAGCGCAGAAGTACTGCATGAACACATCTCCCGACTGGCCCAGTTCCAGAATCAAAGAACATGAGACAGTCTCAAGAGTCTGATGGTTCTTCCTTTGGCTGCTCACTCAAAGTCAGGCATAGGACTGCATTAATTTTCAAAACCACCACTTCAGCTGGAGACTTCATTTTATTTTAACACAAGGAAACTGGGCTCAGAGAGGTCTGGCAACTTGTTCGCTGTCACACAGCTAGTTCACAGCTAGAGCTGTTGTACTCTTGGGTGGAAGCATCTACTGTTGGCTTCAGATCGTCCATCTTGAACTGGTCACTGCCCTCCGTCCCAGATGCCATCAAGTCTGACCCTATCCTGTCCTTTATCTCTGTTCACCTCTGTCTCCCCCAGGAGACTGAGCTCTGGTTTTTTCATCAAGATGGGGTCCTGTCTCCACACAGCCCTTTAATCCTCTAACTGACCCCATTCTCACTCCTCCCTTGGCCCCTCTCACCTTCCCACTGTGCTCTTGGGACTCACGGTCCATCCTCAGACCACTCTCCCCCTGACCTTCTCTCCTCCTGCCAGCTGAAACCTGGCCGACCCCGCTGACCCCAGCTCCCTGACAGCCTTTTGAGAAGACACTTCATTGCTCCAAGTCCCTCCCTCGTACACCTCAGTCCACGGGGAGCAGCTGTCCTCTCTCTGCATATCATCACTTGCAAACACTGTCCTCCTCCCCCTCCCCCTCCACCGAGCGCCCAGCACGCCTGCCGGGCCTGCACATGTCTGGGAGGCCCTACCTCATGAGGGGCTTCCCCGTGGCTTCCTCAGTGATCACTCCCTCAGTAGCAGGAGCTTGGCCCCTTTGTGTATTTGTGCCCCACACTACCTTGGGGGAGCGAGTCTCAGACACAGAGCACTTGTGGTGGAGAAGGCAATGGTCAGAAGCTTATGGAGACGTCAGAGGCACCAGCCTCACTAAACCCTTGAAGAAGTTTCTGGACTCTCGCTTGTCTGCAGGTGCCCCCTCTGCCCAGGCTCCTGTCACTCGGCAGGATTCCTGGGAAGGTGTCTAGCTGAGCTCTGCTCCTCTGCATGCCCCCCCACAGTCCATTTTGAGCCCAGCAGCCAGAGTGACCTGTGTCAATGTGAAGTCAGACCTCAGCACAAAGTTCCCGTGACCCTGTCATAGAGAAGTGAGAGGCCAGGGCCCTTCTCCTTCTCCTCCGACCTCAGCTTCCCCTGCCTCCTCTCCTGCTCTGCCGCAGCCACACTGGCCAACCTGCTACTCTGCCAACCCCGGGCATTTTCCTGTGTCAGGGGCTTAGCACATGCTGTTCCCTCTGCCAGGAATGTGCTTCCTGCAGTCGTCCGCACGGCTCACCCCGCCTCCTTCACTGCCGGCACTGAGGAAGTGCTCAAGGAATGTTTGCCGAAACAACAATTAACAACAGGAGAGCAGCAAATCCAACAGCAACAAGATAACTCTGCTCACATATCCGATTAGCAGACATTTCAAAGTTCAATAGCATCCTATAAATGGGATATCAAAAATGCTTTGAGAGCAACAGTGTGCGAAGTATGTGTGCATACACACTCAAGGGAGTGAACCAGAGATTTAAGTCTCTGTCCCCTGACTTGCAGAGACAGAAGAATCAGGGTAGAGTGAAGTGTAGGATGTGACTCTATTTTTACAAAAATAGAGAAACACACACATGCACGGGGCTTTGCCCAGACCTCGTGTCCAGGACGAGGATGAAAGCTGGGAGGGGTATCCCCAAGCTGCTGCCATGTTTTACCTGAGAGGAGTGGAAGGAGGGTGAGCGGGGAAGGGTTAGCTTTCTGTACATTTTGTGGGATTCCAATTGTAAACACTAAAATAAACCAGATGTCAGGGATTGGGGAGGATGTGGGGAGAGAGAACTCTCAGCTCTGATGGCCGGCGTGGGAACTGGGACAGGCACTTGGAAGAACAAGGGGGCAGAACTGTCACTGGTAAAAGTTGCTGCCTCCGAAGGGCACCTGCTCTTCCCGCCTCCCATCCCCCCCGGGGCCCTGCACACCGAGGCACAGACCCCCTGAGACCCCTTGAGGCCCCCGGTGTGGCCAGTGAGGTCTGCAATTGAGAAAAGCTGGAAACCACCTAAATGCACATCGTGGAGGGTGGGAAGAGATAAGATGTGGCAAATTCAAGCATATTTGTCAAAGGAAGGAACCAGTCCCACGTGAGCCAGGGAGGATGGATGTCAAAACAATGCTGAAGACAAAAGCAAATTGCAGAGTGAGACAGGATACCCTCTCTTGACATCTGTAAATTGTGCAGGTGACCTAGGTCACCAGGAATGGGCAGCAGCTTGGAAGGATGCACGTTCCACGTTAATAGAGGGCGCCGGGGGCAGGGAATGGGATCAGGATGGGAGAGGAAAGGTGCGGTGGGAGGAGCTGGTTCTGGGGGGCACGACGGAGGGACTGCTCTGCTCTGTGCCCCTGACACGCAAGCGAAGAGAGAGGAGCAGACAAAAGGGAAACGAGAGCGAGAAGCAGGGCCTGAGTGGCTGGAAGAGGAGCCCTTCTCTCGGGGGTGCTGGCCCCACACAAGGACGGGCTCCTGGCAGCGGGTGCGCACCTGCCCACCTGTCCCCGGCCGGGGGCTGCCCGCAGCGGGGTTCCGCGGGCCGGGCTCCCCTGGGGAGCTACACATGGATGCCGGGCTGTCCATAAGGTGCGGGCCACGGGGACTCGTTATTAACGGAAGCATATTTGTTAAATGCCTGCGTGGGTCAGGATGACTCTGAGAGCGTGCCCACTTCCCGTTCACGTTCGGTGAGGCTGCTGGCTTCATCCACAGCTCTTCGCACCCTGACGAGGCCAGATAGCCACCACTTTCCTCAGACTTGCAGAACTTGACTGGCCTGTGTGTGTGTGTGTGTGTGTGTGTGTGTGTGGTGTATATTGTTTGTTGTGGTGTTTGTGCTGTGTATGCTGTAGTGTGTGTGTGTGGTATGTCACGTGTGGTTTACTGTGTGTGTGGTGTTTGTGCTATGTATGTTATAGTGTGTGTGTGAAGTGTGGTATATTGTGTGTATGTGTGGTATGTCATGTGTGGTTTACTGTGCGTGTGGTGTTTGTGCTGTGTAGTAGTGAGTGCAATGTGTGGTATATTGTGTGTATGTGTGTTGTGTGTGGTATGTCACATGGAGAATATTGTGTGTGTGGTGTGTATGGTGTTTGTGCTGTGTATGTTGTAGTGTGTGTGTGTGATGTGTGGTATAGTGTGTGTACGTGTATGTGTGTGGCATGTCACATGGAGCATATTGTGTGTGTGGTGCATATGGTGTTTGTGCTGTGCATGTTGTAGTGTGTGTGTGACGTGTGGTATATTGTGTGTGTGTGTGATGTGTGGTATGTCACATGGGGTATACTGTGTGTGTGGTGCGTATGGTGTTTGTGCTGTGTATGTTATAGTGTGTGTGATGTGTGATGTATTGTGTGTGTGTGTGTGTGTGTGTGGTATGTCACATGGAGTATATTGTGTGTGTGGTGTGTATGGGTATTTGTGCTGTGCATGTTGTAGTGTGTGTGTGATGTGTGTGTGTGGTAGTGTGTGTGGCACATCGTGTCTGTGTGGTGTCGTGTGTCCTGAGTGCACAGCGTCCCACGCGGGACTCTCAGAGACAGGAAGTTCCGGGGACCCAGAGGGCAGCCTGGTCACACTCAAGCTGGCGTGCCCCCCGGGCCCTCGTCCTCTCCCTACAGAACCCGGGGCCCAAGCAAAGCGGGATGTGGGGGATACAAGCGGCGGGTTCACGAACCCAATGAATGAATCCAGTAAAAAGGGTGAGGCGGCTGGACGTTGGTCAGACAACCCGGTTTTCGGGGGAGCCCAGGAGAGCCAACTGGTGGTGACCGAGTGTGATCCGGAAGGACGAGCCGCGAGGGTTGGCTCGCGCAGCCACGGAAGGGAGCGGTTTCCTGACACGCGCCGCATAGCAAAAGCCCCTACAACCCACGCCTGGATTCGCCTCCCCCTGATCTCCGCTCAGCTGGCTGCTCTGCTTCGCGTCTTGGGCGGGGAGGCCTCTGCCCGGCTACCAAGCAAGCGGCCTGAACGCGAGGCCCTGAGCGCCTCCCTTTTAACACCAGGGATTATTAAGCACAAGAGCCACGTAAGCGAGAGCTCGTCACAAAATCCTTGGATGTAGAAACTCAGCCCGCTCAGTGGCTCTCAACCCACCAGGCCTGAGAACCTTCTAGAAAGAGTTGCTGGGGCAGAGAATCTAAGATCCTGGGCACGCTGTGCTCCTTCGAGGTGCCCGGCGGGGCTTCTCTGTCTCGCCGGGGGGACGCTCAGTTCCCACCCTTTACTCTCGATCCTTGAGAGCGAATGGGAGAAGGAGGAGGTGGCAGTCATGCTCGGGACCCGTCAGGGTCACTTACCTGAGGCCAGAGCAAGTGCTGAGGCTGGCTGTGGAACCGGAGTGTCCTTGCACGTGTCCGTGGTAGTAACAGTGACCCTACAAGGAGGAGAAAGCCGGTTCAGTCACGGAGCTTCTCGCCCGCTCACAATAAGCCAACGCCTCCGATCGCCTTCCCCTGCTTTCCGCTACGGGAGCCCCTTTATGGCATAAAGCAGGGAAGCAGCGGTGTTCACATTTAATGCTAAGCCCGGCGTGACCCGGCCAGGATCTCTGGCAGGAAGGTCTGATTTACTCAGAGATGACCAATGGGGTGTAAAGCTGTGTCCCAGTCCCGCTCCTGTCTCTCCGACACCCTTCAGGGAAGCTCTGATGCGGAGGGTTTCACAAAACCCGGCGGCAGAACCGGCCCCGCGGACGTCACCACCTGACCCTCCTGTCTTTTGTAACGAGATGACGACCCGCCTGGCATATTTAAGCACACTGAAATGTCACAGAATGAGGCCTAAATCTATGGCTTCTGGAAACAGAACAACAGATGAGACGGCAGCTGGAGGGGACCGCCCTGAACTGCCCAGTCGAGAGCTGACGGTCTCTCTTAGCAGGAAAAGAAAAATAGGAAGGTCTTCTCGGTCTACGACAGAAGTCCCCATGTGATGCCTGCAGAATTCCATTTCTTGAATAAGGTCACGCCTTGCAACAAGAAACCACAGCACAGACCCTTCCTTCCTGAGACAGACATCCGTCCAGGATCCACATAACAGAGGTTATGGGGGAGCCCCCGCTAAGCGGCTGACGGGCAAGAAATGCTAAGCGGGCTCCACTCGCCTCCTTCGTGGTCTCTGCACACCAGCCACGTGGTCCGGCAGCAGAGGCGGCGTGGAAGGAATAGGGCCAGTGGGCGTTGGGCATCTGCCTGTTCCCGCTGTGTCCCCGCTCTGTCCCCACAGCACACGGCTCCTTTCCTTACAGTGCTGGTTAATTCACTTTTCCTGGGGCAGAGCTTGGAATATAACTGTTCTGCTCAACAAAAATGAGATCCCAAGACCACTCTGACTTTGCTAAGAAAGAGGACTGGGCTGGGACCCCCAGGTGGCTCAGTCGGTTAAGTGTCTGCCTTTGGCCCAGGTCATGATCCCAGGGTCCTGGGATGGAGTCCCGCATCGGGCTCCTGGCTCAGTGGCGAGCCTGCTTCTCCCCCTGCCTGCTGCTCCCCCAGCTTGTGTGCTCGCTCACTCTCTCTCTGACAAATAAATAATCTTAAAAAAAAAAAAAGAAAGAGGACTGGATGAGAGTGAATGGCCAATGACATCCAATAACACCTCAATAAAGGGGTCAAGCTTATCTGTCTCTCAGTAGAGGACAGACTTCTGGGACCACCTGAAAGGCAACTTGGGGGAGATGAGAGTGCTGGACACTAGTTATTTTGACTTTTCTTACCAATTCTAGAAGTGCTTCAAAAATTCAGGGTATGCCTACTATGTGAGAAATGATTTTTTTTAACTTACTTATGATATCTTTGGTTCTACAGTTTCCAATTCTCATAAAGTCATCAAATTTTCCATCTTTCTCTTTATGAATTTCATATACTGCTCAGGGTGGCTTTCCTCAAGGTCACATGTATTCCTTCTTTATTTTCTTCTATTTCCATAGTCTTATACTTAGCCCTTTAATCTTTCTGGAATTTATTCTTTCAGGCAGGTGAGGTTAAAATCTGTCCCCCGCAAACTGAGACCCAGTTGTTCTCTGCCACCATTTTCCCTTTCCTGGTGATCGGGAGTGCTACATGTCATCTACAGGACACCCGCGGCTCTGCTGTTCTCCATGAGCTGTCCCACATGAGACCAACCTCCATTTGTCCATTTCTGGGCCAAGACCGCCACACTGTTTAGCTCCTATTGTTCCATCCCACATTTGGATGTCAGATAGAACAGATTCTCTGTTTTGATTAAGATTAAATTTGATACCTAAGATCTATAAAGAACTCCTCAAACTCAACACTCAAAAAACAGATAATCACGTCAAAAAATGGGCAGAAGACATGAACAGACACTTCTCCAAAGAAGACATATGAATGGCTAACAGACACATGAAAAAGTGTTCATCATCATTAGCCA